>SNVD02014502.1:0-600000 GCA_013180625.2 Boswellia sacra
GAGGTACTTGCTCAATAGCATCCAGAAGTGGTATATTTACCTCGATTTTGTGAGAAGTTTCCAGGATTTCTTGTTCTTGTTTCTCCTTCGATTGTGCAAATCTACTAGGAAAAAGTGGAGAGAAACATATGAAGGAATGGGAGTTATAGGATTTACCTGAGAAGTCAGTGTTTTGTTCATGGTGGAAGTGGTGTCATTTCCTTCATCAGTTTGTGATTTCTTTGGCACGACATCTAATTGCTCTCTATTTTGCAAAGTTATCGCACAAGAATTCTCTCTTGGATTGATCATCGTTTGACAAGATAATTCTTCTGAGCCTTGGCTCTCGAATTTGCTCATGCTAGTGGCCAATTGTCCCATTTGATTTGCCAGGTTTTGGATACTTGCCCCAGTTTCCTGTTGGAATTGCATTGTGTTAGTGGCAAGTGCATTAACAATATCTTCGAGAGACATACTTGAGTTTTGCGAAGCTGGTTGCGGTGCTGGATGTGGCATTGGTGGTGGTTGCATTTGAAATGGTTGCTGCACTCTAGGTTGATTGAAACTTTGTGGTCGATTTGGTATCACATTTGGAGTGATTGGTTGATGATTCCAGTAACTGAAATTATGTTGATATTCCCATCCAGCATTGTAAGTGCTAGAGAAAGGATCATACCATTGCCTCGTTTGTCCTGGAAATCCACCCATGGCATCGGCTTGTTCCATATATTCTTCTGGTAAAGTTGGATACATGTCGATTGGATGCTCCATCGTAGAATATATCCCACATTCATAAGATTTTTGCATAGCTCCTACAGCCATGTTTTCCACAAGAGAGGTTAGCTCAGAAAGTTGTTGTTCAATGTTCGGAGTGCTTACCTCATTTACTCTCAATGGTACTTGTGGATCAAATCCGCTACTGAATTGATAGAAGTTTACTGCCATGTTGTCTAAACACAAACAATGAGAAAAGAAAAACAAAGAAAATATGAATCAATAATGAAAACAAAATAACAAATCGATTAGAAAATCAATCCCCGGCAACGGCGCCAAAAACTTGATGCGTTCGAAACTAGCAAGTATACTAGGCGCACAAGTAATAAAGTGATGAGAAAGATATCGTTCCCACGAGGATTGATTCTAATTGAATTTGTTATTCGAAAGCAACAATAAACTAAATGAGGGGGGTTTTGTTGATTGATTAATTAGATGAATATTAATGCAAGTAAAGAATAACACAATACAAATTTAAACAGATTGAAAAATCAATGAGAGAAACCTAGTTAAGGGATCCTTCTCTACCACAAGATATGGATTTGCGAATTAATTGTAGAATTGTCATCCAATTACACCATTGAAATTATCAACCGTAGATAACAACAAGCTCTGTTATCCCAATCTTTCCTTACTTTGTTGTTAAACAAAACAGGCTCTTTATTTAATCTCTATCCATTAAACAACCTAGAACAAGCTCTCTAAATTTAATTCAATGGATGCATTACGATAAGAAAGATAGGTTGATCTAAGCAATAAACACACAAGCTCGGATTATTTAACTTAGGTTGTATTCTCCAATTGCAATCTCTGATCACAATTTTGCTACTAATGATTAGAAATTCAAGACAATTACGGATCAAGATTTCTAGTCTAGCAATAAATCACAACCAGATTATATTCAGTTGGCCATTCAAATACAATCAGCAAGCAATCATAAGCATTAAATATGGGAGAATACAAGCAACTTCAATTAGAGAATTGGATAACAATTCCTTACACAATCAACTTACAAAAACTATATCAGGGGCTTTGAAATCACCCTCAACCAATTCAGATTCAGTTACACATGTTTAAGAACGTGGTAAATACAATACAACATGGAGACATTCCAGAAAATGAAAGGGAAGGGAAAAACTTAGCAAATTTGATGTAATTCTCTTTGGATTGTAGTTCTTCCTCTTTCCAAGCTTCCTTTCTCCTTCAAGAACTCCAAGAGATGAAAGAATTCCAGAGCTGAAGCCTCCACCACGTTCTCCCCTCTTCAAGTTATGAAAATAAAACCCTAAAATGTGTTTAAATACTCTGCTACAGTAACTTGCTACAGTGCCCGTATTTAATAACATGCTACAGTGACATATGGAATTACAAATATACACTTCTCATACAATTTTTATCACAACTTTCGGTACACTACATAAATTCGTGAACCGTAAATTTCTCTAGAAAATAGACTTCGAGAGCTTTTCAATGGTATATAGCATGTTATCCGGTTAATTGTATATCGATACAATCAACTCCAAGAAATTGGTTGACTAGCAGAGGTGAAAATGAAGGGTTTTACTCCAATTTTGTGTAAGTTCCTCCAAAACTCCTACAAACATCAAAAACCACACAAAAACATAAAAATACCAAGGAATATAGCAAAGAAACATGGACGAATTGATATGAAAATGATATATAAATAGACACTTATCAATGCTGGTATTAGATGCATGTAATATTTATTATGCATGTATGAAAAGTGTTTCGGTTTGGGGGTAGACAGGGGTGTAATCGAAAGTGGGTTTCAAAATGAACATCGTTTGCATGGGTTTTTATGTGTAAAAGTTTGTTCTTTTTTAGTACATGGTTGGAGTATCTTGATGCATTATTAAAAGTTGTGGTCTTTTGGTGGAAAATGACACAAATATCATGCTTTTAGCCTAAAAAGTTCTGAACTTTTGCGGATAGATCACACAGATAATGTATTGCATGGTAGTCTCGTGATGATTTTTTGCATACTAGTTTGAAATACCTTCGTGGGGTGAGATATTTGGTTATTGAGTCCAGATCTTGTTTTTCTAGATGGGTCGATATTTGTGTATTGTATGCAATTTTATTTTCTTCTTTTAGTCAAAGCAGTAGTGGAATACATATTGTGGTATAAGTATCATGATGCTGATTACATGTTATACATGTTTTTAAACTATGTAAAAGTATGTTATTGTGCAATTGTTAATTCCCATGCATATTATGTAGTGTATTCAGGATAACGATTAGAATGGATGGGAAGTTGCATGTACTGCATGGGGTGGAGCCTTTTTTTTACACTAGACAAAAGTTGATTGCAGAAGCTTGCATGGCTACACAGGGTGTGCCAGTGCAAAAAGATGAGGAATTTCGTATGACAGTGGTTGTCCATTGGGAGCCACAGAATCCTGTAGTGGAGAATGATACTCAGCTGATGAAGCTATTCAATGAATTTGAGAAGATGGGGTTTGACAGCATGATAATTGATTTGGATCCTGTAGTTGGCTTAGATCCAGTAGAAGTAGCTGTCAATGATCAACCTTCAACTGGAGAACCTCAGCAAGCAAGAATCAGTTCAAAAGCTGCAACTCCTATTTTTAATGCAGCTTCTCAGTTGTATGATAATAATCTGGTAGAGGGGCAGGTGTGGTTAAGTGATGCTAGTGTGAATGATTTGGATTCCCATATTGTCGATAATGAAGATGGAAACATAGTGGAACATGACGATTCTTTTCAAGTTAGCATGGATGCTGCTGTTGAAGCTGATATAGAGGAAAATGATGGAAATGGTGAACATGTAACTGACGATGAAGCTGGTTCAGAAGATTTTTCTGAATCTGGTGATAGTTCTGCTAGCCCTCCATCTGATTATAATTCCAAAGATGATGAGTTTGTAGGCAATAGCTCAGATGAGGATAACACTCCTCTTAGAAGAATGTCTAAACAAATAAAAAAGAGAAAGTTCACAGTTGACACAAACATGGATTTCAGTTTGAAGGTTGGTGATGTTTTTAAAGATGTAAATCACTTTAGATAGATTTTAAAGGATTATGCTGTTAGGAAGGGGTTAGAACTAGTGAAGATTAAGAATGATATTGATAGGGTGACAGCCAAATGCAAATGAGAGAAATGTCCTTGGAGAATCCATGCTTCACAGGTGGCTAGGAGTATTAAGACTTTTATGATTAAGACAATGCATGATGTCCATAACTGTAGTAGGGTGTGGTCCAATCATCAAGCCACAGCACCTTGGCTGGCAAGCAAGATAGTTGAGTTTGTGAAGAGCAATCCCAAGATAGCAGTGACTGATATACAAGCTTAGGCAAACTGAAATAGGGAGTGGATGTTGAAAACTACATTATGTACAGGGCTAAAACAATTGCCCTGGCAAAACTTGGTGAAAACCATGCTGAATCATACTCTTTGCTGCCCAAATTTGCTGCAATAATACAGTTGAGGAACTGAGGAGTATGGTCATTGTTAAAACTGTAAGGGTATCAGGCACTGAGCAACAAAGATTTCAGAGATGCTTCATGAGTTTTCTAGCTTGCAGAGATGAGTTTATAAATGGGTGCAGACCATTTATAGGACTAGATGGCTGCCACTTGAAGGGGCCTTATGGGGGGATGTGCTTAGTGCAATTGGTTTGGATGCTAATGGCTCTATTTTTCCAGTGGTTGTATGCATATGTGAGGCTGAGAGAGAAGAATAATGGTGTTGGTTCTTGGAGAAACTCTATGATTATGTGGGCAGACTTGATGGGAGGTCTATCACTATGATGAGTGATAGACAGAAAGGCTTAATTTCTGCCTTAGAGAAGCATTGGCCCACTGCCAAGTTTAGAAGATGTGCAAGGCACATTCATTCAAACTTTAAATCAAGATTCCCAAGCCTCAAGATGGATGAACTGTTTGGAAGGCTGGAAGAGCCACCAACAAAGCTGATTGGTTGACAGCCATGAGCAAGATACACCAAGCAAGTGAATCGGCAGGAAAATGGTTGATGGACATTGACCCATCTCTATGGTGCAAGTGGGTAGTGGACACCTCAGCAAAGACAAATCACATCACTAATAACTTCAGAGAAAGCTACAATAATTTCTTGGGCGAATGGAGATGTAAGCCAGTACTATCATTATTGAATCATATTAGAAGACAAATTATGAAGTCATTGCAAAAAAGAAGGCAATTGGCTGCTTATTCATAGTGGTGATTTGGAGTTTGAGGTTTATGATAGAATCAAGACATTTGAGATGAAACTAGGACAAAGATTTTGTAACTGTGGTGCTTGGAGCTTAAGTGGAATTCCATGTAAACATGCTATAGGAGCAATCTGCTACTTAAGGTTGAATGCTGAGGATTACATTGACTAATTGCTTACTATGGAAGCATATAGGAGAACCTATGCTGGTACGATTCATCCAATACCAGATCAGGGTGTTTGGCCTGAGGGTAATGCATCACCAATTCTACCCCTTTTGAAATCTAGAAAGCCTGGAAGGCCTAAGAAAATTAGAAGGAGAGAGGCATATGAGCCTGTTATAAAGAAGAAGAGATCATTTATGATCCATTGTAGTTTTTATAATAGGGAAGGCCACAATAGAAGGACTTGTAGGCTTGCTCCATCAAATGCAGGGGCATCAAGGAATAGGGTAAGTCTTACCCTACAGTTATTTACATTTGAATTCTGTTAAGGATTTGGATATTGCTTATTATTTTGTTGGTGCACTGCTTGCAGGCCAAAAATGCACAACAAAGGGGAAAAGTGACATACAATATCATATTATTTATGCTTCCAATTTTACTTTATGACTTATGAAGAAATACTGATTATTTTGATTTTCAATTTGCTATGCAGGGCAACAGAAGGTCTGCAGCAGAACAACAAGAACAAATTCTAGTTGGTGTAACTCAATCACCAACATCCAATCAACCTACTCAAGTTCACAACAGAAGTGTAAATATGATTACTTCATTTTCCTTTTTAGTTGCATCTATACTTTCATTGCAAATAACAAAATGCTTCATTAATGTCATGTCCAGGGATCCAGAAGATTTGTAATTCAACATGGAGATCAAGAGAAGATACCAGCTACCTCAACTCAGCCAGCAACCTACACTCAGCCAACAACCTACACTCAGCCAACACAACAGCAAGATCGAGCGTAAAGTCCTTGTCTTATGAATTATATTAGGGGAATTATATTCCCTTTTTTTGCAATAGATTTGATGTCACAAGAATATTAGATTTTCTATGGATTTTAGGAGTATTTATGCTACATACATTCACTATATGCATGCAAAATGAATACTGGCATGGCCAAACTATTTAAAGGCCTTTCTTTTGCTTTGTACTTAGCTTTTACAATGGTGAATGCACTGCCTTCCTACTCTTTTGATAAATGGAATGTATTATTGTGATATGGTTGTGGGTAGCAATATGGTAGAAGCATTTGTTTCGATGAAAGCTATAATAGTGGGTAAATTGCATACATTTACTAACTTAGAATAAACCTAGCTTCACACAAATAACCCTTACAACAATAAAACAAATAAGCCTTTTCATTCCTTTTTACTATGCTAAGACTATATCTATCTTCTCAGCCACTTTCTTCACCTCTCTTGCATAGTGATCTATGGCCTGCACAGCATCAACGACTTCTTGCACTTGCATTTGCATCATTTTGGATGGTAGCAGCATGTGTAGGTCAGTTGCTGGATTTATTTCATCCTTACTAGGATTCCACCATGAGTAGTATGAACACTCTCTGTTCATGCAATTGAAATACAATTTGCCTGGATTAGCCTCTGACTCAGAAATCCTAACTGCAGCCCTCCTTCCACATTTACATTTCCTGTTTTTAAACTTGATCAACCCTCCATTGATTGCATTGATGTTTGCTGTTGAGTTGCTTGAAGACATTTTGGCTATATTGATCAGACTTTAGTAGTGTTAGCAACCTGGAGTTGACAAGCTTTTAATGGAAGGGTGTAAGTATTTTCGGTAGAGAATGTTAGATGATGAAGCTTTCAAAGCAGCTGACTGTTGCTACCCACATGTAGCTTTTATAGTTGGTGTTGGTGATGCCCTTGTGATCGTTGTTAGTAGCAACGGTCTGCTCTGGGATAGAGCTTCTGCCTTTTTATATTGCATTCTCAATCATTTATTTCATTTATTTTATTTATTCAATGTTAGTCTACACGTGCAAGGGTAATGGAGTTATGAAGGCTAAAACCATGCTAATAAGGGTATTTCTATCATAAACCAAAACACTTTTGACTTACTTTTTACCTTTTTTAAATTTTATATTATTTTTCAAAGTCATAACACTTGGTATAAGGGTATTTCTGTCATAACATGAAAAATTTCTTATCTCTCTTGCTCCTGACAATGACAGAGGCTGCAGCAGTGCTTAAGTTAACAGGAGAATTTGAAATCGAGGGGGTATATTGTAATATTAAATAATAGAGGAGGTAAATGTCATTAAACCTTATCTTAGGAGGTAAAATGTAAATATCCTATTCATTTTTCTTCTAGGATAATAAAATATATATATATATGCAAACAAATAACTATTTAATTTCATGCTTTGAGATTATATATTAAGAAAATTATTTCAATAAATAAATAATTATGTCAAAATAAAATTAATATGAAAAATAAATAGTTTTACAAAATATAAACTAGTAAGAAAAATATCAATTTAATATAGACATATAATAGTCCATTTTGACTTGACATTAGAAATAAAAATTTCTTAACTTCTCCCTAACAATTTTTAGATTGCAATCATTTATTAACATGTTAAAAAAAGTTAAGTTGAAAAAGTTACATTTCAGTAATCTAAATACAAACATACATACATATGGACATATACGCATAGTAGGAGCTAGTAATAGATTGGGGATGGCCCCCCATAAAAGAAAAAAAAAAACTAAAAATAAAAGCTCATATAAAAGGTACTTAAGTTTTTTTTTTTTATTTTGCTCTTATATCTAATGTTTCTCTCATTTTTTTTCCCTTTTAATTGTTGCTTTCTTATTAACCTATCTAATTAATTTTAATTTCTCACCAACTTTCAAATCCTAAGATCCCCCTTGCATATAGAATAAGTAGTTATAGGCGACTATATTTTGATCATATAAAAGGATAATAATGAATCGCTCTCAACAAACATCCATCAATCCATCAATCCATCCATCCGTCCATCCATGACATACATATGTACATATTTAGGGGTTTTTTTTATTATACATGTGATAAATATATAATAAATTCAATATTTGTTTAAATTATCTTTAAAATGGATCGTAAAAGGACATATGAATGAATAACTCTTACACACCTACCCTCATGTCTTTAGGGGTGACGTATGTTCAGGGGCAGACCTACCCTATGGCTTGAGGGGTTAGGGCACAGGTTTTTAAACATTTCTTAAATATACCTCCTTGTGTAAAAAACTTTCCCAGTGAAAAACTCCTTTGGGCCCCTCTAGACCTTTAATGTCTTTCCAATAGCCCAAAACCTTGAATTGTTTTATCGTAAAATAGCAATTTTGAGTTTAAATAGAACGTTGTTGCCAGATATATCATGGTAAATAATCGATGACATGCAATGCATGACAATGCAAGTAATTGATGTCACACCCTTAACAACATTAACCCTCTAACTCCAATTTAACTCGACAAATTGATTATTATTGCATGGAACACAAAAGAAGCATTTTGTCTCTTCATAACTCATAAATTAAAAACATGCATCTTTTTTTTTTAAGCTAAAAACCATTAAGTTTAACAATATTCTAATGTCATAGTTTAGACATGAGTCACTTTTAAGAAACTCGTAGAGGAAAGCTATCTATCCTAAACCATGAAATAAATGAGTCTCAATCAGAGACAAAAGGGATAGTTTTTCTTAAAGAGTTTCGAAAATGAGGCTCACTCGTCCAAAGAAAGACATCTACCTATATCTCTTAAACAATTAATTACGTACAAAAGCTCAGTGATAATGAAGTTTAATAAATGCTTGGTAAGTGAAACAAACGAAAATTAAGGAGGAAGAAAAATTACTTCATCACCTTTAACCATGCGAGATAAAAAGAAATGATAAAGAATTCTTCCTTTCTATAAAGTCATCTACTTAGATTATCTAAAGCCTCAAACTTTCTTGAAGAGAATACATCTACCATTGTGACAGAGTGCAATGTACATAGTTTTGGTTGGTGGCACAACATCCTAGAGAAATCTCATCATTATCATCATCATCTTGTCAAAATATAACGTCAATTGATCTATTATACTCACGTCTGTTACCTCCAGTTGATCGAATAACTGAGCCGGACCTTGTTCTTTTGTTTGCAATAGCATTTCCATGTTCGAGCTCCAGCCCAAGTGTTCACCCACAAATCACAATTCCACGTGTATCTCGAGAATTTTTTGTCAACAAGAAATCATTGCCAGATACTATAAGAGAAGTTTCCATCTCACAAGTGATGAAAAACCAGAAAACATATTTGGTTGATAAATGTGATTGTTAAGCATGGAAGTACGTCGTTGATGCACTACAATCTGTAATGCTTTCCACACCTAGCATGGTGTTTAGCCTTATTGTTAAGGTTTCCTTTAAATGTAGTCTTCGTCTTTTCCACTCTATGGCATCTAAAATATTTTAAAAGAAAATGATGGATCTCAGGCCATTGGTTTGAGTATCTTATGGTATTCACTTAATTTGTCGTGAAAACTAAGAGCCAATCCTTCAAGGATAGAATGGGTTTAGCTTTTATGCGAAACAGCAGGCTTAAAAGGAGTTTTGGAGTTATAGGGGAAACTCATGGTCTACAGGGGCTGAAGAAAAATCACTTACATAACAAGGAAATGCATTCTTCCTCCATGGGATCAGTCGTTGATTATAGGCTAAACCTATTTATCATATTAAAAAATGTTGAGTTTTTTGTTCTCAATCTTAATGAGGTGCTTCAGAGAAGAGATTGCTCATTCTAATAACACTATCGAAACAATAATTTCTATAAAAACAGTCAATACATGACTCTACCAGAAACAAATTTAAATTTCCATGTCTAAACTAAAGCATTATAAACACCTGCTTTCTGAGAAGGTAAAAAGAAATTACTTTTTCTAGGGCCTCAGCCTTCATGTGGGGATTTAATTTGTTCTGTGCATGGAAGAATAATAATGTGCTTCAAGCTCTTTGAGACTAGCAGCTGCCTCCTCGCCAATTCTCGCCAAAATGCGGTCTGTTTTTTCTGCCTGTTGGTTAAACTCATTTGTTCTCTGTTCCACATGGTCATTAAGAGATGCAAATCCTGAGAAGATTGCAGTCTGTTTTAACTCAGAGACCAACTTCAGTAAAGAGTCAGCAGCCTGCACCTATAGTTTGTTGATGGATGACCAGAAAATGACAAATTGTAAACAGTTAAACATTGAGAAAACACTTGAAAAATAAGCTCTAGAAAGCTTTGATTCATCAACAATCCAGTTGATAAGCTGAGACAAATGTAAAGGAGATGCTAACATTATGGATGACTGTAACTATCAAGTTTTAACACCAAAAAACTCGTAGGAATTGGACTTTAGAGTTGTCTATAAAGATTGAGACATCAGACAGTTATATGCACTGCAAAGGAATTGGTGAACTTTGTAGTGCTTTATGGAATCTCTCTTGGCTATTGATAGTGAAATTAAGATTCTCTTGTTTGACTATGCTCACGAAATCCACTAAATTTTCTAAACGCAATGTAACATAAATGTACAAAATACACACCATCCTAGAAGCACGCATCTCCATCATGAAAGCTTCTTGTGAATTTCTGACTGGTGGGTCATTCACCTACATAAAGTAAGGCACAACCAAATGAATGTTTAAATTCAGAAAAGACCTTTTACTCATGCTATAACAAATTTCTGAACATATTGCAGAAACTCCTTACGAGAAGTTAAATATTTTTTTTAGGAGAGCAGAAAGAACTTCCCATTTGCATGAGGCCTCAGCCCCTGGTATATGAATTATCTGTCAAAACATCTTCTGAGGGATCATAGCAATATTCAATTAACTTGGACAAGTATCAAGGACCAAATTCGGGCAGGTTTATTAATTTTTTTTTTCTGTTATAATACACAGATTTATGCATTTTTCAGGAAATAGGCCACCGCATTTGTCAAAAGAATCAAAATAAGTTAAATACAATATTCTCAGTACCAGAGTAACTACAATGATAATTGCAAGTACTCTGTCCACATCAAGGAAGTAAGTTGTTCACCCAAATGATAAAAGGTCAGTTGTACACGGTGTGCATAAACACAGTCAAAGAAACTAAATAGAGATTTTGGAAGCAGTAATACTAGACTTAAAACTCAAAATGTGCCATCATAAGGGCAAAAAGAAACAAAAGAAAAAGAAAATGGTTATGAGCAGTAGTATACCCTGGCTACATTGACTAGTTGGGTGAAATTGTCAACAATATTGGCAATATCAGCTTCAACTCTTTGCATCAGAGTCTTCTGCTTCTGAGCCGCTGCAGCTGCTGCTGCTGCTGTAGGTCCACTTCCCCCTGCTTTATTCATTATTTTCTCTAGCAAAAAACACCTCACCAGTCACTGAAGTTGACCTGGTTTCATTTGAGTCTTCAAGAAGATAAGCCAACCAATATACCCAGTCAACAATGAAACTAGGCCTAAGTTTGAGGAGAATCGTTGATGTTATGACTATATCGTTTATTTACTTAATCAAATTCTTGTTCATTCAATAACGTTTTTCTTTAGTTACATGCTATATTAATAAGCAAACAAGGGTCATTCACTGATTAAATTATAGATTTTGGAATGAATGGAAAGCAATACAAGTAGAAGAGAAAGGGAGAAATTTGATCTTAACCCCTCATACTCTGATGACAGAACACAGGCCTAGCAACGTTTCCCAGACCAGTCTAAAGTTACTAGTATCATACACACAAAACAACTAAAGTTATCAAACACTAACATGATATTATTTTGTATGTGGACATAATTCAATTATGCTCAATACTAAAAACATATTTATTATTGTTGTCAGTGTCACTACAGTAATTGTAATAGTTATTTCTGTAATTCTTGACATCTTGTTATTGTCCCAAATGCGAACATTAATTTACTCACACTCTGCCATCAACTTGTCTTCTACAGCATAGAGAGTTGCGAATTACCACAGGAAAAATAGAGTAATACTTTCCTTTAACATACTGCGAATGAACTACCACAGCAAATAAGACTTAATTATTCGACTTGAATCTAAGGGCAGAGCAAATCAAATTTGCATCAATTCTAGTTATTTTAGATTTTGATCCCATATTTCTTTTAGTACAACCTAAACAAATAAATATGACACATCTAAACAAAAAGCAAACCAAAACCAAAGCCCTAACTAAGAGAAAAATGTAACTTACACCTCTAAATTCTTAAATTTTCTTAAACTTCTATAAGTAAAAGATGTGGAAAACGAAGGAAGTGCAAAATCCATGTACGGGGCTATTCAATCACTATGGAAATTGCTGCTTGTGAAAATACTATATGAAAATCACTTGCAAATAAAAACACTTCCCGACCAAAAGCAACAACAAAGACTTGATTTTTACAGAAATGAATAAAATGTAGACTTTGATATCACAACAAGTTATTATTATTTATTGTAGACAAATTTTAATTAAATACCATAAAACTGAATAAGAAATTCATCTTTAAACATAATAAAATGAAAATTCAAAGAAATAAAAGACAATTTATGAATTTTATCAGAAAAAATCTCCGATCTGAACAAACATAGAAGAAATGTATGTAATGAATTCAATGAAATAGCAGAGAGCTTACGAAATCACTGGAATTTCGAAATGAAATCGGAGAGAAACCTGAAACAAAGGAGAACAAACACTGTTAGGTTTACAGATAACGAAAGTCTGCCGAACAGGAGACAATGAAGAGCAAAAGCTTTTCGGTTCGACTTCTAAAGCTCACCTTAGACGAAGCGACACTACAGAAAATTAAGGCTCCGAAGAGAAGCTTGAGAAAGGAGATGGATGGATGCTTGTGTTGGGTTACTGAATACAAACTGTGGCTGCTTGTAACATTGTTCAAGGGGCTCAATTAAAACTACGTAAATTTAGAACCCCAAAACGTTCACGAAGAAAAATTGTACCCCTAACTTTCATAAATTGACAATTTTATGCTTTTAACTATTATATTATGTTAAAAATTTAATTACCCTTCAATTGATTGTAACTCAAAATTGAAATCAAATGACAAAAGAGGAAAGTATAGCGTGTTTCTATATATTTCATAAATTCTTTTGAGAAAAATTATTTAATAATGTCTCAACTAGGGGTAATAATTCAAAGTAAAGTATAACTATTGAAAATTTGGGCTAACATTTATACCTCTCAACAAGAGCTTTTAGGTTGGTAATGTGTTGTAATCACGCCATATAACAAAATACGAAAAGTAAAAGAGGGATTTCGAATTTAAATTTATATTTTACTATCCATCAACAGAGGAGACAGATAGAAATGTGATTTCACGATTTACAATTAAATAATAAAAATTGATTTGCAAATCAAAGAAATGTAAGGATAGAAGACAACCCATTTTGAGTTCATAAATAAATAAACAGGATCCATTTCTCATTGAAGTCGAACAACCAAAGTCTCCATCGCACCATTACATGACCCAAAAAAAAAAAAAGATATTGCCATAACACAAAATACGTATACAATAATAAAAAATACATCCTTCAAATTCACACCCCCATCCTCTCGAAAATTCACAACCATATATAAAATTATTTTTTAGAAAATAAAAATGTATATCTTAGTATGATTAATTTGTTTTGAGGCTTTCTTCTGCTGCAAGCCACATGTTCAAGTGTCTCAACCGGCTTTTTGCAGCAAAGCTATGTTGAATTGAAACTATAAAATCTGAATTTACTGACTCAGTTTAGCAGAAAATCTTCTTAGACCCACCTATGCCTGTCTCTCAGTGATGATTATAAGTTGCAGTCTTTGCATTGCTTGTAAATGATTCACCATTATAAGATGACCATAAAGAGAGGTCATGGTTCCTATAGGGGCCAAAACAAGCGTCCAGAAATCCTGAACGCTGCCTTGGTGTGCTCCTTGACCTTGCCCTGGCACTGGCAGAGTGTGTTGCAGCCATGTAAGTTGGAAGAACTGGAGAGTTCAACACAGAATTGTGATCATCTCCAGATGTGTAATTGCTGTGTTGTGTGCGGCAGAATGATCTTCTTGGAAATGAATGTGGTGAGTTCAGTCCATCCAGTGACTCATGCAACCGCATATTTCTTAGTCTAACTTGTGTTGGAACAAATATTTCACCAGTAAACAGATTTGGAAGCCCTGCTGGTTTAAAAATCATTGATTCTTTCCCATGATATGCCCCGGAATCCGCTCCTTTTTCTTGCCGGCTGCTTGATCGTCGGATTGCCTTGTGGGGTATTGATTCTTCTAGCATGTCAACATTTCTCCTTTCCTGGAAAATTATTTTTACTATCTTTAATTGCAGAATCTAAGAAGTCTAAAATTTATGAGAAGCCTCACATGAGACAAACTCAGGATCTTCTACTTTAATACCAAATTAAGGTTCACCTTAATCTAAAACTTAAGCTATAAGATTAGAGGTTATAATACTAGAAAGAACTTTGACACATTGAAGAAGGGATATTTGACAGGTATTATGGCATAGAAATGAAATTGCTATTAAGAACCTGCAATTAATCAGCATCTAAGAAACATGATGGAAGATGACAATTGGGAGATAATTACCCTGTGGGAATATGAGTATTTCATCATCCTCTCTCTTTTCATACAGGCCTCTTGCTTTCTCAACCATATGGCTTCCATGTCTTCCTTTGAATGCACACTGTAATTCCAATTTCTTTGAGTACTGTTGCATTCAGGCTGTCCATGAAAGGATTTTGATTAGACTGATTGAGAGAACACAAGTAGATCATTAATCCCATAAATTTAGATATGCATATACGTTGCACATGATTTCATGCAGTTACCTTTGTTTCCTTCTCTACTAACTCCTCTTTTGACCTGAGGACCTTTTCATTTTCACCATATTTACAAAATCCGTCAGCTGCAGCAGACCTGCGTTCTTGGACCTCTGACTGCTTTTCTGCGCTGGATGACAAACAGTTCAGTGTAGTTTTCGCTTGGTGGCGTCTCACAGCTCGACCACGAACAATGGCTTGTAGCTTCACCAGTCCTTTCAATGCTCGCAATGCTTTCCTTGCCTGTTTCACTCCCATTTGGAAGTTCATATCCATTACTAGCTGCTTTCAGAAAATTTTGTTTATTTTAACAAAGCCAATGTGTGGAATTCTGATTTTGCGATCAGTTTCCACAAATTGGTTTCATTTGAACTCTAACTGAACCAAACCAAATCCAAATCAAGCTTATATTCAAAGAAAACTTTTAACTTTATGTTCTGGAACTCAGAGGAAATAAAAATATAAAGATCAAAATCAGAAAAACTGTTAATTTGTTCTTAGATGCAATTTCATGGCCTACTTTGATTCGCCAAATCAGTGCTTTGTGTTATTATTACAAAGCCTCTCTGTCTCTTACACTTAATTGTTCACTAGAGAGAAACTACAATAGATTTCTGGTGAATCAAACAAGGCTGGAACAAATACCCTAACAGGATTTATTTTAACATAAAACCAGCAAAAACTTGAGCTAAGTTCTTTCTATTGCTTCCAAATGCACACAAAATTTCAGTGACATAAGTGAAAAAGATCTTCGGTAAAAGAAGGTAAAAAGGTTCAAGAAGCTTACTAGATATGCCCGGAAAGCACTTTGAATCTTAATAGCAGCCGCATTTCGATCTCTCTCAGTGAACTGATGGTAAGATTTAGAGGTGCCCATCAGCCGGACAACCTCAGCTGCTGCATTGGCAGCAGCAACTGCAGCCTCAGCAGCAGCAGCAGTTGCCACAGCAACATTCAAAGCATGCTTCCTCTGCTCTTCTGTTGCTTCATTCAATGATCTTTTTGGTGCTGTAAGTGCAGGGTATTGTCTGAACTTAAGGTTTCTTTGAACATATCTCTGCCTCTTTGATTTCTGAAAGGATTCTCAAGAACTAAGTTAAAGCTCCTCAGAACAAATACACATAAAGAGAAATAATTGTTAACAAGCATAGCTTTTACTAGACCTTTTCAGTTTTTGTTTTTGCCTCAGGAACGAAGAGTTTCTTCAACCAATCAAGCCAGCTGCTCCTCTTCTTTGCCATTGAATACACTTAGAAAATTTATATCAACCAAGCTTGAACACCTTACAATCCATAAACTACTGCTTCAATTTATTGAAAAAAAAAAAAAAAAAAAGCTAACAAATTCAGTTATTATACATGCCCTGAACAGATAACGCAAAAGCATAAACATTTCTAAAACCAACCCAGAATCATTATAATATGCATTTTTATGCATGAAAATCCAGAAAGGACTTCTGTGTTCATGAACAATACTAACATTCAAAAAAAATATTTCCAATGAGGCACCATTAATCCCAGAAAGAATACCATCGACTTGATAGACAAATAAGTAGTTGAAAAAATATGCTGATGACACAAAGTAAGTGGAAAGGAAAAGCACTTTGCAGAGAAAACTTTGCACACCATTTAGTGATTTGGTGGGCAACGATGTGGCATTTGCAGATACTTGGAGGTGAGGTAGCCATGACTTATTAGCAAAGTCTGTTCATTTTCATGGGGTCCCTTTCCCTCTTTTTTCCAACTGTCTCTTTCACAGCTGCTATAAATCTTTGTTATAATTAATTACAGAGAATGACCCTACTCAATTCAAGTGTTATCCTAAATTTTTAGTCTCTTAGGTGATGATACCGGTTCGTGTGGAATTGACATATTACTTCCCATATTAATTCATTATTCATGTGTCAATATCAAATAGAAAAATACATTGTTTAGAATGAAAATTTTATATGGGCCTAAATCACGTTACTAATTTTGATAAATGTGATATTATCAACAATAATGCTACACTCACAATACATGTATGGAAGTTATTAATCTAGTAAATGTTAATAAGTCATGTGGTATTGTATATATTGTATACAGACTTTATAGGTATAGTATTCCTTTAATGATAATAAGATAACGAATAATCCTCTAAAACATGCTATACCATGTAGCCTCAACTGAATTTAGTATGATATTTGAGTACTCTATTAAGTGCCAACTGCACGGTGGTCTAAACTCTAAATTTGATGTGACTCCATTTACCTTTTCCAACAGTTACCTAAAGGATCAAATGCTACTTAAAAATTGAATTAATGCTTTCCGTGTATTGAAAAATTGGGCATATGCCACATTAGTTTACATCTCTATATTTGGTGTTACTAATTTATGTACTCAATCTTATTAATTGATTCACTTTTATTAATTATAACTGTCTATGGCAAGTGGGATGACATTTCTACCTACATCTAAAACATCATGATGAGATGTTTTATGACACAACTATCCATTCAAGACCCATTTAATTCCATGTTCATATTCTTCTTACAAGGCGAAATTCATGGCACTTCTAGTGACAACTTTTTATATAATTTTGAAATTATGAATGTGTTTAGTTCAAGTTATAGATCTCTTTTTTTTAGGCATAATTTCGTGAATATGTTTCCAATAGGTGATAGCTTCTTGAACCCACTTGAAAGTGCCAATTATATTCCTCCATTCCATTTTTCATTCTTACAACACAACTTGAAATCAAATTGGGAAATTACTCACATCATTAATGGGTCCATGTAACAAAATCTATCATATGTATATGTGTTTATTTTCATTTTCATCAAATTGACCAGGATCAAAATTGTTCGGACATATAAACGACGTGATATGATACACTTGTTTTGTTTATAACTATCTATTGTTATGTATACTCACAAAAATAGTATAAAAAGAGAGTTATAATAGCTTTAGGTCCCACTCTCCCCAAGAAAAGCCATGCATTGAACAACTTACGCCAAATTTGACCCTCAATCTGTCAAAAGAAATTGAAACTTAGCTTTCTCTGTTTACAATTGTAAGGGTAATGTGGCTTTTGAGCTGTTGATGTCCCCAGAAGAAAGAGTTAACAATGGGGAAGAGTTTGTGAAACTTTTGCTTAGCCTAATTTGAGTTGCCCTTATAATAAGAAGGGAATAATAATGTTAATTGCTTTTGAGCTGTCAATGGCCCAAAGAATAAGAACTCAAAAGTTCTGCTTAAAACCAACACAAACTTATGTTTTGCAGCCACTTATTAAACTGTTTGTTTAGTTAATATATTTGGTTCTTCCCCTCTTGAGTATTTGTGTTCTTATCAACTCATCCATTAAAAAAATGTTGAAAGGCAAAAATTTATTAAATTTGATTTAAATGAAAGCAGAATAAATATTTTATGTTTTTGTAAAAAGGAAAAATGCATATTATTTGTTGAATCTTGTTTTATTTTCAGTAATATATGGGCCTACCAATATATATGAAGAAACAACTGTCCCCATCTTCTGGTTCATGCATGCTTTTGGCAAGCTACGAAAGTACATATAGAAAGTGATGAGAATGATCTATCCCTAAATTCCCATAATGAAACTTTCATAAAATAAATTGCAATGTTAGATCAACTAATCATCACTTACAGAAAGATGAAAACTTCAAACCTTGCAATCATGAACAGTGTTCAAAGCACATTATTGCAGAAAATTATATATAAACTATGTTGATAATTTATTCAATCGACACTTTTTCGAGTACCATTTGATCAATTCAAGCGTAGTTTAATATTGAGTTTAACAGGTTTATTTATTTACAATGTAGATCCTATAAGACCAAACGTAAGAGAAATAAGATTGGTGTAATTACACTAAAGGTGAAGTTACGTATGAAGACTATGCGGTTACAAAATCATACCAAATTTAATAATAATTAAAACTCGAAACTTAAATTTGTCAGATAAATCTACGAAACTATAATGATATATAAGAGTACAACTTGTATTATAAAGTAACAACTTCATGTAAGTTGCCAAAAAGAGAAAAGGAAAATGTCAGATTAAGTGTACTATGAATGCCACTATGATTACACTCACACAACCCATCTGCCAACATTGATGCAAAATTCTTAGCTTGATGTTGTTTTGAGAAAGCAGAAACGGAGGTCCATGATTATGTTTACTTGATAAAATTTTGTTGAACTATTAATTAATCTTATTGCTAACTTTATTAATCATATCATCTCTATGCATTGGGAACAGTAGACCACAAAGTTGATAAAAAGGGAACGATAAAGAAAGAACAAAAGAAAGAAAAAGAACGGCCCGATTGATGCAAGCGCCAAAAGGAATGACAAGTATAAACAAATTAGCATAAGAAATTTGTAATCTGAGATGCTACTCACAAATTGCCTTTTTGATAGTTAATATGAACAATTAATGTAAAGGAGTTTAATGTTGTGATTGGTTTGATAATAAGGGTGTGGTTCAATTGGATTAGTGTTGGTTAGTTATTTTGATACCGTTGATTACTGTTTCTAAGTGTGATTTACTGTTGTCAATCATTAATCAATCATAAAACCAATTTAACAACAAATTTTATTGTAAATATCAAATACTAAAATTTAGTATGCTTCGAATAGAATAAAATATATGATTCCAGCTAAACATTCATCATAATTTTTCTTAAATTATAATCCTTAAATCAATTCCAGTTTTTCGTATGTAACCTTAACATCAATTCTAAACCTAAAACATATTTTTTAAAAATAATTTTGTATCTTTATTAATTGATAAAATATTTCTTTTTAAAATAAGAAAATTAAGGTTCTTCTTAGCTTTGTAAAACTGCTTCTGAATTATAATCAAAAATCATATATTATACTAGTCTCTTCCATATGCACAAGTGGTTCATTTATAAAGTAAAGTTGAGTTATTTAGTCATAACATTATTAAGCTAAAATATCATTAGATTGATTACATCTGAGCAAAAAATATTATCAACTCAGGAAAACTTCACTATGTACAGTACCATCTTCCATTCTTACCCAAGACTTGATAGAGAAAGGGTGTTGAGTTATCTCAAGAATTCTAGCTCCTCTAGGCCAATTTCCATAGCCACCATAACCAGTATGTCTAGCAAAGCAAAGCCAGAGCTTTCTGTAGGGGCAGCACCAGTCCAATCCATGGTTGTGTCCAACAAACACTGCCTGCCATGTGAATATGAACATACCAAGTTAGTAGGACCCCTTGCATGCGTACATTAAGGCAAAGCCATAGCTTCAACTGAGTTTCAACTATCAGGAATCTGGACTACACGTATGTTAATATCTGGTCCCAACTAATAGGTTTCACAGAAAAAGAAAACCAACAACTCAGTATGAGCAATTTAAGCAAACATATCCTTTTGAAATTATTGACATTCTTGTTCTATGGTCTTTCTCTACCTTAACTTCCAAAGAGATGACATGTAATGTAGAAGCTCTCACATTCAATTCACCCCCTAATGATTTTTGACTTTCAACAAGCTAGATACAGCAATGATTGTTGGTTCTTGTCCTCATATTTTCATAGAAACAGAATGAAATGAAGCTAAACATATTCAAGGGTTTATACCAATTCAAGAAGCATCAGTGACAACAACTGATAAAATACCAAAAAAAAACATGTGCAAAAATCACTTTTGCAACTGGATGTAGCATGAAATCTGGAGATTATTGAATCCATGAAGTCACATTCTAGGAGACTTGGGACAAACATTATGGTGAAAAGCAAAGAAAACTTTTAAACTCCAATCTTAATCTGGGATAATTAGTTTTCAGTCTATCGTTATGGTAGCAGCAAATTGGTGAGAATCTGTCAATTTTATGAGAAACATTAAAACAACTTAAATTTTAGCAAGGTTTTTTCTATAGTCGAGGAAGCTTAGAAGAATTCCTTTCATAGTCTTTAAGTTCCTTGGTTGGTCCTCAAGCAAAGACGACATGTCCTGAGAATATTCCAATGGTTAAATCTGCATACCATTTTTTTTTAATTAAAAAAAAAAGTAAAGTCTGAAAGGAGGTAGGTTTTTTTGCCAGGGACAACTTCGTAGGAAATAAGTTTTCATGAAATGGCCCAAAAAATTCACAGAGGGCTTGTGAAAACAGTCCGGAGATACCCAAAGATCCCATTTTGGCACTAGGCACCAACTGTATCATAAGAGAAAAGGCCTTTTGGTATGCATGATATCATGTTGGTAATTGTGCATAGGAAATGAGCATTTTTCTTATGATCTCACCTTGACGGATGGCCTTTTGACAAGAATTTTCATAATGCCTGTTTCAGCTTCTTGAGCAGCAACTCTTTCCTTATTAATTGAACCCACACAAGGCTTGTGTACTCTGAACTTTGGAGCCACCTTCTTATAAGCTTTACTTGGTATATGCCAAAAAACTATCTCAGGAATGCTGTGAAATAATAGTGTCATTAAAAATAAAAATTAGAAATGCAAAGTCGATGCATAATTATGTTTTTGTGTTACTTTTTTTGTTGCTGTTCAACAGCAGAACATCCAATCTCAGTTGAAGTAAAATTGAAATATCTTACTAGAAGAGATCTCAAACTTATTCATTTTCATAACTCACACTTATTCATTTTCACAATATCTCATCTTGGCAGCCTAAAAACATAATCAGCAACTAAAAGTTAGAACTTAGTTTCAAATATTCTCTGCAATCTAAAACAGCTTCAAACAGATTGTTCTACCTTGAATTAGGATTGATCTCTTGGGATTTATGCCGGAACCATTCTGCTTGTGCACTTGATATTACTTGTGGATAGGAGCCCCCACCAGAATCCAGAAAATACATATACAAGACAACCTTCTGAGGATCATTAGATGATAAGACCTTCAGGACATAGTTGGAAATACTAGGCCAAAGATGTTTAGGACCGTTTTTGGAATGTGATAGCATATTGTAATCAATTTCTTTCTTCATCAGCTCCACACGACGTGTGCCTATAAAGTCACACTTGTCTTCCCCTGGCATGGAATTACGATCCAATTTAAGAGAAGAGATATCAATCTGCAGTAGGAAGTAAATACTTCTGATAAAGCATTTTCCGTTTTTCATATTAAGGTAAACACACTTTATTCAAACCATAAAGAAGTCATCCGTCCTTGATCATACAGTAAATAAAAAATAAAGAGATCATCAAAATCAAGATTTATAATCGGGAGGGATATTCACTGTGAGCACGAAGAAACTATTCAACTTATGTTACAGATATCTTGAAATTACAAATCAAACTTTGTCAGCAGTGCAGAATTTATGTTGATAATTTCACCTTCAAACAAAGACACATATATGAAGCCAACAACAAATAGTAACCACACAAACCAAAATGAAACTATTTCCTTTCAAAGCCTTCATAAAAGATCACCATGATTGTTTTCATAACTGGCTTAAATTACTGAAACATTCTCTGTATCTTTTATATGCAGAAATGTAATTACTTTGATTGCTGTCATATTCACAATCACATGGTCATTTAAGGGAAAAAAAATTTATGAAGTTCCTCAAAGAAAAAAATGCTGCTTCTAGATCAAAAGTTTTCGTAAGAAACATAATCCTGCAGAAACCTGAAACATGATCTAGTGCAGCCACAATAGACCTGCCATTTCCTTGTAAGGGCAAAATGTCACTAATGCATTTCATATTAAAACTCCATGCTCACCTAAAAATGATGAATTAACCCCAGGGCAACGGATTTGTGGGATTCCAGGAGCTGAAAACCACTCTAAAGGCCATTGAAATGGTGCATCATCATGGTTCCCAAACACGCTAGCCCATGGTATGCCCCTTTCTCTTGTTGGAGAGATGGCTTGATCCCAATACAAGCTTGCATTTGCAATGGGAATGTTGTTGGCTGTAATGACATCTCCAAGGTATATGACAAAATCTGCTATCTCATTCGGTTCATTTAAGGATATGGTAAGACAAAGGGTAAAAAAATAAAAATGAATATATTTATAAGAAGGTTCAACACGAGGTCACATCTTAAGGGCATAATTTTTCAAATCATTTCTGTGTCTGTTTCGTTAATAGTGAGAACATGTCAGAACAGCCACACTAGGTCAGGCAATAGCTTCCTTCAGTCCCCGAAAAATTATCAGGCCTTCAAAACAACCTATGTTGTTGTACAAATTAACTAGCCTAATTGATATTTACCGTAGATCTAAGAAAACATGGCACCAAGATAATGAAGGAATAAGACATACAACTTTCTCAAGAATTACTGTTTTATAAGTGTTATGTGCAAATCCTTTAAACAAACTATAAGCTGACGTGACGTTCCTTTATTTCATATTAGTTATATAAATATATGTATAAAAGATTATTCATTATTTGTACTATTTATGGCTATTCTCATTTTACGCATATGGATCATCCAACGTTTTTGTCTAACATGAATAGCCCTTCAAATTTCTAAAATTTCACTAAAATGAGTAAATAAACCGGTGATGAATTCTGAACGAAGGGTTCTTCTGCTCGCCAACCAAAACTACAAGGGATCTCAACAAAACTTAATGGTGCTACTGTAATATGTGGATTAAGTTGAAAAAAATGGCCAAGCACAAGAGAGAGTGAGCTCAATTCAAGTTCATCAAAACAAGAGACAAAAACAAAAATAAAATCACCTGGGGATTCATCATCAAGCACACAAGACATAACCCTGATGGAGTTCACATCCTGACGTGGACCCCAATCCGTCCAGGCGTTCTCTCCAAAATGCAAGTCAGCAAACAGAGCTATCTTGAAGGCTGCCCCATCTGCTCGAACCCGCAGATGTTCAGTTTTTGGGGTGGTTGGTAGCTCAAGATGAACCAATCCGACGGCGAAGATGCACCGTAATAATAATAGATGGAGTAGAAAGAAGGATAGGTTGGTGAAATGAGTGTTTGTTGTGTTCGCCATAACCAAAGAGCTGCTCCCTCTTTGTAAAAAGGAAATAAGGAGGAGAGGTTAGTTGGGATTACCGGAATTTTGCTTCTGGCATATTCTGAGTATATTCTTCTCGGTAAAATTCTTTTACCCCCGTGAGATACACTTATAACACCGTTGCCCCATGTTGTTTGTATAGTCATATGAAAGGAAATTTCAAAAATGCCCTTATTTCCCAAATAAGGCCATGGAATGCAAATTTTTAGCATTTGAGTTATTTTTACGATCCATAATTAAATTTTGATTTTTTTTTAAATTTCTCAAATATAATCACCTTCTTATTTTAAACAATTATTAGAAAAAAATCACATTAAATCATTTTAATGAGTGAAATATTAAAATAAATAAAAAAATCATATGATTGTGGATGTCCATAATGCTATTACATTCTCTTTTCAAGAACTTTTCAAATTTGGAGTTTTCATTTTTGTAATTTTTTCATATTCTCTATATGATGGGCTGGCTTTGACATATACCGAACAAAGTATTTTATTAAATTGTACAATTCAATAATGTGCATTACAAGTATATTTTAAAATGTACTATTTAATTTATGTAAATTACGAGATATTTTTAAAGTCAATTTAACCATCAAAAGTTAAAATTTCTCACCCCAATAACCCATAAAAGGGAGGATGTATCAGGTAAAACTCTATGACTGATATTAATATAGAGTGTTGTTATTTGAGACCCTAAAATTTCTCTTTAAATCCCTTTTTAATTAAATAATAATTATTAATTATTAATATATTTTTTTAATTACAAAATTACCTTTTTTATATTCTTTAAAATTTATTTTTTCTTAAAACAAATTATATTCTTTGTCGTCTCTATTATTCTTCTCCAAAAATACTCAGTACGCTGCTCTTCTTCCACCAATATTGTCGTCGTGACGCTAGCACTTTGCACTAAGACTGTTGCCAGAAACCCTCCACAGTCTCAACAACCAAGTTTATTCAGAGCCGTAACGTTGCCTCCGTCCAGGTAACTTGAAATGCCTCCTTTGAAAATTCTATTGTAATTATTTTAGTTGTTATTTCGTTTGGAATTTGGAGGCTTGGCTTTTCAGATTGCTTATTTCAGTTGAAATTGAATCAAGTTGCTTTGAAAAAGACGAAAATTTGGCGTGTGAGTTTGTTACGAATCTATGATGGAATTTGCAGTTATGGCGTGGTGTTGGAAAGTTTCAAGAATTGGGGAAATTGCAATGTGAGAACAATTTTATGTCAGAGTTTCAAAAAGTGTTGAAATTTAATTGACTTTATGGTGAAATCCAATAGATTGGTTGATACTAGTAAAACGATCCTAGTTGCTCTATTTAAATTCAAAATTGGCAACTTTTGCAACTTGTTTTTCAATTTTGAGCATTGTTCTGGAGACTTGATTAGGCGATTAACTTTAAAAATTATGGAATTTAGGTTGAGTCGCTTCCTGTTCAGCTCAACTTGGATAATTTACAGCCCCATAAAATTATGTGCTAATATAATGACTTAAGTTATTGTTTGTTGTTATCAAATTTCATATATATAGAGAAAATATATATTTGAGGGTGATTTTTTATTCTTAGTGAAAAGTTCGATTCAATTGATTAGAGTCTAAAATTTTAGAAATTATTTTCTCAATTAGTGATCATTTTACTAGCAAGAAACTTTAATAAGAACATCGTCTCATTTATTTTTAATTTAATAGTTAAAATTTGTCATATAAAAGGTGTGTTTTTTTAAAAATATTAAAAAAATGTAGAGTAATGAATTTTTTTTAATTCTTATTTTATAATATCATTCTTTCTGCACATGCATTATGTTACAGTTCCCAAGAATAATGAAATCTTTATACACTGATTATAAAATAATAATGAAGATGAGCACATATAAGAGGGGTCAATCTACGGTATATGCAGTGTATTGGTACGACTGATTTTTTCAGTGTAAATGTTGTAAATACTGATTTTTTCAGTGTAAATGTTGTAAACACAGTAAAACTACAGTATCAAACAGTATGATACAGTATAAAACAGTGAGCTACAGTATCAGTCCTATCCATCCTTCAGTTGTACCGAAGCTATTCCCCATGTAAGAGAGTTTATAATAGTGAGCTTGAGATGGTGGCAATTGCTGCATAAACAAACACATTAATACGAATACCAATTCCTCAAACCACATGTTTCATGTCAATTAGTTGTCTGCACTCAAACCAGATTTTTGTATAACCATAACCAGCCCATGTCTCTTCCCATATTTCGTGTCCATTCAATTAATGCTTTTCTACTATTGAAACCCTACAGATTTTACAATTATATGAGAGTCAATCAAATTTAAAAAAAAAAAAGATATAAATATCAAAAGGTCAAAGTACTATAGCATATCAGTGGTAAAGACATTGGCATAGTCCACAATAGCTAGTTCATTGACATCATCATCACAAACAAAACTTTTGCTTTTAAGATAATTATAACATGTCAGTGAATGAAATTAAAAAAATTGCAACTCTTCTAAATACATAAAAGTAAGATGTTTAAACAATACAATAAACTTGTAGTTCAGATCAAAGTGATTGAATATACTAGATAAGTTGATCCATTTTCTATCGATTAAAAAATAATTGTTTGTTTAAATATATACGAGGCTTACTTGTTTGGCTACATTTATTTGAATACAATAAAAATGTTCAATTTTTAACAACTGAACAAATGACCATGGTTTCATTTAAATATTGACAACATTTAGTTGTTCGGTTATTTTGAATTGAATAACATAAAAATGTTCAATTCATAGTGACCAAATAACTGAAAATGTTCAAATCATAATGACTGAACAAATTCAAAATGTTCAGTTCATAACGACTGAACAAATTGAAAATGTTCAATTCATATTATCTGAATAAATAAAAAATGTTCAATTCGTAGCGACTAAACAAAAGTTGTTTCAAAAGAAGAAAAATGATAACAAAAATCAAATGAGAACTTACTTCTTCATCGTTGTAATGCCAATGTTTGAATTCATCCTCCCTCATTTCAAAATCATTCTCGTTCATTTCTTTTTCATGCTTGAATTTGTCCTCCTTCATTTCAAACTCACTCTATAAGCATAAAACTATACTTTTGAACGTTTAAAATCACTCTATAAGCATAAAACTTTGCTTTGAATGTCTGAAAATCGCTCTATAAGCATAAACTTGAGTTTGAATGTTTGAAATTAGGTGTATGTAGAGAACACTTATTTACGCTTGAAAGAAGAAAAAATTATTGATATAATGTTAAAATATTTGGCATTATATATGCTAAAACTGATAATGTCCTTTTTAGTCAGTTAGGTCTTAAAAATTCTTTTAATTGTAATTCTAATTAAAAATGAGCTTAAAGAGATATTCTGGGGCGTAAATAACAACATTCTTAATCTATTAGATGTATCACAAGCCTAGAGTAAACCAAACAACCCAAACAATATTTAAGCCCATCAATGCAAAGTTGGCCGTTGAGACATTGCAAATTATAAACCCAAACTATAAGTTTTGACATTACAAAGCAAAGCAACTCATAGGAAAATCATTGGAGAAGAGAGACAGAACAACTACTAGATAAACTCACTCTTCTTGTGCATTAAATTAAACTGAACACATGTATCCTGTCATTCCATACTCTCATACCCAACCAAATGCAATTTACAAAATTATGACCTTGGTTGCTAAGATTGAAATTCTAACTGAGGTGGATCAGCAAAACAACCCTTAAAACTTTTCTAATCAAAAGCGGGATATTAATAATAAAGCCTATGATTAATTGTCAAAAATTTGATATCCATTGAACTAAAATTAATAGAGGCCTCTTAAATTTTAATGAAGATTAAATAGTTAAAAGCAAATAAATCAGCAATCGTCAAATTCTAAACCAAAGAGCCCTTCTTATTAAGTTTCGTTTAAAATAAATAAATGAAGCCTGTAATAAAATTCTAAACCAAGGAGTCTACCACTTGTTAACAAAAACTATAAGGGATCATTATAAAATTGAGAGTGAGATCAATTCAAGTTCAACAAAAACACAATAAACATTACCTGGGGATTCAGACAAAACCCTGATGGAGTTGCCATCCGGATGAGGACCCCAATCTGTCCAGGCATTCTCTCCAAAATGCAAGTCAGGCAGCAAAGAGAGCTGTCTTGAAGGCTGCACCATCTGCTGGAATCCGCAGATGATCAGTTTTTACTAAAAGAACATCATATGTAAATAAAAATCATACACATCTAAATGAGATGAATCTCCAGTTCAAAATTAAGGCTCACTTCAAAGCATATGGTAGTAAGTTGTAAACAAAAATCAACTCCAATTTATAAGGATAAAAGTATTGAGGCACTAAGAGTCTTCATTAATTCTCAATCCCCGTGACAACAGCAACGACCCTTTCACAGACATGCAATTCTAGTTCTAAATCTTTATATATATCATCACATTCATGACTTGTAATATTCAATCAACACAAAAGCCTAGCGTATTAAGAATTGAATAAAATGTAAGAGTAAGAGAAAGAATAATGAATACCTAATAATTAATTACTCATTGTATTGAATCCACTCGCCATCAAGCCAAATTCTAGGGATATGAGCAATCTTGGACCAGTCGTCACCTATTTCCTGTTTGCATCTTTTGCTCAATCTAGGACATCCTCTTATTAATAATCGTTTCAGAATAGTGAGACGGTGCATATCTTTTGGTAGAGATGACAAAGTTGGACAATTCAATATAATAAGAACTTGAAGGGATTCTAGATTGTGCAAAGAACGGAAGAGAGATGAAGTTGGAGCAACATTAATCTGCAGGAATTGCAAAGATTTTGGAGAAGATTGAAGAAGCCATGCATGTAGTTCCCGCAGTTTTGGAAATCCTTTGATAACAAGCACCCGAAATCTAAATCTTGTTGTGTTGAGTTGTTGACCACTGTCGTCTTTCCCTTTCAATTCCATCTCCAGATTAAGATCAAGGTTTTCACGATAAAAAGTCACCAATTTTTTTAACGAGATCAAATAAAGTGTTTTAAACCATGTGGTAATGCGATTAGACTTCCACAATTTAGAATCAGTAACGTATGAGGGACTCTTGAGAGTCTGAGTTGACCAATATCTTTCATCAAATATTCTAAATAGTCGCAATCATAGATGCCCAAGAATCGAAGAGAATTCAAGCACCCAATTCCATTCTCTGGTGGATACTTCTGTTTGGTGGTTAATACAAACAAATCTGAGGCTTATAAGATGCTTTATATCTCTAGGTAACGCTTCCAATTCCTCACATTCACCAAGATATAGACTTTGCAGACTCTGTAGGCTGCAAATAGAGTTTGGGAGTTTCTTGATTTTACGACATCCGTACAAACTCAAATGTCTCAAACTTACAGATCCTTTTTGGCAACACCTCAATATCTGAATTACTTATATTTAGCACCCGTAGGAGTTTGAAACCTTGATATGCACGATTCAACAAATGATTGATTTGGCCCCTCCCCAATACTTGGAAATAAAACAGTTCTTCGGTCACTTATGCTTGAAAGAATATTTTTAGATGGAGTAACTCCTGCAAACGATAAATGCCGGACCTTTTTGGATGCAACTTCATCAGTATTGGAGTTCACTACTAAAAACTCATCTTCATATATTGATTTTGCAAGGTCATGGATAAGGTCATGCATTTTAAAATAGAAAATTTTAAGTTCTTCGCTAAAATCTTGGAAGAAAGATCTTGACCATAATTCCTTCAAATATCACATACTAATATTTTTTTTATCTCATCATTTTCATTATGAGTTTGGAGAAGTCTGTGGGCCGTCCAAAATTGAATTAAGCTAACATTGTTAAATTCATGATCTTTTAGAAAAATGAAACAATAGACAAAACATTGTTTTAAGTGAGATGATAATAGATCATAACTTAATTTTAGAGCAGGTAAAATATCATCTTCATTTTGCACTAATTTCCAAATATCATTAGCTCTCACATGTGTCCATTCTTGCTCATTAGTTGAGAAGTAAAATAGGCTTCCTAGTGTTTTCACCGCCAAAGGAATCCCTCCACATTTTTTCACAATTTCTTCTGCAATAATTACAAGGTTTTGTTGTTTCTCTTGTCCCTCTTTGAATGCACACTTCAAAAACAAAGACATGCAACTCGCATATGGAAGACCTTTTAATTTGTACCCATATTTAAAACCTTTCATTGTCCCCAAAATTAAGGCAACCCGGTTGCTACGTGTTGTAACTAGGATTTTACTTCCACTAGCACCTCCCAACAATACATTTTTAAATTCAATCCATGTTTTAGGATCTTCGCTTCAAACATCATCTAGAACAAGCAAATATCTTTTACCATCCAAAGTTTGTCGCAAGAGTCTTTGCAATTGGTCTATATTCTCATTACTATGATTTTTATCAATTGCAGAATCGATAACTTTTATTATCAATTCTTTAACTTTAAAATTCTCTGGAACATATAACCACATTTGTAATTAAAATGATTTTACACTCTTTTATCATTATATATCAATTTTGTGAGAGCGGTTTTTCCGAGACCTCCTATTCCTACAATAGGAATGACGGACATGGTTTCACCATCACTGGAATCTATTAATAGTTTTAAGATCTTTTCTTTATCCTCATCTCTACCAAGAATATCCGAAGCAAGCACAAAGGAGTGGGTCATTTCCCTCCCCCATGCACGACTTCCCTATTATCAACTCGCACAACAAGGTTAAAGTTAGCCTTTAAGGCTGCAATCTCATTCTCAGCAAACCTCACTTTAATTTTCTTGATCTTATGACCCATCCTAAAACGAAAAGCAAGTGGATTTGAGCTTGAAAGCAATCTGCGTACCTTTCTTCAAATGCTCTGCTGACTAGTGACTTGCCTTCGTAAAGCTTCGACCTCGAACTCATCAAGTACATCTTCCGCATTATAGTACGCATCCTTGAGCTTTGCCAGCCAACCTCTTAACTCATGAGTGCGGACCTGTTGTTCTTTCGCATCCAAGAGCACATCTTTGATATGGGACAAGATCTCCCCAAGCTTTTCTAGGTCAGTTTTGACACCCCAAGCCAAGCAAACTTCTTCAGAAGCGAGAGATCTGAGCTTAGCTAAGACAGTTCCAGCAATGCTAAAGATAAATGACTCAGCCATGTTTTTGAGATCAGGGAAGGAGGGTTGTAGGTGTTTGTAAGTGTTTTTGCTCAAACGAGAATTGTTCATAATGGTGATTGTCGAATATGGGAGATTAACTTTGTTGCATGCTTTGCGTACGTTTGCAAGAAGGGAATGTAACTCTTTGAATATTCTAATATAACAATAAAACATCATCTAATGTTGTAAACAATTAATTTAAAATTATAAACGATCATATATATATATATATATTATTTCATAAAAAAAATATGTACTCGTAATGAAATTCTTCAAATGCTTTAGAGTTTCAATTTTGATTGCACTTGATTATAGCTTAGACAAATAAAAATTACTCAATAATGTACAAAGAAATCATTGTAAGGATTTAGTTAAGAGAGAAATTTTTCCTCATAAAAGTTATCTTGACAATAAAAGGAAACGTAAGTTAATCCATTCACTTTTGGGTTTTTAAGTTTTTTTTTTTAATTAATTAATGTAGGTAATATTTTAGTCAACTGAACAAGGGTACATACGATATTGTGGTTATTAAGATACTAACTTTATCATAAAATATTACATTTTTATTAATGTAATTCTGATTAGAATTATAAATGATCACTTAATTAATCTTTTTAACTCTCATAATTTCTTTTTCTTTGTTAGTGCTTGATAAGTCTAACTTTTATACATTATTTTCAGCTTTTATCTTAAATTTTTTTGTTTGTTTCCCTCTTTTTTGTGTTTGACTGGCGAATTTTGTCGAAGTTTGTTTAAGTTGTAGGGTTACTTACTAATTTTTGATCATTAAACTTCTGGTGGGGCATTATGTCCTTCCCTTTTTTTTATGTTGTCCGCCAAGCACTTGGGGGGAATCAATTAAAGCTGGTCCACATGCATATTTGAAAAATAGAAAAAATACTTTCGGGTGAAATCCAATGGCTTTGCAATGAAGATGTTTCCTCTCTTGTCGGTGGGGATTGGAAATGGAGGAAGAAAAGGAAGAGAATGGAAGAAGGTAAGGGGATTCGGACTCAGAGAAATTAAGGGTGAGCAGAGGTAGATCTTTGGAGAGATTCGAACTTGAAGAGGAATTGCTTACAAAAGAGAGGCAAAAACTGGGCAATCATCATCTTCATCATCAAATATTCAACTCTCCATAGTTAGTTTCTTTTCTATCCCTATTTTCACTTATGTTTAAAAACATGTTTAGATTTGTATTGTTTGTAATTTATAATATGAACTAATTTCCATTTTCTATGGTGAAGATGTAGCCGTGTTTTGATGTTTAATTTTTCTTGATTTTAGTTGATTGATGTTTATTTCAATATTGTTGAGCAATTTAATTACATGTTTAATGCTTATGATTTTCTGGCCAATTGTTGCATGAATTGAGATGTGGATTAGACTGAGAAGTGATGTTCACATTAATCCGTAATTATCTTGCCATAAATCATGTGAGATAGAGATATGAATGTGATTTGTGCAATCTTGTATGATTTCTTGCGCTTAATGAGTATTAATAGTGAGTTAGATGAGACAGAGATGTAATTCTAATATATTGATATGCATTATTATTGCTTGAGAAAGAATAATAATCAAATCAGTGAAATCGATTGGCAACAATAGGAATAAAAATTGGTTAATTGAATCAGAGAAGTTAAATTGATTAATTTGGTGAAATCGGATCCCTAGATCCTTAATTATAAATTTCTTCTATCCAGAATTTCCGTATCTAGTAGCAACAGTCCTCGTGGGACGATACTTCTATTCTCATTTTATTATTTATAACGATTCCGTATACTTACAGATTTTATGTAACACTGCTCTTAATTTATGAATAAAATCATAACAGTTCTGTAATTTTTCTTTTTCTCTATATCACGGCTGCATTTGTACAAATAAGTATTGTATCACCATTTAATCAGTTGATCCGCGTAAATTGTATTTGAAGTCAATTTTGTCTCTTAAGAGTGGGATAGTTTCGCAATAACCCAAAGAGTGGAGGATTTATTGGGTAAAATCTTTTGGGCTGATAATCAATATTGGGCTTGTTATAAGTCCATAGGAAACCAATAACCCAACAAGATTGAAGCCCATATATGCAAGTGGGCCGTTGAGATCAAACGCATCTGTGTACAATAATTGATGACGACGACGACCGCTAGAACCTATTAAAGATTGATCATCTTTGAAGGCTAGTGTCCAAGAATTAACCCCTATGTTTATACAGAATAATTAAACATGGGAATTTTCCTTTATGATTCTTTAAATTGTCCTTGATTATTTATGAATGAATTTTTTTAATATTAAAATCTAGAAGTAAAAAGAAAATAATTGTTTTTCTCCTTAATTTTTAGTTTGTAATATCAGATCAATAAACATTTCCTATATTCATTTGTTTGAAAGTCATTATTTCCATTCAATAATTTGAGAAAATGAATCAAAATAACAAAGTTTTGGGTTTTTTTTAATTACATTTATCTAAAATTGTTTGATTATCCAAGTATAAATTCAATTTGATTGAATAAAAATATCATTTTTTTCCATACACCACCCATACCCATTCATCAAGTACTAAAAAATAGTTTAAAGATATTGTGTCTGAGACCCAATTAACAAAAGAATATTAGTAGCAGAGACTTTAAACATCTTAATCAACATTTTGGATTTGAACATGAGCATTTGGTGTATTATAAACTGATTGACATAACTTTTTCATTAACTTATCATCCATCTTAATTGTTACTCATTTTCTTTTATGTTATTTCGTGATATATTATTTTGTATACAAATTTTGAAATTAAATCCTCTAAGGTGCGATTTAATGTTTAAAAAAAAAACACAAACCCTCCTGACTAACGGTTGGCGACATTAAACTAGAAGGCGTGTAAGGGCGCCATGTAATGTTAAAAACTATGAATCCAAAAAAATTAAAAAATAAATACAAGCGCTACAAATTAACACTCAACAACTGCACATGCACAACACTCTTCTTACAATCTGACTGGAATACAAATTATGCAATCGCCGATTAAATTACCGGTGATTCTTAACAACTAACGGTAGAAGGACAAAACGGTCATTTCAACTTAAACTTTGGTTTTTCGTTTTCTCTCTCTTTTTCTCTATTTCTCATGCGACGCCGCGGTCTTCCCTTCTCTTCTCGTCCCAACGCTCGCCTCCATACCGGCTCCGTCCATTTCGCAGCAGACACCTACAGTCTACGGATAACTTCAATCCACACTCACATGATCTACGCTGCCCTCAACATGTCTGCACACTTCTCTCTTTTTTTTTTCTTAATTCTTTTTCAAGTCAGGACATTACTTGAGCTCCGAGAACAAGTTTCTTTTGTCTTTTATAATTTTTTTTTTAATTGTTAATGTTAATCTTATTGTTGTTAGATGGGCGATGATTTTGATACGAAAATTGGAACATTGAACACGATTTTCTGGGTTTTTAAATGTTAGTTACGTTAGAAATGATTTTTGGGGTCCCTTTCGAACGTTTGTCGGTTTAATTTATCAGATTAATTTTATATTTTATAAAAGAACGAGGGTAAAATAGGTATTTTGATGGTCAAAGTCAATCAACGCTTAATGCTGTTAAGACTCAGGTTGGTAGGAGCATCAACCGTCAACAAATACCGAACCAGCGAGCCACAGAGACAGGGAGAGAAACTGTAGGAGCGTGACAAGTGCTTCTGTCGTTTTCATCGACTCAAGTTAATTCTTGGAATCTTATAACCCATTATATTATATTATACAACCCATTAGACTCTCAACCTTTCCATTGGAGACCACTTTGATCCATTTCTGTACCCACATAGCGATCAAGGAAGTCTAGTAATGGCTGTGTAAGTTCATCTTCATCTTCTCTATTGCTAATGTTTTAAGCTTTAAGATTTGAGATTTGATTGTTTTGTTGCGAATTTTGATGAACGTTTCCATATCATATCAGAGTTGCTTCGGCTCCTGGGAAGGTTTTGATGACGGGGGGTTATCTTATATTGGAGAGACCTAATGCTGGTATTGTTTTGAGTACAAATGCTCGGTTTTATGCCATTATCAAGCCCCTTTTTGAAGATTTCAAGCCTGACAGTTGGGCTTGGGTGGGTTTCTTTTAATCCTTTGTGGTTTACTCGGTTTTTCTAGCTTATCTGATCATTTTCAGTGTACATGAAATGGTTGGGTGTGTTTCTTGCTGGCTACTGAATTAATTCAGTAGATTTTGCTAAGTGATCAAGTTTTTTACTTTCTCTACAATAAGAATAACTTGCAGCAAAATGCTATTACCGTAGTGTTGATTTCGTTTTTCATATCACACTTCAGGCTTGGACTGATGTCAAACTAACTTCACCTCAGCTGTCCAGAGAAAGCATGTATAAATTGTCACTGAAGAATTTAATGCTTCAGTGTGTCTCCTCAAAGTAAGGTTTTTTATTTTATTTTACTTTATTTTTTTAAACTATGTGTTTAGATTCCACTAGTCTGTTGCATTAGAGTCTCCGATTTCTCTACCTTAGCCTGTTGCATTTCTATGTAGAAATACCATAGCATTTAACGAATTTAAAGGTTATGGAGAATCTTAGAGTTGGTCTTGTTTCTTTGGCCAGTTATGTCTATTCCAAAGAAACTTAGCCTCATATATATGTAATAAGTTTAAATTTCTGCTTTAATGAGTTTGAATGATTTTGGAAACTTATGCTTAATTAAAATCTTGAGGTAATGATTATTGTTATTGACTTAATTCCAGTGAATCACGAAACCCTTTTGTGGAACTTGCCATCCAATATGCTGTGGCAGCTGCACATGCCACGTTTGATGAGAATAAGAGGGATGCATTGCATAAACTGCTCTTGCAGGGTAATGTTTGATGCTTCATGTGATACTCTATTCGTTTATTGTTAAAGAAACACTAAAATAAAATCTAACGCTACCACTGCATTAATTGTGCAGGACTTGATATCACAATTTTAGGTTGCAATGAATTCTATTCATATCGGAATCAGGTTTTTTTTTTTAAAGTACTTAAGTAATTTTCATCAAAATGGTGATGCTTCGATGGCATCATTCTTGCATATATATATCTTTTCCTTTCTAAAGTTTAACTTGTCACATTCTTTTTTTTTTTTTTTTTTTTTAACCATGCTAAAACCATTATTTACAACGACTATTGTGGAGACTTGTATATGATGCTTCTTGTGATATAGTTTGTCCTTTATGATGAAGGTCAAGATGCAACTTTTTTGTTTTATTCAAATAAGATTTTATATAGAACATCAATGTCAGAATTTTTTTTCTGTGGTTTATAATTCCATTAAAGTTTTGATTTAAGATATCAATTGGATGTAACCTTTCCATAGATTGAAGCACGTGGGCTCCCTTTGACACCAGAAGCATTGGCTACCCTTCCACCCTTTGCATCTATAACTTTCAATGCAGCAGATTCAAATGGAGAAAATTGCAAGCCTGAAGTTGCAAAAACTGGACTGGGTTCATCTGCAGCTATGACAACTGCTGTGGTTTCTGCCTTACTCCATTACCTTGGAGTGGTTAATCTTTCCTTGTCCAAAGGTTACCATCAACAAAAGGATTCTGAAGATCTTGATTTGGTGCATGTGATAGCTCAAAGTGCTCACTGTATCGCGCAAGGGAAAGTTGGCAGCGGGTTTGATGTCAGTTCTGCAGTTTATGGCAGTCAGCGTTACGTCCGATTTTCGCCAGAAGCGCTTTCTTCTGCTCAGGTCTATCTCCCTTTCTCTTCTCTTATTTGTTTGTATGAGGGAATAAATCATTTCTCTCTCACATTTTTTTTTGGCATGAGTGTGTGTTCTTGTATGCATGTGTACGTGTGTGAGTGGGACTACATCATTTCAACCCTTATGTTATATCATTGGATCAAAGCTATAAATAAGTTAACAATAAGAGTTTGAACTGTAAATGTTCTCTAAGACTTTGGAAAAAGAATAATGAATGATTTTACCGTTTCTATGATCACAAGAAGGAACGTGTTGTTTGATCTTTGTAAATATTGTGTAGAGGGGTCTGCTCATCATATCTAATATTCTAAATAAGCTTTTTCTTATCCCTTGTCTTGGAATAACCTAATGGAGAAATTTTGGTTTTGACAACTGACTTTTGGCTTAGGCCTTCCACCATTAGGTCCAGGGCAGATCCGAACTTTAGAGTTTGGAGAAGCCAAATGATACAACTGGAAATTTGTTGGGGCCATTATGCAGAAAAAATAAAATTTAAGGTAAATTTTCATATAAATTAGTGTAAAATTGAAAATTTTTAATAAATTTGGGGTGGCCAGAGAGGGCCCTGGCCACGGGGAAGACCTGCACCGCATTAGATTATATTATTCTTAGAATACATTAATAGAAAGCTTACCTTTTCTTTCTAGCATCTCTTCCCTGCTATGTGAATGAAGGAAATAATTTATATATAGAAACAATATACATGGGAATTTAATGGTTGTCTTCAAATAAGTTTCTTTAGAGTTACTAACTTTTTTTCCTTCACAATTTTGCAGGTCGCAATTAAAGGATTACCATTAGAGGATGTCATTTGCGACATCCTAAAAGAGAAGTGGGATCATGAGAGGACTAAATTTTCCTTGCCACCATTGATGACTCTTGTAAGCAAGTTTAAGTCTTTCAATATGGAACTTATTTTGTTATCTATAGGTTGGTGTTCCGTGGGCATGTGGATCTAATAGTAAATACTACTTTGTCTAATTATGCTTTATAGTAAAGTATTTTTCATAAGAACATATTCTTTAATAAGTCATTGCAAGACATGAATGTATCTCCGCCCTTCAGTTCTACATCATAAATATTCTCAACTTCACAATGTTTCATGTATTGTTAATTTGTTCTCTCTCTCCTGTTGGATGTATTATTGGTTTTAAATTTTTCGGATGACTATTTTTTGGCATTTATTTGACTTGTACTTTTGGTATGTGTCCACACTTTTATCTATCTCTGCATGTGTGCATTTTTTGTTTGATCCTATTGCACTTAAAAGTTGTGGATCGATGTCGCACTTGATCAGCATGATAAAGCTTAAAGTCTATTGTTGGATCTTTACTTCAGACTCAGATGATTATGTTAATTTTAACAGTTATTAGGAGAACCAGGAACTGGTGGATCATCCACACCTTCAATGGTTGGTGCAGTGAAAAAGTGGCAAAAATCTGACCCTCAGAAATCCCAGGAAACATGGAGAAAGTTGTCAGAGTCAAATTTAGCATTTGAAAAACAAATCAATATGTTAAGCAAATTGGCAGAAGAGCATTGGAACACTTATAAATGTGTGATAGAGAGCTGCAGCAAGCTCAAGTCAGAGAAGGTATTATTTCTTAGGCTCATTTTTACCCATAATTTCCATAGGCCAAGTATTGAAAATAAAATTCCCTTGTGACTTGGGGCAACAAGATAAACCTCTAGAGATATTGCTCACATTGGATTGTGAGTTTTTCTTGTGATCTTTGTCATTTCACTAGTTTCTGCGCACAAAATTTTACTTTTCCATTAATTGATTCTTTCCTCATATTTGAAAGCTAATTATTTTTGCATGTTATTGGCATCCTAGAAAAGCCACATCTAGTAGGTAACTATCTGCTTTTCTGTTAATACTGGAACTTGCTCCTAGTCAGCCTGCCATGACAAATATTTCTAGCCAATTCACTAGTCTTATAAGAAGTGTGAAGCATTGATCTTTTTTTGTTTTTATTTACCACTGTGAAGGGAGTTAAACGTATGAAGTGGTTCATCCCCATGCATTTATCCGACAAAATTAAGGCTTATGTGTATATTTAATAAAATGTGTAGGGGGAAAATCCTACATCTTTCTTTTATTAATTCTGTGTCTGGGTTTTAGCAAGTTGGCAATGTGCTGTTTATCTTTGCATGTATTTCTTAGCCAACTCATTTTATAGGTTTCTTCTGTAATTGAAAATTTGCAAGGATGAACTATTCTTACTGTACACATGGTTGTCAATTTTTTTTTCCCTTTTTACCAACAAAATGTTTTCACGGGTCTTTTCAAGGTATTGCTAGAGCCTAGAAGCAACCACTGGCTACTTTTGTTTGCTAATTAATCTACTTGTGAATTTATAACAAATTTTCTCTTAAAGTTAAAGAAAATAATAATATAGTTGAGGTGAGAAGGTTACAATTTTTTGTAGAATCTTTGATTTTGTATTGCTTTCTTTATGTTTTCTCTGTGTGAACTGCTGATTCATTACTAATTGATCTTTTTTGGTCTTTAGAAAACTTCCATTTTTTCTTTTCAAAATAAATAAATAAATATCTTCTCCCTCATTCTTAATATTGATGTTTGAAATGTTCTAATACATTGCAATAACAGTGGATGGAGCAGGCCACTGAACCAACCCGAGAAGCCATTGTTAAATCAATGTTAGGAGCAAGAGATGCTATGCTCGCGATCAGATATCATATGCGCCTTATGGGTCAGGCTGCAGCTGTTCCGGTATGCTTTCTATTCTAGAGTACTGTTTTTTTATTTTCTTTTGGTCAATGTAGCTCTCATGTTTTTTTAATAAAAGTGTAACTTGGTTGATTTATCCATCTTCCAAGCATCATAATTCTCAGATCATGTTTTATTCCATGGGTAACGGTGAGGGAAATGGGCTATGCAATTGTTCACGCTGAATGGTGCCATTTAAGAAATTCTAAATTCAATTTGGAAAAAAAAAATGAAAGAAAAGAAGATTTAGGATATGCAGATTTTGTTATTTTTGCCTAACGCAGTTTATTTATATCACCTTTTGTCCTTTATTAAATTACTCATTATACTCCACATAACTTTTATCAACTCAAAAATAGTGCCTTTAGTTACATTTCTGATCCTGATTGCACCTTTTTCTTTGTCTGCAATTCCAGTGCATGAGTTTTTGACCATTAGTTGTCATGGTAGAATGGTAAAGTCATTTTCAAATTCCTGAATGAAAAAGTAAACTATAATTCTGTATTTCCATATGTGGCTCATGGTAAAATTTAAGCATTATGCATTCCCAGAATAGTTGAAAAAAATAAGTCTGCAGAGAGGCGTGAATTCAACAATTTGCTGTTGACATATATCAGCAAGAAAGTACTATCAGAGAGAAAATTCCATCTTCAAAGATGCTCTATATGGTAAATGGATGCTGAAGAATCCAAATTCAAACTGTTTTTGGAACTTTGTTAACAACTATGCAACATAAGCAAATTGGTGAACAAAGCATAGGATTTTCATATCTTAACTTGCAGTTTCAAGTGTATTAATTCCTGACACTACCCTTCAAGTCTTGTGCATTGCCACCTGATCTTTCTATATGTCCCATAATCTCTAAATTGCAGATAGAACCTGAATCACAAACTCAACTTTTGGATGCTACTATGAATGTGGAAGGAGTTCTGTTGGCTGGAGTTCCTGGAGCTGGTGGATTTGATGCTGTTTTTGCTGTTACATTAGGGGATTCTGACAGCAACTTGACCAAAACATGGAGTTCTCTCAATGTTCTGGCCTTGTTAGTTAGAGAAGATCCTCGTGGTGTTTGTTTAGAAAGTTCTGATCCTCGAACCAGAGAAGTTTCATCTGCTGTTTCTTCCGTTCACATCAAGTGAGCCTATATTGTTCATTCAAATTCTAATAAATTTTAAGGTCATCTTAAGATTTTGGCGGTGACTGGAGAAATTGTGTTCTGAAATTTCTGGGGGCTCTGTCTTTACTGGTAAAGAGTTTGAAAGAAGAAACAGAAACTTTTAACCAATAAGTTCCATTGTAGGTTTTATGTCTATTTTAAGTCCCTTGAACATATTTTCACAATAAAATTTAACTCTTTCCCTCTTCCATTTGCGGGTTGCATTTGCTTATGAACTCATTTGACTCGAGATTGGAAGTCCTCCAGGAAGTGAATGTTGATTTATCGTAGTTAACAGTAGACTCATATCTATTCAATTATGAATCTTGAATTGTAACAAAGTATCGACAGAATTGTAATTACAACGACAGATCTAGAAAACTGTTTGAATATTAGTCGTGTGCTAAATTTCTCTTTGAACCATGTTTCAATAAAAAACATATCAATAGATAAAATATAGCATGTATTTGCCCCATCCTAAGATAGAATAGTTGACTCTTTGTGCTCCGTATCAGAGAGATTTTTAGAGCATGCCATCTCACTACTGTGGGAATAAATAATTTGCGCTTCAAATGTTGGAATAAAGAAAATATCTTTTTACTTATAGTCCCCACAAGAGCAAATTTTATCTTTAAAATGATGGAATCACTTTCTCCGTTACAAGATTAACGTACAGTATTGATTCGATAACGTTATTATTAAATTAATGGAGTCTTTGGCTACCAGTCTATGGGGTTAGAGTACCAAAGATTCACTCAATTTTTTACATGTATTTCATATTGCTATGTTCAACCTTTCAATTATATTTTCTTAAGGATTTATTAATAATCTTAGTCCTGTACATGAAAATTTTCCAACATTTACACAATTAGATATAAAACTTTATTTATGATATGGGCCTATTAGTCCAACTGGATTCGCTGAAAGGATGACCTAGGCCTCGAACCTAGTTGAAACATTATCGGTTTAATATTTAAATACTTATTTCATAATTTCAGATTTTACATGAAAATTTTCAAAACAAAAAAAGAAAAGGAAACAAAAAAAGGTGAAAGTCGTTATAATGTTGGCTTATGAGGTTCAAAATTACCTTATCACTCTCATAAGAATAAATACGCTTTAAATTAGTTGTCACTATCGGTCAAGGGTGTATGAATGAGTAACCTAATACTCATAATGGGTTGGTTCAAGTGGCAAATGTGGCCCAAGAGAGGGTCAAGAGTGTATGAATGAGTAACCTAATACTCACAATGGGTTGGTTCAAGTGACAAATGCGGCGCAAGAGGGAGTTGGTAAGGCCACAATAAAGTCCTGGGTTTGACTCTCTACGATGACCTTTTCCCATGAATAGTTTCCTTTCGAGGATTAGTTGTTCGAGTGCAAATTTTGCATATAAAATATTGAAAAATTTTTAGATCATTTAATATGAGGCTCTACGCTACCAACAGAAAATAAATGGTCCTCTCTATATAAACACTAAAGATTTTTGGGAAAGTTAATTAGCATCATTATTTACATATAATATAAATCAATTTTAACAATAATTTTGACAAAGAAGGCTAGCTTTATAAATTTTATTCTCTCAAACTTGCTTTTGTTTCATATATAATTTAGAATGCTCCAAATAAGAACACACATAATATCTAAAACCAATCTCATGATCTGTGTGACCATGACATATATAATAATATATTGTAATTAATATTAATTACAATTAATCAAAGGTTAAAGACAATAAAAACAGATTCAAATCTTAGTTAAAAATTCGATAATGCAATTACTTGTATGACAAAACCTTGTACGTAGCTTCACGCATATATAGCGACAACAATAGGAGTAGAATACTCCACAACTTTTAATACTAAGTAATCATTCACTAAAAATATTAAATTATTAACAATATAAGACGTGGTAATACTAATACCATATAATATTCATTTATTATTGTATAATAAATAACATTAACATATATATTATACTAAAATAATAAAATTTGACAAACCATATAGTTCATGCATATGCAATTACAACATGAAACCAGATATATATAATCTTTAATCTTTTCAAAGTGGTTGTCCTAACAATAATAATAATAAGGAAAAAATTTTATTTATAAAATTTTAACTCCCGACATACAAGGCAAAGTATCCAACAACGTTAAAAATAATGACAATCAGATGATCATAAACTCGCAAATCGTTCTCAAGATAGGTGAGCGTGGAGTCTGACAGGAAGCCCTTGTGCTGGTATTGGAATAATATTTCCACAAATCTTTTCATTTGGAGAGATCAGCTCCCACCTAAATTTCTTCACAACATTATGCAGAAAAGAGAGAATCAATATCCGAGCATACTCGTTTCCAGGACATATTCGAGGACCTCCTCCAAATGGAACATTTGAGTATGGTGGAGGAACATTTGTTTTCCCAAACCTTGCTGGATCAAAATTTTCTGGCTCTGGGAAGCAATCTGGGTTCTTGGTTGTTGTATATGTTGACCAAAATACCTACAACATTTTTTTTTAAAAAAAAAAGTTTCTCTTAAAGGAAATTGATGAAAACAATCGTAATTTTATTAATTCGACATATATGTACCTTCCAGCCTTTAGGGATTGTGTAACCTTCATAGGTAAAGTCAACTTTAGCTTCTCTAAACGTTCCTTGGAATGGAGGTATGAACCTCATAACTTCAAGTGCCACGTTCCATGAATATTTCATCTTCTGTAAGTCAACCCAGTTGAGTGCCTCGCCAGGTTTCTTGGAGCTTGCGATCTCCATTTGCTCTAGTTCAATCAAATTTTGTAAAATCCACATGCATCAATAATGATCAAGAAAGTGATTAAGGATCTGCTTATTTGTATTATCTTAATTGACATTATCAAATAGAGATGAAAAATAACTTCACGTATACACATGTTACCTAAGAATATTTTACGTATGATTGTAAGTAATATTTATTTTTCAAGGTTAAGGATCCGGCTATTCTTATATATTCATTACCAGTACTAACGTAGCGCATGCCAAATAAAAGTAGATATACTTTCATAATACTTAAATTTTATAATAAAAAATGTATGTATCTAACTATAACTACAACAAATAACCAAAATATATAACCAACAAATCCTTAAATTTATACTTAAATTTTTCAAGGGACAATTTAAAAAATGTATGATATGATAAGTGGTATAACTATAACAAAGGGGTAATTAGAAAAAATAACCAAAATCAAAGAGGGCAACTAAAAAATGATTGTATTTTCAGAAAAATTTAAATATCATAACTACATCCAACAAATCGATAGATCAATAAATTTATTTATTTATTATTATTTTGCTGCTAGTTTATGATGTTCAATTGTTTGAAGGCTCCTTATTGTCCCTTGTGCTATCAATCTTTAGTGTTAATTTAAGACTATTGACCTTTAGCGTTAGATAATCAAAAAGACCTATTGATCTATTTAGCTGCCAGATTGTGTGATTATACTATTTAAATTTTTTAGCATATGATATTTTTAAAATGACCTCCTTGCTTTTCGTTCTTTTTTTAGAAGTGTTTCTATAAAAAAATTCATATGACAACGCAAATGATGCTATTACTTTTAAGACTTAAGAGCGTGTAATAACCGTTGCATAATATTCAAAAAGTTCAAACTTACCGTTCCGGATTTTCTCATACACTTGAGGCATTTCTCCCATATATTTCATAAGGAAAGCTGTGGCAGTAGTAGGAGTGCTAAATCCTGCAACCAACAACCCCATAACTTTGTCTGCAATTTCATTATCAGGCATAAATCTACCAGTGGGATCAGAGTTAGCAATCATGTATGATAAAATGTCTTGCATCTCCCTTCCATTAGCCATTGCTCTTCTCTTCTCTTTAATCAGATTTAGAATCTCTTCCCTTGTAGAATTAGCTGCTCTTTTCGCACGATAAAATATAGTCCCTGGAAAATTCAAAGCAATAGAAAATTGGCCGACACTCATTGCATCCAACAACTTTGTTAGTTTTGCTATTCTACCCTGATCTTCAAACCCTAAAAACAGTTTACTAGATAAAGTTACCGTGAGAAGCTGAACGAGGTCGAACACATTCACTTTTTGCTTATCAATCCAATGCAAATTCAAGTGCTCTTCTATTACAGGTTCCATTCTCTCCAGGTACCTCACCAGGGCCTCAGGCCTTAGGTACCCTGGAGCACGGAATACTTGCACTTCGGTTTCTCTTGGTGTAGAAGCTGAAGCAACTTTCTGGTAAGTAGAACGGAAGAGCTTCTGAGTAGAATGTGGACGCCATCCCACAAAGAGCTTCTCCTCATTGGTGGCTATGAACTTGTTCCCTAAAGTGCCACAAAGCACCACAGTTGGTTCACCAAACACTTTGGTTTTGAACACTTTTGTGGAGTATTTTTCCATTCTAACCCTTATAAATTTCCCAGGTTCACCATGCAAAAACTCATAAGTTTCTCCGAGAATTGGCCACCCAAAGCTTCCAGGAGGAGTGTTAATGTTATCTTCTGCCCTGGAACGTGGCTTGGTTGAAGCGTTAAAAAATGTAGCAAGAGCGAAGAATATGGGAAGGATCACTGAGAAGAGAAGGATCAGGAATATTGAATCCATAGTTAATGGATACTAACAGCAATAAAATTAGATTCAATAATAAGCTGCTGAGTTTCTAAGTGAAGATGCGGTTTTTGTGAAAGTGATATACGTCCCCTTTATATAGGACTTGTAGTACGCAGAGAATCTAGTGAAATGTGATTTCTGCTTGCAAAATGACAATTACAAAGGGCGATTTAAATTAATTGTTGCCAAATCAGTGCCGGCTGAAGCTAATTTGAGGCCCAAGGCCAAATGTTAAATTAGCTCTTTTTTATAATTTATAAATAATTTTTATTGTTTTACATTAGATAATAGATTAAACAAAATTAGTTCTATTTATTCCTTGAGATATAATTAGATTATTAATAAAATATTAATTTTTTTAATAAATAATATAGTTAATCCATTTATCTATATTGATCTCTTTTAATTTAAGAAAAAATCATGCAAAAGTAATTATGATTAAGAGAAACATAATACATAAAAACAAAATAATAATGGAGACGATGACTATCATAGCAGTCTAAATTGTTCGATGAAAGAAACAAATTAAGATTATGATAGAAGGAATCTAAAATTTAATTGGAAATCTTAAAGCAAGATGAATTGTATACGTATATATAATCCCACATGCATCTCAAGAACTAGAAGAATTTATGCTTGACTTGAGATGACAAGGATAGAATTTTAGATGAAGTAAGGTTACAAAATATATAGAGTGCAACAATAGTTTTTGTTTATTAGAAAATAAAATTGTATTAAATATGATATTTTAATATCATTCAATAGCTTAGGAAAGATAATAGAAGATAGTTTTACAAAGAAATTTACTCACAATAAGTACTATTCAGTTTTTAATAAAGTTTAATATGAAAAAAAATTTAGAAAAGTGAGTTATTTAAAAGAATAAAGTGATTTGTAAGTTACAAAATTTAGAAAGGAAACTTAAGTTTTTAATTAAAAAAATTATTCATATAATAACTATTATAGGTGACATTAAAAGTGAGGCCTTGTTCTAAAGTGAAGCCTTTGGACTTACTTGCCTAGGCTTTCAGCCGGCACTGTTTATTTGTGTTACAAGAATATTGTTAATAATATAATTAATAGCATCATATATATCGCAAGATGACGATTACTACAAAGTGTATACCATCCTTATTCATAAAAAATCAAATCATCGCTTTAAATATACAAAAACAAGAATAACAAAAATGAGAATAGTTGTGTGTGAAAGTGAAGAGAATGGAGAAATGTCAACATTTGTTGTTAGTACATATGATGTTATCTTTTACTTTGTTGTTTTTCTAAAGAAAGTCATTAACATTGAGTAATGTTTGTTCATCTAATTATTTTTATTAATTAATTAATTATATATTTGAATGGATATTTTAAGCGTATTAACTTTTGTACCATGATAAATTCTTTAATTTGTTTTTCTTGCTCATTTCGTTTTCACTTTCGTTATTGTTTAGAATATAGGAGGAAAGAGGAAGAAGGTATCTTTCATTCTTTTGGCCCCTTTAATAAACTCTTTTTTTTTTAACTATTAAATGTTGCTTCATATCTATTTATTCTTTTCCTCCATGGATGATAAAATTAATCATCAAATTTGGATTTGTCTACAATAGATTGATGTATTCATACATCGTTACTTATAAATCAACCAAGAAAAATTGTAAATCAATATATAAAAATCGTAAAAAACCATTTGTATATAATTAAATACATGCATGTGTTGTAGAGGAACCCATCAAATTTGCAATTCTTTTTAGTATATATATTTGATTTAGATTTTACTTTATAGCTGAAATTGCAATATATTTATGATATGTAAAATGCAAATGAACATAAAATTTTAAATCTCTAAGGTTGTAATATGTTGAAGTAAATTTAAACAAAATAATTATGAGCATATATATTCTTACATTCATATTTGTAAAAATTTAAAGAAAAAAAAAAGACCTTATAGAGAGACCGTCATGCGATGTATGGAACATGTTATTGTCTTATTTATGAGAAACTACCATTAAATATGTGGAGCTGGTTTAGCAGGATACAAACAACTATGTGTAATTTTGATCTAATAAACGATATTTATATATTATAATAGAGGAGATTTCTTTCCTTTTCTTTTCTTTTTTTAAAGGAACCTAAGTTAGGCGGATGATTTGAGAGTCGTGAAAAAATAATAATAATAATAATAAATGGCATGACCACAACAATCGAATAGATTAAAAAAGGTTTATTGCTAAAGAGCACAAGGGATCGACAATTTGAGAGGCTAAAAGGAGCTATTGAGCTTTCAAGTTTGTTTATTGTTACCTTTTATAAGAGGTTTCTAGCAAAAAAAAATTCTATCAAAACCTGAAATAGTACGAAAATTTGTTTCATATTACCAGTTCATATTTAATGTGTTAAGGACATATTTGGTGTGCGACATTGTATAGTACTATTTTACTATATTGTATTAAATAGTATAATATATGTGTTTGGTGCTAATTTAATATAGTATTAATTAATACAAAGTACAACCCTTAGATGCATCGATATTATATTAAATTATGTAAAGCTAATCTATGACATTAGCATTACATTATATAGCACTAATAAAAAATATCAAAATTATCCCTATAAAATTCTATATATCCAACAATATCCTCTAATTTTTTAAAATTTTATAATAAATAAAGATGTATTTAATAGATAAGTTATAAAATCAAATTTATTTAAAATTTGTTTTCTAAAAATAGAAAAGGGATGAAGGGAGTCACTGCCCCCACTGGGTGACACCAGAGATCCACTGCCCACGTTAGACCAATTGGCACCTGACATGTCACTATAAACTCGAATTGTCTAATAGGTACAGTGGGGGCATTGGACTCCAAGTAATTTTTTCAACAATTAATAACTGTTCAATAAATTACTAAATAACTAATTTTATAAATAAACTAAAAATATATTTATACTTTGTATATCTTTTTTGAAAAAAATTCTTACTTCTGTACAAATTAATACAATACATGAGTACACCAAATACTATATAATTTTGACATAACATTATTTTTGGTACTATACAATATAATTTTATATAATACAATACAATACTATACAATGTTACGCACCAAGATGCACTACTTGCACTCTATTCCTAATCCAAATCCTGTTTTCTGTACCGCACATTTTCCAATGTAATTTACACTCAATCTCAAACACATATTCTGTTCAAAATTCAAAATAATTCAAAATCAACCATATATTTTTAAATTCAATTGAAAACAAAAATACTAGATTCATAAAAGAACGCACCGGTAACAATGTATATTCCGTGTTACGAGTTTTTATAATTTTATATAGAATTTTAAAAAAAAAATAAAGCCAAATCTTGGACTGTCCGAAGAAATAATCAAGAACTTTTTTTTCTTGTATATTTCCCAACTTAACATTGAGCCGTCAACTTGGATTTCTAGATATTTAGATATTGCTAGATGGTTGTCAAACATCTACCTGCAGGTGTCGAGTTATCGAACAGTGTTAAATAATTGTTGAATAATTTATTGAGCTATTGTATTCGGAGAATTGAGAGTAAATTTGATACCTGATATTCAACTTGCACATTTTCCCATTTTATATTAGGAGTCTTGTCAATACTGCTAGTCTTTGTTTTCTCTAATATTTATAGCAGTTCCAATATTATGAGAAAATCCTTCTAATGGAAAATCAATATTAGAAGAGAAACTTCTAACAAACTTCAAAATTGTCCAGACTCTGCCTGTAGTTTTACTTGAAATCATGTCTCAGTTAACGAGAGAGGAAAGTATTGTTGCAATAATGTATTCGATTATCACACGTATCCGCTCAATGTATTATTAATGAGTTAGCAATGTTATTGAAATGATCACATGGTGTTTTTTCACCAACAAGTTTTTATTTGATATTATAAGTAAGAAGTTTGTGCACAGATAAACAAGACATTTCTAAATGCAATTGGAGTTGGTGACTCTCTATTTCAATGCAACTTCAATCCAACATTACCTATTGACGAGTGAAACGCAATTGTGCATTAATTCTCACAACCTTTTACAGTTTTTTTTTTTTTATTTGGAACAGTATATGCATATGTAGATGTATAGCAGATATACACAATGGTTTTGTGCAGCAGAAACACACTGAACTGCAAAGAATGTGAAAGAATATAATGAATAAAAGAACCTTTCTCTATACTGCTGCTGCTCGTTAAGAACCTAAATCAAGCTGACATTCAAGCACACAATGCAACATCAATAGAAACACGTACTTCTGCTTAAGTTCATGGACTGTCTGGGGAAGGAGTAGTTATGTCCTGGAAAACCTGCAACCGGCCTCTTGTCTTCGTGTTATTGTTCTTCCTGTTCAATCCCTTGTTTTGCAGTGCAGGTGATGGCAAGTAATCTGTTGATTGTGGCTGCTGGTGCTGATCAAAACATAGAGCACGTCGGGCTGTTTGATTCTTTGACAAAACAGTAGCATTTTTTGATTTGACATATCCATCTTTCAAACCAAAAGAGCCTTCAAGTTTTTGGCTCAAGTAGTCTATCTGATTCTGTGGACAAGGACTTGCATAAATTATGTTAGAGTTCTGGTTTTCATCATTAAAATTTCCTGCTTCATCCATATTCCAACCATCGAAACCCTCTCCTGAATTTGTTTCGGACAATGTTTTGTGATTGGCCTCCTCATCTTCTTCAACCATATCAGCCCAACTCTTTATAACTTTAGCAGTAGAGCATTCCTGGCTTGACTTTAGTTCTTCTGCAGTGAGGGAATGGAAACTCTCCACCTTCTCACAGGTCTCTTCCTCTGATATCCAGCTCCCATCGACAATATCATGTGCGCCAAGTTCTATCGTTGATCCATCTTTTGTCTGGGAACACCCATCATTTCCCCAATATATGCTGTTCTGGTCACCATTCAGAATTGGTTGTGAGCAAGGTTTTACCGAAGCTTCCTTTTTCACCTGATTAATCTCTCTTCGAGACATCTTCCTTATCCTGTCTTCACCAGCAGGTGAAGGCAAAGCAATTTCAGAACCTTGTGGACCATTAGTTGAAGCAAATGCCTCTCCATTCACATTCTGTGCATTTTCTTTCTTCTGTGCATCTTCTTGCCCCTTTTCAGTAGTTATGGCTTGCTCAAATGATAATTTGCGGATTGAACTTCCAACTGCTTTCTCTCCCCATTTTCCTCTTTTCTGATCTCCTCCTATAATGCACTCATACGAAGATGGTCTTCTCGGTTGTGTAAATAGAACAGCATTGTCAGTTAAAGTTGTTTGGTCAGAGTGGTGATCATCTCCCCGTCTTGCTATTCTCCGTTCCCTGTTACCAAACCCCCATGAGGGTCTTCTTGGTTGTGTAAATGGAACTTCCAGATCCCCTCTTCTAACAGAAGCTGGGGTAGCATATCTTTCCTGTGATGCAAAACTTACTCCGGTTCCAGGTTTACCAGCCCAATGTTCCTTTGTTGCACTAGCAGAACCAGATCTTCCACATTGGTTTTCCAGATAAGCACCTTCCCTCCAATTATTGGCAAACATAGTGTGCGGAGAAATTTGTGAGTTTTCTGTTTGTCCAGATGATACGCATTTCCAACTCCCTTTGTCATATCCAAAGAAACTGTTCTTATTCTCAAAGTAGTTTTGACAATATCCTGTTCTACCCTGTTCATTAAAGAGCACTGTTTCTTCATCATGTCCATCTTGCTCAGTTGCTTCTGACACTGATGGTGACTCTAATTTAGTCAGCATCTGCAAGGCACGTTCAAAAGATTTAGCATAGGAATCATCCATTCGTTTATTTCCAGCTGAAGCTCTCACAGCCTGAAGAAGAAACTTTGCTTCTATCATCCTGTTCATGTGCATCAAGCAGATTGCCAGATTGCACTGCTTGTTCCTATCTGCCTCCAGGGACAAAGCTTTCCTGTAAAGAGATGTTTATATGCTAAGAATGTGCCTATTTTATTCAGGAACTAAATTTATCAGTTAGATTTATTATAAATTTCAGTCACAAAGAAACTTACCTGTAATATTGTTCCGCAATTTCATAATTATTTTGCTGCAAGTAAGCCCAAGCCAAGTTGCCTAGTATTCTACATTATTAGATGATCAAAGTCAGATTAATAAAATATAAAGTACTGCAAGAAAAGGTATATGAATTTAGGAATATCCACCTTGATCTCTCTTGTTCAATAGTAATATGAATCTTCTTCCCTTGAGATCTTGCCAGCTTTGTCTTCGCCCCACCAAACGCTATACCTTCTTCAATATTCTTCAGTTTCTGATGAAGCATTTCAATCTCTTCTTCCATCCTGCCAGACCTCTGCAAAAATAGAATAAAAATAATAAAGCATTTGAATCTTGACAAAAATTTCATGATAAATAGTTGCGCAGAAGGCTAAAGAAGAACAATAACCATTATAACAGCTTCATAGCACAAAAACATAGACATAACAACAATGAGGACTATTCAGCTCCATGCCATGAGATGTGATGATAAGAAAACAGACCAAAAACAGCAAGGCAATCATAAATTCGTGCTTCTTAGTTCGGTAATACCTCTTAAATTTTCTTGTGCATATACAAGCTTAATTTGACTACTACAAAAATCTAAAATTTCTTAGCTCTCATACTGGTTAAATAGGTACTTGCAACCACATTTTTCTTCTACCTGTTGAAAAGAAAAAAAATTAAACTCTTTCCTTTGTGAGGTAATATTTTCTCCAAAGTTACTTCCAGTTTCTCCAAATGAAACATGGATCCTCTATTCAGATGTGTACAAAAGAATCAAATGATAGAAGCAAATTCTTTATGATTGGCAGGCCATTTACTTGAGAAAATTAAAAAATGGAAAGTAGCTTCGCTAAAATAAGATAAGATTTGCTAAATAGGAGACAAGATGTTCTTCTTGTTTGTCCTCTATCAACCCCATTTTGAGCACAAATTTTTGCTTCACATTTTGATAGATCCTTTCATCTACTTGCTGTCCAATCCTACATATGTATACTAATATCATATTCTTTTGAAGTACACACAAATATGAAAACTTTGATTCTCAATTAGGTATAAAAGGTTACAAAACAAATAAGCTAATAATTTTCTATCTCAACATAATCTTCTCTAAAGTAGATGAGATGATGTACAAAGGTTATGAACTACCTCTCCCTTCTTATATCAGAATTGCACGTTTCAACTAAGTTTATTGATATAAGTGGATGAGAATGAGAGAAAACTAAATGCCAAATCTTATCAAAATTAACACATGATATGTCTCAATTAGCAAAAGGCTCTCAGATTTAGCCACCAGTGACTCACATCTTCAATACCAAATATATAAATCAGCAAATGAAAGAAAGAAGCAAATAAATTTACACAGAAATTTATCAGAAGAGAATGGTGCTTTACTTTGTAAAGTTCAATAAGGACATTGTCAAGGGACTCCTGAGATTCATAAGGGCAGAGATGACGAAAAGACTTGATTGCCTCAATTGCCTCATCTGATCGATCCAACTGTTTCATCACAACTGCCATGTCTTTCAAGGCACTGTCAACTCTGTCCCCAGCATTTATAGCAGCCCAGAACATTGCAACAGCCCTGCTTGGATCTTTTTCTATCAACTGCATTTGAAGAATTGAAAACAAATACATAAATAAGTAAAAGCAGACTGCAAGTGTAAAACAACACAGCTTTTCCTAATCTCCACAATAATTACCCTTAGCGTAGTGTAAATGCAACTAATTGACCAAGTTTTGACGCAGAAAGACAAAGCCAGTTCTTGTTTGCAGAATATTCAACTCAACTAATCAAGTACAAATATTTTACCCATTTTGTCAATAAGTAAAATAGTGGAAACATAAAAATTTTAAAATTAACATCTATTTTATTTTCTTACAATTTTCTCTTCAACCAAACAAGAGTTAAATAATATGGCCTTACGTCTAACATAAAATCCACCACTTCAAGGGAAGCCAAGAAACTTTTCTATAATAAAAAGAAAACAATGTCCTTGATAAGAGATATCACAAACATGAAAGTGGCATGAATTAAACCAAATTCTATGTTAAAGAACCAAATAGTTCAAAACAAACAGAATTAAATCAACATGAACAAGAATTATAACACCAACTCACCAGAACCCAACAAGAATTCTTGTAACTAAATCACATAAAATTCACAAAAAATTAAAAAAAAAAAAAAACAAAACTTAACTTGAGCATGTTTAGCCCTGCCGTAAGGAGAGTCACTAGCGGGCACTTTGTGAATAACATGGAAGAGATCATTTCTAGCCTGCCCTGGCGACATTCTCTTCTTCTCTGACATTGGCGATGGAGGCGGCCTCTGCCTCCTCCATGTAGGTGGAGGCGTCGAGAACTTCTTGTCAACGTTGGTCCACATTTGTTGGCTTCTTTTTCTACTGTCACTTTCCCTGGAAAATGCTCAAACCCTTTTCTTGAATGCCAAGAAACGGACGCCAGTGATCAAGGCAAACCACTTTCTCTTGAAGCAGCCCGGTATATTCTTCAAAGGCTAATATAAAGACACAAAGGAAGACAGAGGGAGAAAGGGCGTGTCACTTTCTCGGGAAAATTCTTTAAACCCTGCTTTTTGTGTTTTCGTCAAAGGGCTTGGAACAGGTTTCTTGAAATGGCGAGGAAGTGGGGCTTCTTGTGGTAAGGAAAACCACTTTTCTGATGTGGGAAAATTGTTAATTTTCTGGGAAAGAGGGAGAAAGTGAAAGAAAGTGGAGAGTGATGATGGGTTCTAAGAGAGTAAAATGTGAGGAAAAGAAAAAACTAGCCGTTTATATAATTACTAGCCGTTAATTTAAGGTTTGGTTTTTTTGGAACAGAGCCAGACGTAAGATTCACATGCCCTAAGTGGTAACCTTTAAAATAAAAAATAAAAAAAAACAAACAACTACAGTCCCAGTCCCCATTCATCCACGACAACTATTTGGAGCGCGTTGTTTTGAGCCTTGCTATTGCTACGGGTTAAAAGGGCTTTAAAATCTCTTTTAAAAAAGATTTTGTATCGACTGGCTGTTAATTGAGAATAGCTTTTGAATAATTAAAAAAGGTTATTTTACATTTACAAGGAGGAGAAGTCTAAAATTGAGACTTTTAAAAAAAAACTCTTTTTAAGTTTTTTTTTTAAGTTTTGAAATGTCAAAAATACCTTTAATAAATTTTAACTATTTTACTTTATTCTTTCCACATAACAAAAAATTGTTTTAGTAATTTAATCATAATAAGACTTTTATATTTATCTCATCGAACAATAAAAAAGCTCTACTTTTAGAAACTCTACTCCAAAAAGATCTATTTCAATAAACTCTATATGAAAAAGTCGAAATAAACTGGCCCTTAGTATTTACGGATGAACAAATCTTAACTCGTGTGTATCTTTCCTTTAATTAAGAGAAAATCGCATTCCAAACCCTTAAGGTTTAATAAAAAACAATCAACCGTCTCAAATATTTATAATACAATCTTTAGAATAAAAGAAAAATAACGTTGAACCCCTGTAATTGGCTAAAAAGGCAATCAATATTCTAAGCTATCTAGTATCTATATAACAAGAATTTCCTATCATTAACTTTTTTCTATTAGATTAGATTGCATAGAGTTTTTTAAGTAAACTTTTATCACTAAACCACTATCTCTCTTTGAAGATTCCAATAAAAAAGGAAAGGACCATTTAACCCCCTAATATATTTTTTTAAATGATTAGCATCCTGAATTATTCATAATAACTAGACTACTTGTCTCATTAACTTTCCTTTGTCAAAAGTAAAATCTAACGCATTAAGGTATCAAAAGCGTCCAACAAGCACTTCACATACACAATTAAAAATAATAAAATTTTGGTATCTCTGAAAAGATAACAATATCCTTAATAGGGCCTAAACGAAAAATAATATTGTTGAATATCCTTTCATCGTAAATGACATAGAGCATAGTTTAAAACCCCATAGAGAGAGAGATATCATGAAAGATGAAGAGATTTAGTAGCTTTGAGATGTTTGATTTTTTTCAATTTTAGAATTTCTTGTTTGTGGATTTGGTGGACCAAGTTGATAGTTCGCAAAAAGCTTGCCATTGGTGACTAAGGACATGGGTAACCCTTGCACCAAAAATCTGGTTAATTTTGCAACATGGGTTATGATTTTAACATAAATTTCTAAAGGTTGAATTGAAATTTATCAAAGTTTATGGACTAACAAGATTTAGTGATGAGGCTTTACTTCGTGACACGTGGGGATGGGCAACCCTTTTATAGGCGATCTAGTTCATTCTACTCCGAAAAAGGGTGACGGTCCTCTTAAAAATTTTTTGGTGGTTGATTTCAAAATTTTTCGAGTATCAAAACCAAAAAGATTTTGTGATAAGGCTTATCTTAGGTGAATCCTACCAAATAACATGGTCCATTTTTCTCCAAGAAGGGTGCAGCTCCTTTTAGAAATTTTCTAAAGGTTGATTTACAAATTTTTGAAGTATTAGAATTAAAAGAAATTTTGAAAATGAGGGTCCCTTTTGTAGCAATTTGATGCATAGCATTTTTGTAGTACTTTGCACTTATATTTTGTTGGTGTTTGAGCCTTTTTCTTGCCATTTATGTATGTTCTATGTGTTTTGTATGTTAATCATCAGTGTGTGCCTTCGAACTATAAAAAGGCAAATAAGAGATCAAGAATGAAGTGTAGGATGCATGGAAGCAACACACAGGAAAGCAAATTGAGCAAAACTGAGCTTTCAATCCCCACTAGATAGCCAACTTCTCATAATAAACTGTACTAATCCATAATGAACTAAATAATAAGCATACACCATTGAAAGCTCTAGAAGTCTAGTTTTTGGATAATTTTACGGTTTATGAATCAGAGTTGTGTTTGAGAAGTTATGTTTAATTTAGTGCAAGTGACCCAGGGCTGGAAGGCATGAATGAATAGCCCAACTTCTCGAATTTAACTGTATCAATCTGGAATCAACCAGGTTTTAAGTGACATACCATTGAAAAGCTATAAAGTCTAGTTTTTAGAGCATTTTACAATTCATGAATCAGAATTGTGAACGAAAAGTTATGGCCAACACAAGATAGGGTTCGTAGAGAAAAAATTTGGCACCAGCTTACTCATAGCGCTCCCCAGCGCACCAAATTAGTAGCTTTGCACCCCAGCCTCCAAAGTAATGAATTCCAAACCTCTTTGGGTCATTCCTTATGTATTTTGAAGGGTATTTAAGCTACGACAAGTTAGGGCTCAAAAATAACAAGTCTTGGAGGCCAATTTGGAGAGAAAAGCAAAGGAAATAAAAGGAAAACAACAAGAGATAAAGGGGATATTCAAGGGATTGGAGATTCAACATCAAGATTGACGACCTTATTTAGTTTCTCTCTCTAGATTCTCTCTTATAATTTGTTGTTATTTTGAATGATACTTTGTTTTCTTAACTTTGTTGGTCTTGTAATATGTTATTATGACCTAATTACTCTTAATTTAGAAGATGATTGTAGCCTAACACTAATTTTGTGCCTTGATGGTTTGATTTTGAATAAATGATTCATTCTAAATTCATTTGTGCTTTCTTTGTGCTTAATACTTCTAATTAAACAGGGACATTTTGGAATCATTGTTTGGGAAAGAGGGCTTTATATTTGTGAATGGGAAAGCATGACCTGGGAATATAGAGCTTGGGAGAGTCCATATACCTTTGTAATCTATTGAAATTGGGGCTTACTGTATGCTTATTAATTGATTTAAGATTTGGAGATGATAATTGGTTAATGGGTGTTATTTTCTACTTTATACTCGGGAAAGATAGTAGGAACATATTAGAATTTCGACTAACAAATATGGAATGAATCAATTAGCGATTTCAAACCTCATAGGCATGAATATGTGTTAGGTTAAAATCAGTCCTCTAAATACTTGCATAATTTAATTCCTCTCTTGTCAAGCCTTATTTAGCTCTAAATTTAGTTTTCCGTTGCTTTCTCTTTAGTTAATTGTAGTTTGTACTTTAAATTCTTAGTTTTCTAGATAAAATTGGATTGCTTTAAAATGGTACTTAGCTTGAAATTGATACAACCCTTATGGGAACAATACCTTACTTACACTTAATTACTTGTTGCAACCCGTGTATTTCTAATTTTTTGATAGTGGTTACACACTTGTCAACACACTTGGTCCTCGGTGAACCCTCATTATGGACATGGCCCACTTTACTAAAAAGAAAGGATGAGGTTTATCTTGTGATTTGTAAAGTGTAAGTACGACGAAGAAGACCTTTTCTTGCATTCTTCAAGTTGAAATTTGTTGAATGCCATATATGGTTAAAGTTAGCCTTTTTAAATTCCATTTTTTTAATTTGAGAAAATGGTAATATGGATGGCTTTGATAAATACCTTATCAATTATCATTCTCTGCAATAGTGGCAAGAGAGTATATTCTTTGGATAGTCATGTATTATGAGTCCAACATCCCTTTTTTGTAGGGCTTTTAGGTGATCAACCTCACATAACTATTAAAGTAAGAACTCATGAAAACTCTATGAGTCTCAATTCTCTCTTAGGAATGTGTTATAAGAAAATCTAATTTTAAAGATATTACTCGTAGCAATAGCTCCCTAAGTCCCTCTTTGATTAAGGAGCCTACTATTATGTAAATGAGCAAAACATTAGCAATAAAAACATAACTAAACTAAAAAATTGAAGCCATCAATATAAATATGCCTTCAGAATGTAGGCATTTTGCTACCCACAGGTATTTACGAATAAGGTAATGCTTATATATGGGCTCGGTAATAAGCTTTAAGGAAAATGAGCAAGCTATCACTAGCTATGGAAACACTAGCAGAGGCACATGTGCATATGATGAATGGCATTAAATGCTAGTAATGCAAATGCCATATTGGAAGATATACTTATAACAAATTGTAGCAATGGGGCATATGAACCAATGTATAACGTAGCAAATACATTAGTGAGTAATGATGCCATGAGCCATAAGTGTGTGGATGTAACGAAGGTAACACACATGTAGGCAATGTGTATCTACTCATCTACATAAAGTGATATCAATAAAATTTCTTCCCTTTGATGAGGTTATGTATGGGCAATTATATGTGGTTATTAACATCCTAGTAAGAAAGATATGTTTTCATGGGTATCATCAATTTGCTTGCAAGGTTAAAATATTGATGTTGTATATACGAATGACATTGAGTTTAACTTATTTGCATAGGCAAATGCGCCATGATGTGTGTAACTTATGTCTCTTTGTTCTCTATATGACTTTTAAATACCTCCAAACTCCTCTATAAAAGAAATATCTCACCTTCCACTCCTTTATATATGAAAGGGAAATCCATGGAAAAGATTCTGCTTACATCCTCCTTAGGTATTGAAGTAATAATATGCAACTAGGCATTTGTTACCTTGACGTTAGTAAAGAAATTTGACTTGGTTCCTACTTGGATCACCAAAACCCAATCATCAAAGGGCATTTTTCATAGCAATAAGTACTAACATGCCAATCCAAGGGTAATTGCAACCATAACCTCATAAATGATTGAGTTATCCCTAAAACTTTAAGAGGTAGACGACTCTTACATTCACTGTTCTTAAGGAAGTCAAGGTCTATTGCCTTGGAAACTAAGAACTTAAGCTTTATAATCTTGAGGCCATTATAAATATTAAGCCCTTTAAGAGATTTATCAACCTAGCATCCTTCTTCCTCTTAATCTTCATCTTTTGGGGAAGAGATAGAAGTCGAAGAAGAATTGCCTCCGTTGTAGAAACTTACTAACACTCTATTAAATTCATTATCGTACTCAACATCTTTTGGAAGCAAAAGTTCAATCAACTAATAATCCTTAGCCTTATCAAAATCTATAAAGACCTTACCAATATCCTTTGTTGCAGGAGTAAGACATAAATCGTTGCCCCTGGGAAGGCTCAAACCATTATTGCTACTATCATATCGGGGTTTTTCCTAGTAAGTCATTAACTTAAAAGAAAAGAAGCATAGTGGATAATTATCACTTAGTCTCCATTACTCTAACTGCCTAAACATTCATAGAAGTAAATTTCTAAGGTAAAAAAATATTAGAAAAAAAAAAGACTTACCATTTTTAAGATAGATTTGAAGAAATGTTCAATCAACACTCTACCAAGAACATGAAGAAAACCTCAACGACACCATGAATCTTCAACTTTCTCTCTTTTGGTAACTTTCTCTCTTTAATAGAATAGAGGGTCCCCATAAATAAAAATGTGAAATGGATAGTCGACTACCTAAGTTGTAATATATAAAAAGAAAGGCCCTAAGACTTCAAAGGGTGCAAAACCCAGAAAAGTCATTCCCAAACAAGAAAAATACTCAAATACTCTAAAGGGCAAAATTGTTAAACAACATAATAGGTCAGGTTGACCAACAATGAAGCAACAAGGAAAAACCATACAAAGGAAGTTTACATTACCACTTTTAACTTGGTGGCACTATTTGCAGAAAAAGTTAATTTTGGTGTACTTGGAAAATTTTCAAATCAGTACTTCAAAAATTTTTATCCTAAAAGTTCCAAGAAGACCCTTGGTATTTTCTGGGTAAAATAAGCCACATGACCCAAAGAGGGTTCATCTAAGGCTATATGCCACAAAGGGAAGCTTTACCATTTTTTTTTTGGTTCTAATATTTCTAAAATTATCAAATGAACCGATAAAATTTTCAAAACGGAGATTTTCCTTTTTTTTTTTTGGGCAAAATGTGCTCTATCGACCAAGCAAGGGCCGCAAGTCTCGCCCATGGCCACATACCACAAAAGGAAGCCTTATCACTAAATTATATCTTTGTCTCATTACTTGAAAATTTTTCAAGAGGACTCTCACACTTTTTGAGCAAAAAAGGCCACATTGTCTATGGTATGATTCATCAAGATTACATGTCACAGAGGGAAGTCTTATCACAAAGTTTTTTTTTTTCTTTTGTCCTAATTCTTGAAAACATTTTATCAAGCCCAAAAAGATTCTTAAAAGAACCCTCACTCCTCTTTGGGCAAAATGGATTATACCACTTAGGCAGGATTTATTGCACAAGGCCATGTCTAAAACAGGAAGCCTCATCGACAAATCTTTTTAAGGATAATTACACAACCCCCCAATATTTACACAATATCAGTGCCCCCAATCTTTTAATATAATACAAAATATAAAAATATTTAAACAAAAATATTTCGAAAACCCCTAGTCGTCAGCTCCGTCCCATTAAAATATCAATCTATTATCTCAATATATTAACATTACTATATTACCCTAATAAGTTCCTTTTAAGTTTTTCCTTTTTCTTTTTCAATTCCCATCATCCAAACACCTAAATTTCTCATCATCCAAACAATCCTTCCTCTTTTAATATAATACAAAATATAAAAATATTTAAACAAAAACATTTCTCTCTACCCTAATTTCTCCATAATTGTTTTTTAAGAAAAAAAATTCTAAAATTTCTCTTAAATCAGAACTCCAACTTCGTGACAAATCGATCTCACATCAAACACCAATTTCATTATAAATTGAATTCTAATCAATCATGTTCTAAATCAAACACTCTAATCTATTATTTCTCAAACGTAAAGCGTCAAATACTATTAACTTGTCGCATAGCACGCCCACCAGTGTTAGATCGTAAAGCACCCAATTACCCACTCTAGACCATATTGTGAAGAACCCAGTCGTCCACACAACTATAGAATACGTGCCACCCACTTGTCCTTACCATTTCCAGATAGCATGCCATCCATTGTTGCCCATTACTTAAATGCACACCACCATAAAGTGCCTAACCAACTACCAACACAGAGCAAACAAGCTGCTCCTTTTATAACCAGAAAATTCATACATTTTTGGACAACCTTGTTGCCATTGATGAGCGAGTTTTCTTGTGTTATGAATAAGACTGAGAGAAATTGAGAGAATGCGATTTTGAGAGGATCAGCTTGGGAATTTTTTTTGGATGGTATTGAATGAAGAAGAAAGGAGCAATGATGGCTAGATTTAGAATGGGTTTTGTGGTGGTGCAGTTAAAATTGCATTAGTACCCTTGTTTTCGATAGCTAAATAAAACAAAAACTAATGAATGGGGGTTGTTTGAAGATATTTCAAAAGGTTGTAGGTGTAGCGATGTTTTCTCTAACATTGGGAAATCGTAGAAGTTGTTTGGTCCCAATATTTGGAAAATTTTCAAATCAACCCTTAAAAGTCCTCCAGTAGAACCCTCCACCTTTTAGGTGCAAAGTAGGCCAAATCACAACTGCAAGGGTCGCCCATCCGAGCCATCCCCACGCGTCACCAACTGTAACCCATCACCAAATCTCATTTCAGTCTATACATTTTAAGAAATTTAATTCAACCCTCAAAAATTTTTTTATAAAGGACTATCGCCATCTTGTGGAAAAATTGGGCAAATTGTCTTTGCACTGTTGCTCATGTCCATAAGAAATTGTCACCATTAAAATCATTAGATAATCACAATTATAGGCAATGGCCGACATAAGATTGAATTTTTGAGTAGGTCGACCTATGGAAAAAATCATAAATTAAGTCAAAAAATTATATCAATAAATAAAATAATATAATGTATAAATTAAGTCAAAAAATATATCAAAAAATAAAATAATATAATGTAGAAGTTGTTTTGTTGAATTGGCAATTGAAGGTTCGGCTTTTGTAACTTGACAAATTTGTTAATTCTAGAACAATAAAGTGATAGTGAGCAACAGAGAGAGATTAAAAAAAAAAAACTCAAATAGATGAGAAACGACCAACTTTTAAGTTACCTGATAAAGGATTTGATTTGATGTAATAAAAAAGGTAAGTGATTATATAGGGTCATTATTTTGTAAGAAACAAGAAATCATTAATTAAGGAATTTATTTATATACTTCCTATTTATTTAATATGGGATATAATTTATTACTCTAATAAGAAATTTATTTATACAAAAAATTCTTATTCGATTAGGAAATATTATTTTCTTATTTAAAGAACATTTAATTAATTAAATATAATAAAAATAAAAGAAATTGTGGATCCATCAATTTAAGATATCAATTGTATCCTTACAAATTTAATTATAAAAGATAATGAGAGGATGAAATAATAAAACAACATATATTACATATTTAACATAACATTTAAAAGGAAATTTAAATTATTTTAAAAACTTTAAAATAGTATTAGTAGATAATGGTTTGATGGGTAAATGGGCACATTAGTCAATTCACGAAAAATTGGCCTGCAAGGAAACTGGTTGGCTGTCAACTAGGATGGGAAACAAAGAACAAGAGCACACGCAACCAAAAGTGATTTTATCGATGAAGGGTATTTTAGTCAATTCAAAACCGGATTGTCCAAGAAGGATATACAGTACAAGTCAAAATTGGCCTTCTATGACTGTTGCGCGTGCAAAAAGCGCGTCACGGCTGTCCATAGACGACGTTGTCTCTTGACTTCAAGATTATAAACAAAAATAGATAAACAAAAGTGTACGAGGTTCAACGAATTAGAACAAGGGGTTTGGCTCTGTTTGGTTATAATGGAAGATTTTTTTTTTCTAACATTAAATAGTGCCTTTATTATTATTATTATTGGGTTTGATTATAATTTTAAATTAAATGGTGGCCATGGATGTTTGAGATTTTGATAAGATTGAATATGTTAAAAAATAAATAGATTATATTAGATAATCTATTTATTTTTCTTATTTGTATTAATGCATACTACTATTAAAATTAATCCAATAATGAACAACTTGATAAGAAAAAGAAAGTGTTGTGATAAAAAATTTGTATGAAAAAATTATTTATTTCAGTAAAATTTTTATCCACGCCCCTGGGACATGTGTCGACCACTAACACTATAAATACTATTCATGAAACAAGCTAATAATATAATTTAATCAATTAATAAGCATGCTTAATTAACATCTTTCATGGGCCTATAACTATATATTAACACCTCAATTAGACTTAAACATAAGTTATTAATTATGGATTTATTTTTTTCTTTTATATAAATAATTTGTCTTTAAAATTATTGGATAAGAATTAAAAAAGAAGGTTTTAAATTTAAATATGGATTAAGGATAAGGGTTTTTCTAATAGTTCCAATTCATCCAATTTTTTTTTCATGATATTCTAAATCAGTTATAAGTTATAAAATATATTGAAAAAAAAGTTTTAAATAAGGAGAAATTTTATACTCATCAAATGTCTCAATCTCCGACATATATTTCAGTTCCATTTAACTCATAAAATGACTTTTGTAAAATTAGTTTTTAATCGTTAAAAGAAATATATAAATTTAATTTTTTAATTTTTACGATTGGCAATATATATAGTAGAGTAGTGCTGTTTAAAATAATTTATAGAAAATGAATATCGATTAAAAACTTACAAAGAAGTAAGAATAATTGTGCAAATAACTAAGTATAAAAGAAATTTATTAAAACCATAATATTCTTTTTATTATCTAGCAATGATAGGCAGAGATGGTGGGGTTAAACTGCAATTGTGTGAATCTACTTTTATGGGGATAAGGATGATGTTGCTATTTGTGAGGATGAGGTAAATATTTAATCACTGCACCAGAATGGCAAAGGGAAGGGCTTGATACTCCCCAACCCACCCCACCCGGTCCCTGCTCTACACCCCATTATATATATAAAAAGAACATTAAATATAAATATTTTTTTGTATAATATATAAATTAATAGTAATAATATAATATAATATAATATTATGTTAGTAAGAATAATACTAAGTATTAATATACTTACCCTGCTTCGTGCCATCCCACATATGGGTTAATTGGGTAATGAGTTTCTCACCCATTAGATTAGAAATAAAAGTTGATTGGATAACAAAAACAAATTACACCTATTAAGACTCAAAACAATATCATAATTTTAAGAAAGAAAATAATTTAGTGATATTCAAAAAAATCAGTATCATCGTAAAAATCATCTTTAATTTTGTAAGAATAAAGGATTTTTTAATTATATTTGATAAATTAAAAACTTTTAACTAGATAGAAATTATGACGTTCAATAATCTATTGTTGATTAGATGAAAAATATAACAAATAAAATAAATACCGGAACGGAGGGTGGGTGGAAACAGCGTCCAAGTAACGCTCCAAGTGGGTGCGTGGCGCAAGAAGCAAGTTCACCGCCGCTGACTAGGCTTTGAAGACTTATCAGGGAAGAGAGCAACAGAACAAAGCAGCAGTAGAATCAGTAGAGTAATTCAAACCAAAAGCTAAGGGCTATAAATTCATTCATCCACTCTCTCTTTCCTTCTCATCAAAAACAAAAACGAAAACGAGGAAATAAAAACAGGAACTCAAAAAGCGGTTCAAACAGCTTTCCTTGTTCGTGATCACCTAGAAACCTCCACAATTTTCTCTAATTACTCCAACTATCAAAACCGTTTTCAATCTTCCTCTTTCTTTATTATTATTTCTTTCATCACAAAATCCCTCTCTTCTCTTGCTTCAAACGACAACCCATTCGGAGACCCTGCAATTCTCTCTGCCTCTCTCTGTTGCTTTGTCACTGTTTCTTCAACGCCTTCTGCCCCAAGCCTCCTCTGGGTTGTTTTTATTTCTTGGCTTGGGTCGTTCATGGACAGCTGGAGGAGACAAAGAGGTGAATTTTATCATCAGGAAGTTCAGGGTCCAAGATCACACAACAGGAAGCCACCTCAAGGTTTTTTTGTTTTTTAGATTTTTTTTTCTCGGTGGATTTTTGGTTTGATGAAGTGGATTGTTCTTAGATTTTGATATTGTTCCTTCTTTGCATGTATCATCATGTGTCTTGCTCCCTGTTCAAGGGTTTTCACTGTTTTTGTTTCAATTTGTTTGTAGTTGATGTTGTTATTTTTGAGTAATTTCACGCTTTTCATGATGCTTTTCCTGCTTTTGTGACGAAGAAGAGGATCGTGATCCCTGTGTGATCGAATATTGTGCAGTGGGGGTTTGTTGTGCGTTAAGTGAGAGAGTAACGACTGTTGTGAGTTGAATTTTAAGGTCAAATATGACTCTTGTTGGTTCCTATTAAGATTTTCAGCTTCTTGCCTTGGCCGCCCTGATGATTGTTAGATTGTTTCGTTGTTCAAGTTACTTTTGCCGAACATGGGAACTATGTTGAGTACCAAATGTGGAAACGTTTTATAGCGTCGCACTTTTGACTGATTTAGCTATCGGAAACGTGTGTAATGATATACATGGCAGGAAATATTCTAATTTCTTGACCTTTCGTTTTTTATTTATTCCAATTGTCGTTTTCCTTTGATTATTCCATTATGCCGCTCTGTGTTTTGTTCATTAGCTATATTCTGCATATTTTTCTTGTACTGGTTTTCTCCTGTCTCTTCTTTGTGTCTGTTCTGCTTTCTGGTAAATACGGCTTTAAATTTTATGTGATCAAGTGGGTTTTGTATTATGTGTTTGACTTTATCATGATAGTGACTTCTCTGGCATGCAGAATCGGTGAGCTCATATCTTTTTTAATTAATTTTTCAGGTAATTGGCAGCCTACTGTTCCGTCATGGGAGAAAAAGTTTTGCTCTTCAATTGGTTCTGTACCATGGAGAAAACTTCTGGAAACCAAGAGGCTTATGTACCTATATGAGAATGTGGTTCAGTGGAATGACTCTGCTGGTGAAGAGGCGTTCCACAATGCAAAAAACCGATTTTGGGCAGAGATTAACGGTCTCCCCTGCAACATATCATTGCCCGATCCTGACATCTATATTGATGAAATTGATTGGGATGCAAACATTGACCCTGAACTGCTTTTAGACTTGGAACGAGATCCAAAAGTTCCTGAGGATGTAAATAAAGATGAGAAGGTTGTGATTCTTAATAACTCTGTTCTCTTTAATCAGTCATTTTCATGCACCGGATGGGGGGATGCAGAAGACGGTATTCACAAAGATACTGACTTGTGTTTGGCTCCTGGATATGGGGATTTTAACCAGAATGCTGGTAATGATAAAAATTCATGGGAGCATAATTGTGCTCCTTCTAATGTTGCAATAAAAGATGATCAATGGGGAAACCAGTGGAACGGCTCATGGGGATTGAACCAAGTGGATAATAATTGTAATGATTGGGACAATAGTTATAATGATTGGAGAAATGTAGATACTAGAAGGGGTGGTGGAGATTGGGGAACATGGAATTGGAATGGCAGAAAGAGAGAAGAAGGTTGTTATATGTCAAGGTACAAGACTTCACGGTTTCATGGTGATGACTATCAGATGGGTCGTGGATGGAGGAATAAGAGAGGAGGATGGAAGAGGTCAAATTTTGCACCTCAGAGACCATTTAATGATGAAAATTGTTCTTCAGGGCAATGGAACTCGATGAATTCTTGTGGACCTGTTAGTCATAATGACTTCAGCCAAGCAGGACTTTCCTGGGGTTGGGAGAAACAAGTTTTGTAAGCATGTCGGTATATAATACTGTAGCTAGTAGTATTCTTTCGAATTAGATTTATTCGTTGCTGTGCATCGATGAAAAATACATAATAGAACAGTATCAACTAGGCAAAGTCCTCACGTTTGCCTAACATGAGTTTTGTTCTTTCCTTGTTTTGATGACTTATCCGAGATTTTGATCGTGGCTTGAAGTATCAATTAGATGAGTGTGCTTTGTGAGCTCGATATGTTCGTTGTCACAAACAATTTGGTGTATTACTTCTTATATTCTTAACCGGATCCCAATGTTAATTCTTCAGTCTATCTTGTTCTGGCCAGCTCTTCAAAGAATGTATTGCATCCTGTTTCCATCGTATGATTTATCTGTTCATTGCTGAAATATGTGCTTCATTTGCACAACAGAAACCTAATGATCACGCTTGCAAATCTCGTGTTAATGAAAGTTTTCGTCAAGAGCCAATACAAGATGAGAACAAGGAGGCTAAAGCCTTGATAGACACTAGCATGCTTCCCTTTCAATTCGATCTTGGCGCCTTGAGCCGTTTTTTTTGTCTTCTCTTCCTCTCGTTCTTTGCTTTTACCATAGCTTTCCAACTTCAGAATGAGTTCTGAGTTCAATTTTGATATTAGTGCGAATAGAATTTTGTCCCATACTTGTAATTTTGAATAACTGCTCGGTGTTCGGGTAACATATTGTGGACGGCAAAGTGTCTTTCTTGAAGTAGCTCCCCCCATGGCTTCTTGTGGGAAAAAGGATAAAGATGGAGATCTATTCTGTTTAATCTTCGAAGTATATTGCACATTAGTGTTGATATATGACTCTTCAAACTTGGACGGGATGGAACAAGTTTGTAACAAATATATTAATCTCAAACCAAAGTCAAATACCTTCTTATATAATTTGGAATACAAACTTCATTACGTATGTGCTATTATAAATGATTTTAATCTGACAAAAGAGGTCCTGACCATATTAAAAATGATTCAAATGAGAAAATAAGAAGTGTTCACCTTGTAGATTGACAACAGTTAAGGAGGCTTGTTATGCCACCAAGTCTGTCATCATCTACTTCATTAGTTGTACCACCAACTGTGTTTCGAGCTCCTCCAGCACCTCGAAAACAAAAAGCTAATTTTGAATATACAATAAACACAGGCAGAAGGTTCAGAAGTAACCTTATTAAGCAAACTTCTCTATATCTTGAGTTCGTCTACGGTATATTAGCTGTACCTATACAATCACTGTTCGTTTTATATAAAATCGTAAACTATATATAAAAGTCGATAAATAAAAGTTATATTTATAACTTTTATATACTCGTTAATGATTTTTATATAAAATAAATAGTGACTATACAGATATAGCTGCTATTTCCGAGTTATTTCCCTATGTCTTGGGCAACACTTGGCATTATGTCCAAACCGACCAAACCCCGCGGAGATTCCACACTTTTTTAAGTCAAATTTTCTCTCTTATGGTACTGTCTCATCGGGCTCTTTCCCCAAAGCTAACTTGGTCTACCAACTCTGGGCCTGGCTTTGGGGTGTCAACAGCTCATCAACTTGAATTGTTGGCCACAGACTCTCACTTGATATGGAACGAGGATGAGCCATCTGTGAATAAGTTCCCATAACGATAGGGTTAAGACAGTGGGGCAGTGAACTGGGTGCCACATTTCTTGTAATTGAGGGACGCATGCAAGAGAACGCTTGCAATGAATGTTACTGTTACTGATTCTATGGTAACCATAAAAGCGCCTAGAGTTTCTCAAACCCACAACAAAGGTTATGCTTGCACATCTACAAGGACTTTGATGCTGTTCATCATTTACAATAAACCAACCAGGAACTTTAATGTGTCATTGCCTCTTTTGGTATCTCCATCAAGTAATATCAAGCTACCTAGTTGACCAATTTTATACGTATACTCCACCACAAAATACCCTCAAATGGCCCACTTAGATGGCACCCATCGATGTCATGAGTGGCCTACATCTGGTCAAACTCTTCCACTTCACATGACATGGCCGTATGTGGCATTTAAAAAGAGTTCGTGTGTATGCAGTAGAATCCTTTCAAAATATCAGGGGCTTTTTATGTTTGTGAGATTAATAAATGCTAATTGATTCTAGATTTTTATTAATCAACACTCTTTCATACTTCTACAACTCTTTGTAACATTGAGCTAGCATTAGGGCTTGGTGTATGGTGTATTAGGAGTTTGGTGCATCGTCTTCTTATTCTCAAACTTTTTGGGTTTTATCAAAGTTTTTGGGGAGTATTGAGGGTAGTGGCTGCATTATAGCTAGACCCTAACATTGATTTTGGCCATTGTGGACTTGGAGTTTGGTGCACCCTCGTGTTAGAAGCTAAAGTTGTGGCCTCTACACTAGACTTCTGCTAGTATGCACTTACGATAAGTTTTACTTCTAAGTTTCATCTTATAAAATCACCAAGTTTTGTGAGCTAAATATACATGGTGAAAGACCTCTTTGTTTTTATAATTAATGTGTTCTTTTTAGTAGAATTATATTTAATAAGGATTTAACTTTTAGTTGAAACATTTTTAATCTTCTTATTTAATAATGATTGCTTAGGTTCTTCATTCCTAAAGTTATAATTGAAAACCATTAATTAGATTGTATCAACTTTCATATATAGGAGAGCTTTTTAAAAATTATACCAAGTCCGAGTAAGAGTAGCAACAACTACTGTCATTAATAACAAATAAACAAGGTAGCCAAAGCTCAAAATTTCACATTCAATAATATAGGAAAAGAAAATGAAATTGTCCTTACATTATCTTCTTTCTAAATTGCATTTCATTCATTTATAATTTTCAACTAAATTAATAAAAATTTTCTATGAAAATAAAAATTAGAAAATCAAAGGGTTATTATCATCCACCCATAATCCCATCTGAGTAATGAGAAAACATCAGCCGTCTCTCAACTATTCAAAAACTGTCATTAAACCAAGGGAAGAGGTGGAGATGCTGGGTTAGCTAGTGGCAGATGGCGTGATAGTTTAAGTAGTAAAATCTTATTGGAGATGTAATTTTTCTTATCCACTTTTATTTTTTCCTCATCTTGTGAATTTTGGTTATGTAAACTGTCACATCATGTTATAAAATGTATGTTGTATAAATATTATAAGTTTAACATTATCTATGTTGTAAAATATTGAATTTCCTGGTTCAACTTTCTCATAAAGAAGTCTACGTCTTTCTTGTAAATATATCACTATATGTACAGAATTGACTTTTTAATTTATTCGGTACACAAATTTTTTGCTTTTATTATATATAATTAATTAAATATTATTTTCAAACTTTAATTAAATTGGAAAGTGGTAATACCTATATAAAAAAAGTGACTCACTCTTTTTTATCTATCAAATTGTCTTTTGCTTTCATTAGTGAAGTTAATTATTCGATATTATTTACTCTTCTCATCCATTTGAGGATAATTTTCTTTCTCTTATTCTAGTGCAATTTTGTTGTCTTGAAAATTATCGAGTTGCCAAGTTCTAAACGCCAAACCTTCAAGTGCCAATTTAATAGAAGTAATTGTGACTTATGTTAAAGAAAAATTACCAAAAAAATTAGGATAGAATTAATCATAGACAATTTTTGAAATTTAGAACAATGTTGAGTTCCCTTTTTGCCTCCCAAAAATTCAATCATGGTTCCACTGTTGAATATAACCTAACCACCGTTTTAGGAAAAATAAAAATTGTATATACAACAACTACGAAATTATTCATAGGTTAATCTAGATTTTGATTTTAAAATAAAATAGTTTTATATTTTCACTGTCAACCTAGGATTTTAACCAAAAAAAATTGTATATGAAATATGATTAAATAATTTTAAGCAAATTTATATTTTAATGAAACGAATATTGGTTCATGATATGTCGCATAATTTGATTGGAAAGAAGAATGTCGAAAGTTAATAATGTCAATTAAAATTGATGATAGGGCAATTATGTAATAATTTCATGTAAATTTGTATATTGGGTTTTAGTAGTTTTATTTATTACCCTACTTTAAATAATAATATTTGTTAAATAATAAAATAATAAAATATTAATTATTTAAAAAGAATACAACTATCGGGTCAAATCTGGATCCGATGGATCTTCGATTACTCGACCCATAAAATGAATCTGGGTTTAACGCCCTCGTACGAGAAAACCTCTGGCTTCGTGAACTTGTTGTGTTGGGTAACTTGTAATTTCTTTGGAAGCTTTAGCTTGTAAGTTGCTTTGCCCACTTCACATTTTTTGTTTTTACTTTTATTTTGTTTCAGCTTGTAAGGGTTTCGTCTGTGTGATTCTAAAGTTTTAAGTTTTTGTGGTATGGTGCTCTTTTGCTTAATTTGGGTGGTGAGTGTTGGTGAGTTTAAGCTTACTTTGCTTGTTTTGAGAATGGAAACTAAGGGAAATTGTTGGATTTTGATATTTCTTGTGTTTTCTTTTGGATTGCCAGCAATTAAACTGAGTTAGAATTACCAGGAAGAGAATCTTGTTGGTTGCACACCACTGGTTTGTTGCTTTGCTCTTCTATTTGTTGAAGCTTGTTTTAGTGAAAGGATGTTCAATTGAGAATTTGGTTGGTTTGGTTGATGAAATCAACTGCAAAGGCGTTTGGGTTGATGTTTTGATTGTTCGCTTTTTTGTCAAGCAATTTATGAGCTTGTGTTTCATACTGGGCCTTTTGTATTTTTGACTATTGTTATACGAATTCCTATGACTGGGAAATGGAGTTTGAAAGTATGTTAACTATAGAGTTTATTTGGTCAGGTGTCATGGCGGGAGAAGAGGAAAACCCAGCTTCCCTGGCAGAGTCTGCTGAAGCAGTCCCTGATAGTGAAACCCTAACTTCTAACGTCGAAACGACTCCAGCTCAATCAGTCCAACCAGTTATTCCACCAGTTCTCCCACCAATAATCCCTGCAGCAATACCACCAGTAGTTGTGCCTCCAATAGCTCCAATACCTCCAATTGCTCCTCCACAAGTTCCTGCTCCATTAGCACCGCTCCCTGTCCGGCCTCCAATTTTTAAACCTGTGGTGCCACCGCAGAATGGAGAGGTGAGAACCGGTGACTCAGATTCTGACTATGATGACTCGGGTCCAACCCGGGCTACTGCTGGTGAATATGAGATTTCGGAAGAAAGTAGACAGGTGAGGGAGCGACAGGAGAAAGCTATCAATGATCTTCTAATGAAGCGCCGTGCTTCTGCACTGGCAGTGCCTACTAATGATATGGCTGTTCGGGCTCGCCTTCGCCGGCTTGGTGAACCCATTACACTTTTTGGGGAACGAGAGATGGAAAGACGGGACAGATTACGAATGCTTATGGCTAAGCTGGATGCTGAAGGACAGTTGGAGAAGCTGATGAAAGCTCATGAGGAAGAGGAGGCTGCAGCTAATGCAATTCCTGAGGATGCCGAGGAAGAAATAATCCAGTACCCCTTCTACACCGAGGGATCAAAGGCGCTCTTGGATGCTAGAATGCATATCGCAAAGTATTCTCTTGTGAGGGCAGCAACTCGCCTTCAACGAGCTCGCAGGAAAAAGGATGATCCTGATGAAAATTTGGATGCAGAAATTGATTGGGCTCTGAAGCAGGCAGAGACTTTGTACCTTGATTGCAGTGAGTTTGGGGATGATCGGCCACTCTCTGGTTGTTCCTTCTCACATGATGGAAAACTTCTTGCAACCAGGTATCCTTCCTTCACTGTTGCTTCTCTCTCCACCAATCACGCATATGCACCAATGGAGTTTTAATTCCTATGATTTGATAGCCGTTGACTTTCACTACATGCTAATGAGTTGTTATTTCAAGGATCAGTCTCTTTATTATCTTCAAATAGAATGTTAGAACATACTTAATAAAAGGACCCTTTTGTGGGCTGAAAAATAAATATTCAATGCTACCCACAGTGGCTGAGAAACCCACCCTTCTTAAATTGAAACATTGCAAATGATATGTTTCTTTGGATGGAGTCTTCTCTAGCCTTCGCTTTTTGTGGGGCTTAAAAATACATATTCATCTTATTAATTGGAAGTTCAGCTGAGAGTTTTGATTTGCACTAATATCTTATTTTTTATGTTAATTAGGTTTCAATAGGGTGGTCATGAATTATGGCTTTGCAATTCCTATGGCATTAAAAGAGTCTCCTCCAGTGGTATATTGGATAATTAGAATTCTTGCCTTCTTGCTGTTGTGGTGATCTGTCTAAAATAATCTTTTATCTCTCTGTCTCTCTGTTTTTTTTTTCTTTTTTTCCTTCAGTGCTTTAAGTGGAGTTGCAAAGATATGGAGCATGCCAAAAGTGGAAAAGGTTTCTGCCCTGAAGGGACATATAGAACGCGCAACTGATGTTGTATTTTCTCCGATACAAAATATATTGGCTACTGCTTCTGCCGATCGGACTGCAAGGTTGTGGAATGCTGATGGATCTCTCCTAAACACTTTTAAAGGCCATCTGGATCGTCTTGCACGAATTGCCTTCCATCCAACAGGAAAATACCTGGCAACAACTAGCTTTGACAAGACGTGGAGATTGTGGGACATAGATACAGGAGAAGAGTTGCTTCTTCAAGAAGGTCATAGTAGGAGTGTCTATGGAATTGCCTTCCACTGTGATGGGTCTTTGGCAGGTTCTTGTGGACTGGATTCGTTGGCTCGAGTTTGGGACCTTCGCACAGGAAGAAGTATTCTTGCCTTGGAAGGCCATGTCAAGCCGGTAGGACCCAATACTTGTGTGCTTCCTTCTCTTCCTATTAGTTATTTTAAATACAGTATCTAACTCAATGACATGTGTCTTTGCTATTTCTTTAGGTTCTTGGCATTAGTTTTTCACCTAATGGATACCATCTAGCAACAGGTGGTGAGGACAATACTTGTCGTATATGGGACTTAAGGAAGAAAAAGTCTATATATGTCATCCCAGCACACTCAAATCTTATATCACAAGTGAAGTTTGAGCCTCAAGAAGGGTACTTCCTGGTGACAGGGTCATATGACATGACAGCTAAGGTACATTTTCTTTGCAATGCAGTGATTATTTCGTTGCAAATGGGTTATTTTAACTTAGATTGTTTGAGTCATTTCATTTAATGCGTGTGTTTCCAGGTATGGTCAGGCCGAGATTTTAAACTTGTAAAAACCTTGTCAGGGCATGAGGCCAAGGTTACTTCTTTGGATGTTGCTGCAGGTAACTTAGCTATGTATAACCAAAACTTAACTAAGCATGTATCAGTACTTTTGGTTTCTTTTCCTTTACTTTTATTGACACATCTATTAACATGATCGAGAGATTTTCTACTGAGATATCTTGCTATTCTTGTTCGACTTTTTGAAATGTTTATATCTGGATGTCTCTCTCTCTCTCTCTCTCTCTCTCTCTCTCTCTCTCTCTCTCTCGGTATAGATAATTAATATTTCTTTCACTCTTTTGTCATCCGGTTCAGTATGCTTGGATTCTACAAATTCTGAACTACCTTACCTTTTCCTTCTTGTATACAGTGCTTCTGTATTCTTCTTATCCTTCAATCCTTTTAAAATTTTCTGTTGTAATGCATGGGTATCCCCAAAGAACTTTTTTGGTTGGAATATCTTTGAAGATCATTGACAGTTTCCATGCAAGTTTCAGGGTTTCCTCAAAGGAAACTTAGTTTTTTGTATTTCTTATTTTTAAATATGGTTTCAAGTCAACACACAATTCAGTAGCTGCTATGTACACAAATACATATCAATACTAATTTTGTTTGAAGGTCTGGTAGTGGATTTGTACTTCGGGGAGTTAATCCAAACCAATCCAATCCAAAATGTTTTGCTTTTATCTTTTCTCCTCTTTATATTCTAGAGTGATAATTTATAGCCAGAAGTGATACATATCTACTTCAGAAATGCAACTGAGTGTCTCTGGCAGAAATACAGAAATTGTACAATTCCATTACCAGACCAGACCTACTTGACCTTCTACAGGGGAGTTAATCCAATCCAGTCCAAAAAAACTAAAACTTTTTCTAATGCCATATTTCTAAATTAATTAAGTTTAGCTTAGGTTTAAGGATTTAATCAAATGATTGATTATCAGATTAGGTGATTAATAATATGAAGCCAAAACTCAAGTCCAGATACTGATATTGCTTTAGACATTTCGTACCATATTCAAAGTAGTCAAGTGTGAGGACTTTGGTAGCAGAATTTAGACATTTCCCACCATATTCAAAGTAGTGAAGCGTGAGGACTTTGGTAGCAGAATTCGATTTTAAAGATGTTTCAGAAGTATGGTTGTTGACTAAGTTTTTAAATTGGGGGCTACATCCACATCTTTTAGGCTTGGTAGGTGGGAAACATATTAGACATGTATTTGTCCCAAGTAGGTGGCCCAAGGGGAAATTGGTTCGAGTCTTGTTTCTCTCATATCGTAAAAGTTACATTTTACCTTTCTCTTTATCGGAGAGCTCAATTATGCTTCTAATTTCTTGGCTTATTCCTTGTTCATACTAGAGTATCTAATGTTTTACATGGTTTGGTAATTTATAAAGTCGTTAAAGGTGTTAGGTTATTATAGTATGTCGTTTCAGTGTAACAGATTTTTCTTAGTTTTAAATGCAGTCTTTTTGAGAGGATAAATATTATGTTTCTTGATTGCAGATGGGTGTTCCATTGCAACTGTCTCACATGATCGGTGGATCAAGCTTTGGTCAGGCAATGCTAAAGAGCAGGCTATGGATGTTGACTGAATGGCAGTTTGATTTTGTGGTTCTTAGATTTAGCTTCTCCTGACTTTTCAAACCATCTTAGAAATTGGATACCAGAGAATCGGTTGTTTTGAGGGTGGTACTTCGGCTCAATATATTATTCTGTGAGGTTAGTGCTTTCACAACTGAAAGGATTTAAGCCTCTTGTATTCAGTGTGTCTTTGATGTTCACTTCCGTTGCCAATATCTAGTGCCACTATTTTTTTTTTTTAATTATTGATCAAATTAGGTATATTTTTTGTAATTGATTCGAGAGTAGGATGCCAACTTTGAAAGATTTAGTGAAATTTATCTTCATATTGACAGGTGTGAAAATTATTTTGGCTGATTCAGTGTAGTTTATCGTTATATTAACAATACTACAGTGCTATCGGTAGAAATTGCAGGCTGACAACGGGTTGTAAAAATGATAATCGACCATTTTGCACCAGTGTTGAACTTAGCTACTAGATTTTGGCTGAAAGTATAATTTGATCGTTGCTTCCAGTTGCATCAATTCCTTCTGTTCTTGTTGGATTTCACCTTTCATATTATAGCAAGTCACCTTTGATTTCTCATTTTGATCTTGTAAATAGATGTCAGTTAGCCTGAAGGGGGAAACGTTTTAGCTTTTTATTTCACGGTGATGGTAATTGGGCCTATTCGAAATCAAAAGTTATTTTTAAGTAGTGTTACAGTTTACTTTTTGCAATAATTTGCGTCCTGTTTGAAATTAAATTAACTGAACAATACTTACAAGTTTTCATAATATCTTTTGGTAGGTTTATGAATCAAGTTGAGACAGATGATGAAGTGGCCGTTTGAGACTAACAACAGGGAAAACAATGTGACAATGCACAATATATTTTGTTAAAAGCAACATAAGGTGTATGTATCTTTTCACAAGAACATGTAAAAAGATCCTTCATTAATATGGTTAGATTATTGAAATATATATATATATATATATATATATATATATATATATTTACATTAATTTATAGTCCTCCATTCATTGTAATCTAATAGTTGTGAATGTGGGGTGAGAAAGGTTATAAACAAAAATAAGTAAAAGAAATCCAACATGTTGATAAAGCTGACGAGGTGGCCAGTAAGGGTTGAACGAGACTGATAGACTGCTGGTATTTAAAAAAAAAAAAAAAAAATCTGTAACGCTGGATTAAATCTAATTTACCAGTTCTGTAATTAAATAAGAATTAGAAATCAACATTCGAATTTAAGCTAATTTAAAATCCATCTCTTGCCATTAAGATTAATAGAAATAGGTGATTAAAGCAGAAGAAAAATGTCGAGCATTTTATTAGATATGTTGACAATAATTCATCAAGTATGTACATCGTGTATTTAAAAGACATTTACGACCAAAAAATTTGTTGTACGTACTATCAAGTATTTAAGAGATATACTTGTATAAATTATATTAGAGGATATTTTTCTCCCGGCAATTTAAACTTGGTTAAATGATTAAAGAATTTTTAAAATCTAATACGACTAAGAAGATAATTACCCCAAAATCTGAACATTTTAACTTATTTCATGAGACAATTTAATGAAAAAGGATCATCTTCTTTGGAATGAAAGTGATTCTTATTCATTGTTTGCTTGACTCCAACTACCTGCTCCTTTTGAAGGTAACTGAAGAAATCTCTCTAATTGTTTCAGAATGATCAATGGAAGCATGGAGTCCTCCAGGAGGATGGTTTGCTTTATTTTTGTTTATTTATAAAATTATTTTTTGTCACGAGAATTGTTTTTGTTATTGTTCTTTTGCATGCATACAATGCAGACTTACAGAATTTTATTATATATTTTTTCTTTAATTAAATTCCATTAACATCCCCTAACTCGAAGAATAAGTGTTGATAATATCTCAATTCACTCATTCAATTTGTGTGTATAAATTTCGAGAATCATGTGTATTTCTAGCTTTCTTGTGGAATTCTCGAAATTTATTTTCATTCCGAACTATATGCCAAAAAAAAAAAACCGGTACATGGTAGCCAAAGCTTAAATATCAGGATTTTATCAATTAAAATTGCCATAATCAACATATGATAATTGTCCCAACTCTGCCAAGCTTTACATGATGACAGCAAAATTTTAAAACCTTCAATGGCTTTCCAAGTTGCACCCAGTTGAGATTCCATATATCACCACTTCAGAGCTCCCAAAATCCTGAAAATTCATGTATGGACAAAACCAAAGGAAAGTATTCCTTGCTGTGGTTCATGCTATAACAAAATGGGTTGCATGTAGATCTTGTTATCAGCCTCATGCTACCACCAGAAGTTCTATGAAGGTAGGAATTTGTGCTGACCTACTAGATACACAGATCCTCAATGCCACCAACAGTTGGCTCAAATGGTGCCGGAAGAACTAGAGATTGAGTATAAGGCCAATAGGGCAATGATCACTACCAGCAACATCAGGAAGAATGTATGAATCATGAACCTTGTCAGCCATGGATTCTGAGACAAGGAAGTAGTCAAGCCTCCACCCTGTTTCAGAATCCAATACAACCATATAAGAGAATGGAACATAGAAAAATGAAACATCATAGAAAGGAATTGCCAAAAAATCGTGAAAACATAAATATATGTCAGCATTTAAAGAAATATATAAAGCAACAAACAAAATCCAAAAAGTTAACTCTTCTGGTACAGCTAAAAATTTAAGGACTTCAGATGTCATTTACCTTTATTGGTTTTCCGACAACCTTGCCGATAACCCCAATAAGTATAGCCAACAACACCAGGATGTTGTGCTCTAAAGGTGTCCACAAATCCCTGAGACAAGAAGTTTGTGCCAAAAGATTGCCTCTCTTCATCTGTAAAGCCAGCACTTCTTCTGTTTCCCTGTTAATTAATACAAATATTACAACACATAACTTGGAATTTGAGACTGGAATTGAAATCATACATTTGTAATACAGAGTGACAATATCCCTAAGTTGTTGCAGTTGAGGCTGCTGAATTATAGTGTAACTAATATATCTAACCAGAACAGATGGAAAAACGCCTTGGGTGAACATTTTTGCAGCCAACAGTTTAGATGTCAGCAACAAGGTAACGATATAATAATAATAACAAGAAAAAAGAGAGAGAACTAACACACATCAGAAAGTTTTGAATCACTTACAGCAGGGTTATAAATATCTATCTCTTCATGAGCACAATTTAGATCACCTGTCAAAATGACAGGCTTCTTCTTTTCTAGCTCCTGGACATTCACGTGAAACATCATAAGAATAAGTTTTAACAGAACATAAAAAGTGCAGAATATAGAATACACGTACACTGAGAGAACCAATGTCCTATGTGGCTGCGTTGTAAGTTAGAAATATTGGATTCAGAATAAGTACTAAGCAAAAGGGCATGCTTACTTTCATGTAGCTGCTGAGAGATGGATCCCAATTTGTAACTCTGTAGGACTAAATCAAAGGCAAAACCATCAGTTCAAGAAAAAAATCTTTGAAGAATATAGCAGAATGGCAACATAATAAGAAATGCTTAAGGTTGTCACCAGTCTTCTCAAGCCATCTCCAGAGTTAGGAACATAGGCACTTAGTAAATAAAATGAATCAAACTCTGCTGTCACAAGCCATCCCTCACTATCATGATCAGGTATGCCAAGGCCATATGTGACTGAAAGTGGTTTTACCTGTCCAAAACGTGCTAAACTTTATAAGTACACTAGAAATAAACAAAACCATCGCCAAAGTGAAAGACATGCTTCCAAATTAAAAATCAGGCAGTGGCACTTGATAGTAGGAAAGAAACATGTGTCAATAATAACCCCAATAGCGACCTAAATTAAAACATCAAAATGAAAAGTTAATTAATCAGACTTTGCAGAAAGGACTAAACTTTATAGTTTCTTGCATGAAACAGATTAATCATATGGAACTAAGATTTTAACCTAATGCAGATATTCTCTGTATTATGTAATGGAACTATTATTAAATTCATGATACATATCAAACTAACAGTAAACAAGAATTATAACTAAGTCATCATTCACAAAAGTGATTTTGCTGCTTTTATCATCCACAAAAAGAATAAAAGATACAAATGGAAAAAGATAGGAGGCATCCAACAATGATGGTATTTTTCAACACTATAGATGGTTAATGAAAACTTGAGGATTTAAAGTTATAGTCTAAAATAACTAAATTATAGGTGACCAGAGAAAACCATCACAATTATCAGAATTTCTATGAGATTAAGACACAGCTTCCCTGCAAATATAAGAAAATACATTATTTTCTTCCTTTTTGGATAAGGCACAAAAATTTTATTAAAGAAGAATTTGAATATATATATACAAATATATATAACACAAAAGCGAGCCAGTTCACATAGAAAAGAAGAGAAAAACAAAAATACTACAAGCAACAGTTGCCCCATCCCTTTGAATAAATAGGAGGGAAATCCCTTCAAATTGCTTAGTAACGGAAGCCCATAAAGAAAATACATTATTTTCTAAACGTTGAAACAGATTGCCCTTTTGTCAAAACTGATGCAGAGAAGAAACATACCCGCGAGATAATTGCAGTACCAGAATAACCAAGTTTAGAAACACTACAGGTCCAGAAGCTATTTTCATATCCATGTATGAGAGACTCTTTGATTGATTCAACATCTTTTTCCTGCTCCCAAATTCAGTTGCATTAATGGCTGAAACCAAAAATTATACTAGATGCAAGTAATGAAGGTTAGTGAAAGAAAAATGATCAAAACATGTATACATTGTAAAATAAAAATAAAAAATGATAATTTGTTAAATAAATTAACAACATCAGCAATGGGTGCACTTTAAACATGATTTTAAAGTTTGAAAGCAATATATATCCAGATTTATTAACACGCTTACCTGCAATTTGGTTTCTTGTAAACATAGTACATCAAAATCTTCCCTTTGGGCAAGTTGCAAAGCAGAGAATCCCTCTAACTTCAGTAATGCTCTTAACCCATTTACATTCCAAGACATAACCTTCATAGATTTTGAACCCTCGTCAAGAGGTGCAGGCCTCATTATTCTAGGATTATAAGGAATCCACCCCTTTTGAGGTTTCTTATGGGTAAGAACAGTCCAAGGTTCAGTTTGATTCATTGGGAGAGTAACTGCAGTATTGACAAAATTAAAAATATCCAAATATAATTTACTCTTTGTTCACAAGGATTTCTGCTCAAGCCATCAACATAGTGCAATCTAAGCTCTCAATAAAATCAAATAAATTCACAATAACCAGCACATGTAAGAGGGAACAGTTCATAAATGAAAAATAGTGAGACTTGAATATTATTAGCATAGGAAAGAGGACCTGACAACAATATACACATATTTTAGAGTACCTGAAATCTCATTGGTTTTCACTGAAATCTTCTGTTTGGCTTTGATTATTTTAGCATCAACTTCGATAGTTTTATCCTGAGCGGGTGATTGTTTAACTTTTTTCTTATTCCGTTGAAGTACAGAAACCTCTGAAACAGATTCAATTTTTTGCACAGGCTTCTGCCCAGATATATTCTTAGCCTTCCTTTTTGCTGATATACTTTCTGAAGAAACAGAGTGTACTTCCTTTACTTCTATGTGAGAACTTTCACCTGCACACAGAAGGAATTTCTTACTTCAGGAAAAGAGTAATCTAGCTCTGAACCTCTACAGTTTGTGAGAATAAAGAAGACAAGAAAATAAACAGCTGAAATAAGTCATTAATTTCCAATTAATTCGTTTGGTTCATCTTATCAGTAATGACCAGAAGCTTTACAAGATATTTCTAGAGTATTACACTTTGGTTCAGCAGCAAAAACTTTTACCGTCTATCTTTTTGTCCATGTAACCCTTCAAGGCAGATACAAGATCACGTTTACAACCCTTGGCAGTAACCCCAATGCTCCTAATAATTCAAAATGAAAAAGCACAAACACATTCTTAAAAATTAGAGGTCAAAAATAACAATTTTAGCTATCAAACCATCAAAAAAAGAACCGATTACATTTACGTCTCCGAAGCAGAACATTAGAAGTAATTTGAAGAAATGTTTTGAATTGAAAAGACCAGTGCACTCCTAAAGCCTCTAGATGCAAGCTGAGTAAAGAAACCAATAACTAAACCATCTGAAGTTGTTCACATGTTACTAGTTTAACACAAAGCTTCTTGTATGAAGTGGACTTCTCCAATACGTGGACTTCTCCAATACCTAAGGCCACTAGAAAAGAGCCAAACATATGAATGCATGATGGACACAGAGCATATAATTCTTTTAAATGTATTATTAATAAATAATGTGCCATGCGTGAAGACAATTTCATTTTCATGAAGAAGAATACAAGTATATAAAATCAGTTACTTCAGTATGCTAAGCCTTAAAACTTCTACTTACCTCAATGTAGTCCTAAGTTCTTGAACTGTCATCTTCTCAATTCTCTCTGGATCATCTCTAATACTCTGAATTTTAACCACACTACTTTCATCAACATTTCCCTAACAAATGTACATTAAAGCAAAAAAAAGTATCATTCACCCATTAGACTAAAACCAAATAGACAATGGCTGGTACATGTAAAGCCATAAAATGACCTAACAACCTTATCAGAATTTTTGCTCAACTGCTTATACCCACATATCCTTTCAATTTCTTGTCCTCCTTTTTTGTAATTCTGCCCACCCCATTATCCCCCTAGACATTAATCATAACTAACAACAAATCTGTGCAAACCCATAAACAACAAAACAAAGAATTTTCTGCTGCTATACACGCGGTATGGTCACAGGTACCAACTTTTTACAGCATATAACGTAACGCTAACAACATGATCTGCCACATTTACAAGTTACATTCATAAAATTTTCAGTATTTAACATTAGAAAACACACATTATATTAACAAATACGACATTAAACGTTACAAAATTTTGATATAGCATAACCATGAATACTAGTAAGCAACAAAAACAAGTAGCAGCTAAAAGTAAAGCAATGAACCACCTTGAGAAACCCCTTATCAGAATTTTGAGCTGAACCCATTAATCCTTTCAGTATTTTATCTTCCTTGTCCTCAATGATTGATGAAATGGGTTTAGACTTTATTCCTCTTGCTCTCAGAGAAACCGATGTTCCAATCCTCAAATTCCTTGGAGTCACTACAATGCTACTAATATGATGTTTACTGCAATATTCAGAATCACAAAGCTAACAAATGAACTTACATTCTAACACAAGTAACAAACTTTATAGAAAAAAAAAAAAAACCCATATTGGAAAATAGTAAAACAGAAAAGAAATGAAAATTACCCGCTAAAATGGATGAAACTTTTGAGTCCTAATTGCAGAACTTGATTCATGGATCAACTGCTTCACCTTCACCTTCACTGTGAGAGAGGCAAGTGCGCAGGTTAAGAAGGATGAAGCGCAGGTTAGCAACATAAGAGTACCGCCAAGACCAACTGCAACAGAGCGAAGAGAGCTTCGCGGAGAAGTATTTATAGTGGCTGGCCTTCAAATTAGCACGACTGCACGGTTAGCTTAAACGTGGGCCCAATTCAATTTTCCCCCTTAGGTTTGTGGAATTTTCGAAAACCCCCTCACCATTGTTTTGCCAAGTTGGCGGTCTAGTCGACTCATGTCATGATATCTATGCAAGCATTTTTATTTTCTTTGTTTATCTATTAATTTAATTTATTTGCTTCATATATACACCTAATTTCAATGCAAAATCAATGCATTAATATTTAATTGAAAAAAAAGTTATGCTAAAAATTAATGAAAAAGAACATGTGCATTTTAAAGTGTGAAGCGTACATATAGCACTACAAATAACTCTCCTCGTCTACTGTTCACTAGAACACTGACATGCTTAAGCTTCTTATATAAGAAAAAAGAAAAAAAACAAATAATTTAATAAGCTTTTTACTTAAATGTTTGTGTTGAACTATTGATCAGGGTCATTCTTTAAAAAAAAAGAATAAGAGGAAAAAGAAAAAAATTATGTGAAAATTCTATTTCTAATCAAAAGGAAAATTAGAATAAGTTTAATAAGAGTTTTAAATATCCCAAGTCCAATCAATCTACAATGTCTTTAGAGTTGAGTCATTTTACAATAATATCACAATATAATAGACTCTAGAAATTGGTAACAACATAATTTGATGGTAATATTTTCTAAAAGAACTGAAAATAAAACTGATAATTGACTCCACAATGAAAATTTTCTTTAATTCTTTATCATATATAGACAAATTGTGGTGAAACATTACAAATAGTTATTAAATATCTTAAATATCTATACCTTAAGTGTACATATTTAGTGCTTAAGCACACCAAATTAATTATTAACATCTCAGTAGAAGATGTTAATTGGTAATTAGAATATTGAATGAGCCAAGCTAAGAATATATAATAACTTTAACCGTTCACATTCTCCTGACTTTGCTTGATCTCTTCTTTAGAGCATAAAGCAATGAATTCATTTTCTTCCTTAGTACAGAATATGTAATTAATATTAAGTTGAGGTTAATAATTATTAACAAATAAATTAAAAACGATGAACTCAAACGAAATTTACACATTAATTAGAGTGTAAATGTTAGTTTGGCAAACTAAATAGCACCTCTTAATCATATCAGACAATAAGAGACATGAATTAGTTTGAATATAACTCTTAATTTGGTAGATTGATGTTGAAGCAAATATTCGTTTCTCAAACAAGAGGGAAATTATACTAAAAAAAGAAAAAAACTATTTGATGTTGTATAGGTTAAGCTTCAATTTGCTTTGTTCTTTACTACAAGGAAAGACCAAAGAACGTACACTAGTCTTTAAAAAGTTGCATTCTTCATGCAAACTTATGCAAGATATATATATATATATATATATTTGTAATCTCCCTTATTCAACAATCACCATAATCTCAACAAATTAATTAAGCAAAAACACTTACAAGTTAAACACCTGCAAACTTCTATTTTTCATCTACAAAACATGGCCGAATCATTTGTCTTCAGCATTGATGAAAAGATGTTGGTTAAGCTAGGGTCTCTAGCTTATGAAGAAGTGTGCTTGGCTTGGTGTGTCAAAGCTGACCTACAAAAGCTTGATCAAGAGATCTTATCCGCTATCAAAGCTGTGTTATTGGATGCGGAGGAACAACAGGTCCGCAGTCACGAGTTAAGAGAGTGGTTGGCAAAGCTCAAGGATGCTTGTTATGATGCAGAAGATGTACTTGATGAGTTCGATCGAGGTCGAAGCTTTACGAAGGCAAGTCACTAGGCAGAAGAGTATTGGAAGAAAGGTACGCAGATTGCTTTCAAGCTCAAATCCACTTGCTTTTCGTTTTAGGATGGGTCATAAAATCAAGGAAATTAGAGAGAGGTTTGCTGAGATGATTGCAGCCTCAAAGGAACACTTTAATCTTACTGTGCGAGTTGATAATAGGCAAGTCATGCATAGGGGGAGGGAAATGACCACCCACTCCTTTGTGCCTACTCCAGTTGTTATTGGTAGAGATATATAAAGATAAAGAAAACATCATAAAACTATTAATAGATTGTAGTGATGGTGAAATCTTGGATGGCTTATGGACTTCTCCAAGTCCATAAGATGAGTTAGAAAATATTGGTATCCGATATTTAAAAGAATTATGGTCAAGATTTTTTTCAAGATTTTGTAGAAAAACTTTAAAATTTTCAGATTTAAAATGCATGACCTTATTCACGATCTTGCACAATCAATATGTAAAGATGAGTATTTACTGGCAAACTCCGATAGTGATCAAGTTGCTTCCAAAAAGGTCCGGCATGTATCGTTTGTAGGAGTTAATCCTTCTGTGAATCGAAATATAAGCATTCATCTAAGAAATATATTCTCCCAGCGAGGAGGGGCCAAGTCAGTCATTTGTTGAATCGTGCATCTCAAGGTTCAATTCCTACGAGTGCTAATTTAAGTAATTCTAATATTGAAGTATTGCCAAAAAAGATTAGTAATTTGAAACATTTGAGATATTTGAATTTGTGTGCATGTCTTAAAATCCAGAAACTCCCAAACTCTATTTGCAGCCTACAGAGTCTGCAAAGCCTATATCTCTATCGATGTAAGGAATTGGAAGCGTTACCTGGAGACATAAAGCATCTTATCAACCTTAGATTGTTCGAATTAACCACCAAACAGAAGTATCTACAAGAGAATGGAATTGGTTGCTTGAATTCTCTTCGATTCTTGGGTATCCATAAATGCCGCAATTTAGAATATTGGATAACAAGATATTGATCAACTCAGAGTACTTCAAACTTTACAGATTGATTGTTGCGAAAGTCCAATGGCATTACCACAGGGTATAAAACACTTGACCTTGTTAAAAAAATTGATGATTTTCGATTGTGAAAAACCTTGATCTTAATTTGGAGGTGGAATTGAAAGGGGAAGACGACAGTGGTCAAGACCCCAACACAACAAGATTTAACCTTGAGAAGCTTGTTATTAAAGGATTACCTCCACGGCTTCTTCAATCTTCTCCAAAATCTTTGCAATTCTTGCAGATTGTCGATTGCTCCAACTTTATCTCACTACCAGAGTCTTTACACAATCTCCAATCCCTTCAATTGCTTTTTATATGGAATTGTCCAAATTTGTCATCTCTACTGGCGGATATGTGTCGCCTCACGACTATGAAACAATTAGATATTAAAGGATGTCCTATGCTGAGCAAAATCCCCTTGGGCCACCTACTTGGGACATTTATATGTCTCATATGTTTACCGGTTACCAAGCTAGTAGAGTGTGAACGTACTTTAGGGTGTTAGCAAAAAATAAAAACAATAATTGTAGCCAAAACAAGCCTTAGCTCAATTGTTTGTGATGCCTCAATGAAATGCATTTTTCATTACGCTTTAATTAAGGAAGATACTTAGTGTCTTCACAAAGAATTGTTTAAAAGATATTTTTAAAGATGTGCATGTAAATAAGTTCAGTGCCGCTGCTTAGCATGAAAATGTTATGGGCTTATCTTGCATGGTCTTCTTTTTGTCTTTGAATTGCTTGTTTGTCCTCTTATCTATGGGTTTGCCAATGCAGGACCCGAAGTATTCAATTATAAATTTAAAAAGTTCCAGTGACAACTTGTCATAAAATTTTTATTTTGCCTCCTATTTGCAACTCGGTAATATGCTTTCAAGTTAGCCTTTTTACCGGGAGATTCATCTCATTTAGTTGTTCACCTATGATAGTTCTTTTAGTGTACCACCTCTAATTAGACCATGACATTTGGTTAACAAGTGGCAGACTCTTTGGTTCAGAGTCATTTCCAACTCTAGGAAAATTATATTGTATAGACGATAAACAGCTTGAGTTCAAGAGCCAACTGCCAAATTGTTGTACTTCGTTATCTGTGTATATCATGTTTTCTTAGAACTAATGGTAAATATTAATTATGATAGTCAATTTGTACACGGGCATTTATTGTTTTAAAGGCCTGTTCTAACAAGTTCTCACCACCAATGGAGCAGAAAAAGAGAAACGATTTCAGTATTGCCCTTGAGATGTATTCTGTATTGAACTTTCCTATAAATTTATTTATTTTGACTTTTTGGCGTATCCTGAACTGACTCACATAGCAGATTCTGTCATATACGTTGGAGATGTTATTACAGCCAAGAACATGCCAATTGCAAATGCAAGCTTGGTTAAGAACGGTGATGATGGGCCATTCGTGTGGCCTTTAGAGTGGTTTTCAGCTCCTGGAATTCTGCAACTTGGTTGCCCTGCGTCCAATTTATCATATTCAGGTGGGCATGGAGTTTTAAATATTTAATGCATAAATCAATGACAAGTCAATGAAGAGAGAAATTGATTACAAATATGTTTTCACATTCTAAAAATGGTCCTAAAATTCTTTGGCCTAGTATTTCCAACTATGTCCGCAAGGTCTCATCTTCAAATGACGCTCAGAAGGCAGTTTTGTATATTTATTTTCTGGATTCTGGTGGTGGCTCCTATCCGCAACTAACATCAAGTGCACATGCAGAATGGTTCCAGCATAAATCCCAAGAGATCAATCCTGATTCAAGGTGGGACAATTTGTTTGAAGCTGGTGTATATTGCAGACAATAAATTGGAATTAAGTTTTAACTTTTAGTCGCTCATTATGTATATGGTTGCCAAAAAGAGATAATCATGAAAATGAACTAGAGTCTGAGATCTCATCTATCAACATTTTTTTAAGGTTACGTCAATTGAGATTGATATTCTGCTGTTGAAGGGTAGCCCAAAAAAAATTATTGTTATTATTTACAATATATATCTCAATTTTTAATTAAGTACCTTTTTTTTTTTGGTCGATGACACTATTATCGACAGCATTCCTGAGATAGCTTTTTGGCTAGACGAAGTAAAGCTTATAAGTCAGGTGGGTCCAATTTCAGAGTATACAAGCCTTGTGTGGCTTCAATAATAAAGAAAGAGTTGCTGCTCAAGAAGCTGAAAAAGGCTTTATGAAATTCCTGTCAAAAGGCCATCTATCAAGGTGAGATCATAAAAGAAGTGCTTCTTTCCCATACAATTACCCCATGATATAATGAATGCCAAAAGACAACTCTAATTAATCAGTTGGTGCCTACTGCCCAAATGTTATTTTTGGGTATCTCTGTACAGCGTTTTTGGATCATTTCTTGTTTGGAAAACTTATTGCCATCGAAGCTGTCCCTGGCTAAAAACCTACCTCCTTTTAAACCCTACCTTCCCCCACACCCCCCAAAAAAAGAAAAATGTGGAATGGGTAGTTATTCTAACACTGCCTGCAGATTTGACGCATGTTTTAACCCTTGGAAGGTTCTCAAGAAATGTCTTCTTTGCTTAAGGACCTCTAAAGGAACTTAAGAACCATGAAACGAGCTCTTCAAAGCTTCCTCATTTATAAAGAAAAAAAAAATTCTAAAATTTATGTTGCTTTAATGTTTCTGATAAAATTGACGGTTCCTCACCATTTTGCTGTTTTGCTTACCATAATGGTCAGACTGAAAACTAATTATCCCAGATTAACATTATAGTTTGAAAGTTTTCTTTGCTTTTATCATCATTTTTTTCCTTGTCTCATAGAACCTTCCTTCATGGATTCAATCATCTCCAGATTTCTTGCTGACTGACTTGATGGGTGCATGTTCACATGACAGGCAGCGTTTATTGGACACAACCATAGATTGGACTGGTGCTGCCCCTACACAAACCTCTGGCTGTGCTTTGCTTGACATGCTGGTTATGGTAGCTATGGAAATTGTCCTCAGGAGCTAGAATTCCTGAGACTACCCAAACACCCTTTTTCTATTAAGAATGGAAGATGGTGCTGTACATAGTGAAGTTATCCTGCGTTGATAACATTATTTGTTGAGATGTTATCATTTTAATAAATTTTATAGGTTAATAAATGTCATCAATCAATAACTTAACCTTAGTTGAAACATGATCCACTTGAATATATGAAGGATACTAATAGAATATATAGAATGTTTGATTATAATTCAATAACAATTTTAGAAAGTTACAAGTTTAAGAAGGATTTGATATTTTTAAAGTATTATTTCAATAAAACAACATAAAAATAATTTTTTAAAAGATAATTTCTAGGTTTAGAATTATCATTAATGTTCTAATATAACAACAACTTAGGTTAATTTGCGGATTATAATACTAGAAAATTATTGTTAAGTTTAAAGTTTTTGGTTGTTCAGAAAAATAAATGTACTTCTAATCTTGAAAAATAAGTAGAAATAAGGTGATGGATCAAACGCTTCTTTCATGTAGATAATAATTATGTATGGTCATTAATTTCTCTGAAAAAAAAAACTAAAATAATAAAAAATAATAATAATCAACTCCCCCGAAAAAGGTAGAAGAATAGTCATCAACTCCCGCAAAGGAGAGAAATGAAGCTTCAACCAGTTTATTCTATTCCACCTCTTATATTTATCATCATAACTTTTCATCTTTCTCGTACTTGTAAGAACAGATGGGGAGTAATTTAATTTACTTTTACAATTATTACCAGACAATCATACTATCAAGTCACTACTCAACAACTGAACTTGGTTTAGAATGTTTGTCCTGGAATGCAGCAGACTAAAGAGAAATAAATGGTAAAATGCCATTTGCAATGAATATAAGTATCTGTGTACGAAGAATGGGGTAACAATGACCCTTTCAATGTGTTAAACAAATGTGACAGAATGGAACTTAAGACTAAAAACCCAGTTTCTAAGCCAAAGCATTCTAAGAAATATACCAGTAATGAGGAAAAAATGAAAATGCTCTGACCATTGGATCCCGCTCTACATATCTATAACTCTATAAAACCTAACTATAATCTAAACCTGAAATGTACATCAGCGCTTGGGTAATGATCGGGAAGAGCTCCACGAAACTGAACGATGAGATGCCCTGTTGTAACAGGCAGACCTGTTTCTCAATCACTCACTCTGAGTTCTCTCTTTTCCTAAACATGTCAAAATCTTAGATCCTTCTTTGACTAGGAAGTCAGGTAAGATTTAAGCATGACTGTTCTGTAATGTTATATTATGTATCAATATGAAAATCATTTATGCCAGGAGGCGATTGTGGTGGGATTGCTGAGGGGTGAGTTGCATCATCAAGCGTCTCCAAGAGCATTCTTGCAGCTGCCTGATATTTATGCTCATCACCAATCTTTCTTGATGAAAATATTCCAGAGGTAGCAACTCTTGTTCTATTACCACCTTCAACTGATGAGAAAAATTTTCCTTTTGAGAGGGCAGTCTGTGCTGATTCAATTACCGAAGCGAAAACCCCAGATTCCCTCAGTCCTTGAATAATGACCTGTGAACAGTAATTTATTGAAAAGTTGAGGAAAGTGGGGGGAAGAGGCATGCTTAGGTGCACACAAAAATAACAATTCTGAAGTTACAAGAATTATAAACAGGGTAGACTTCAGCTAAATTTTGACAATTGAACTCACCATGGGAGCATAAATGCGAGTCAGGATGCCCTTCCTCATAAGCTTCAAGTTCAACTTTTTGTCAGTCCAAACGATGCGCTCATGGTACCTAAATCAACAGAATACAGTCATTGGCGAAGCAATCATTTGAAGAATCTATACCAATTTAAGAATGAAATACTAATATTAATCTATGTAGTAGACAGCGAAGAATTTTATGTCATGTGAGACACCCCTAAAAGCTCCACAAGTTCATAAATCTGCGCTAATGACTCTATTAGCAGTACTTCAGTTTGTTACTGTTATGTCATAAACCGAATAGACTTATTCGGGTCCTCTATGATTCTGTAATAATTTCTCATTACAACTTTACCAGCGTAGCATCTCATCCTCTGTTGCAGTCGAAGCAATTATAAATGCCTGCAAAAACATAAGAGGAAAGAGCTATTGTTATGACTGTTTGGATGTTCTACTACATAAGCCTAAATAATGACGTGTTCTGCACAATAGAGATAAGAAATGATACCAGAAAATAAGACTACCCTAACAATGCTCATAAAGCCTTTGTGATGGCAGAGAGACCATCCATCAAGAAGACTATAACTAGTTTCAAAGGAGAATCCCAATCAACTAGCTTTAAAAAACTAAAGAGCTTATGTTTGAAGCAATAAGTGCCTTTTACTCATTATTTCTAAATTTTGCCGATACATGCTTTCGCTTAGTATGAGTTAGCCAAGTTCCTATTTACCTTCAATAAATATCCACATCACAATGATTATTTATTGAAACAATTTTTTACATGAATCAGTTAAAGAGAATGAAAAAGAAAGGGGGAAATGATCAAAGTGAAACAAGATGATCACCATAACCATAATCAGAAGAAAAAATAGAGAGTGAATGGAAAAGAGTAAAAGAAAAAGAAAAGGGCAACAGAGCAAAGGACCAAAAAGTAAGCGAAAGAAAACTCACAGCTCTGTCAAATTCCAGCATGAAGCATCTTTTAACATCCTCCTTTGTAGGCTTGCAACCACACCGGTCACGTCTTGAAGTCAAATCAGAATATTTGGGATATGTGTAATGCAGGACAGCAGCTTCATCCAGTTTCACCTCACTATAAGATTTAAAGTCATATTAAGTTTGTCTCTATGGATGAGGGTAGAGAAAAAAAAAAGGATCTCCCTAACCATAAAAATGATAAATAATCTGAAAGAAGATATGGAGAGGCAATTTGAAAGAGGGAATCCAATAATGACCATGTTCTCAGACAGTTAATAAACAATAAGTGCAAGTACGAAAGGCAATTTGTACAGGTTCCATAAGAATTTGAACCTTCCTGACCTGGAAGGGCAAGGATTTTCCTTCAATTTTGGGTAGCAGATAAATATGCTGTTCAAATTTGGAAACTTAAAATTGCTAATTGACATAGTTGAGCAAACTCTGCCCTGCTCTGCCAATATTTACCAAAATATATCTGATTATATTTAAATTAGTGATAATCCATGAGAATGACCACTTTGTAAAGCTGAAGGCTGCATTGACACCCAATCAGGTGGCAAGAGCAGAATTTTCAGAGAGATTAATCTTGAAAACAATCCATGAAAGGTATGTGGGAGCACCAGAAGATTTTGTTTCAAGAAAAGAGTGATATTTGTATTCCCTAGTTTACATATGTTTACTTGAAAAATTGAATGGTGACTGCTTTGCAGAACTGAAGAGTATTTGATAAATTCTTTTCCCACATTTTCTTTCTTCAAATTTTCCTTTTTCCTGACAACTTTCTTAAAAGAAACAAAATTTTATTTGCTAAGTAGAAAAGTAGTAAGTTATCAATAGAAAACAGTACACTGTATGAAGAGAGAAACTTTAAAAAAACTACCAACATTGAAGATAGCAAAAAAAAAGAAAAAACAGATCACTGCAACATAAATAAATTACTGCTTTTCCTTTATCTTTAGTATGAGTAAAGTTGTAATCTACCTTGATTTATTGGTCCACTTGATATTTGAAAATTTATATGGAATTTCACATTGAATTTGGTTTGTAGATTTCAATCTAAAATGTCGTAGTTTGTTCAATGCTTTGTCTGGAACCTAAAAGGTCACGTTGAAAATGTTTAGGAGCTCTTTTATAAATGGACCCAGTTGCTAGTACTCTCTTTTTGTGATTCCCATCTCTTCTACATCTTACTATATGCTTAATCATATGATACCACACATGGTTTTGACACAATCCTACCCATTTAGTGCAAGACCCACTGCATGGAGTCAAAGATGGGGTTCCAGGGAGCAAACTATGTAGGGAAACCCATCCATAAGCACATGAATTTTTGTGTAGAAATATGCTTGATTCTTCTTTTACAGGACAAATGATCTACATCAGTAAATATATACAAGGATTCCCACATAAAATTTTATATGGAACTAGGTACTAGAAAAATAAGATAGAATCACCATACTTTGGGGTCTTCATGTAGTTGTGCCATCTGTGTGCACCATTAGGACGAAGATGATCTTGAATACGAGCAGCTGATTTCCCATTTCCATAAGTCAAAAAGTAGTTTGGATTTCCACGGGTTGCTTCTCTATAGTTACCAAAATATACATCTTTAGGAAGATGGTCATAATTCTTCTTAAACATTGACACCTAGGGCAACATAATAAATAGCAATCATGGTTAGTAACAATGTGTGCATGTGCTAAAACTAAAACTTCAAAACATAATACATAGCATGTTCAGACAGGAACTTCAGCGGCAACTTTACAATTTCTACAAGTTGCTCAATACCATTCAAGTCATATGTTTTATTAGAAACAGGATAAATTAAATCCATGAAAGAATATACAACAAAATCAAGTGAACCAGAGGTCCATGACAGGAGAAAAGAAACAAAAGAAATAGAACGTCATAATCAAACAATAAAGACTGAAATTTATCAGCTTCCACCCTTTATATAAGAAAAAACAAATCCCTAAAAATTCTTTGGTCACCGAAGGCCACAAAGAAGCAAGAATTTCCACATTCGCATAACACAAACCATTAAAAAAGCCAGCTTAAAAATGTCTGGACGATAGCGACATGAAAGAAAACATTTCAAGTCTCAAGGTAAGTAGCCTAGACTGTTCATAACTTTCAAATTACATTAATTTATCTGTTTTTATTAAGCTCAGCAAAGCATAGGGAACAACCAAAGAACAGGTTATACCTCAGTGAAGGGTTCCTTGATATCGTCTCGCTCGACGCTACTCTCCTGAAACAAATTATAAATCCCATCATCAACTTTAATCTCGACATTTAAAATTAAAAATAAAAAGTGCAAGAGAATAAGAGACCACAACAATAAAAATGCCCACCCATACATAGAAAATATATTAAGTAAATCTATTTAATAAAAGCTGATCTACTCACATAGTTAGGGAAGACAACCATATCAACATTTCCAGGAATGTCTGCCAGCAATTGTCTCAAGGAGTATTCACGAGTTCCTGCAGGATGTATGAGCTCATCAGTGTCAAGATGGAAAATCCAGTCCATGCCTGCATCCTGAAAATGATCAGGGAAAAAAAAGCTATCATCAATAAAATTTTGATATGCATATATAAATAAATATACTGATTTTCAGATGTCCATAGATGAAAATGTAAAGCACATACCCTTGCCATGACAATGGCCATTTCCATATTCAGGGATTGCTTCACAAATAATTCATAATTACATGGTTTATAGAAGAAGCTTGACAACCAAGACTCATTCCAGATGCGGCTAGCCCAAAAATATGCAAAAACAAAATGAAGCATAATTCATCAGACTAATAATAGTAGATAATGTATAGAAAACATAAAGGTGTCACAGTCTCATAAGACAATTAAACCATAAGCAAACTAAAACTATCCAACATAAGCAAGGAAAAACAGGTTATGATTTCAACTACAAGGTTACGATGTTAGAGGTTTGTCTCAATATAACAAACCAAAACTGTTTATTCTCTAGCTCATGGTCTCCTCAACGTTGGACACTTTATTTTCTATTTCAGAAACATATTAGACTGTCTTTTTTAAACCTTAAAGATTGACTGATTGAACATCCACCTGCTAGAGGATTCTACCAAATTTCCCTCAAACATAAATGAGAAATCCTAAGGAGCATAGCAGCTTAAATAGCAGAAGCAGATTAATCTTTTCAGCCTTCCAACATAAATTCACCACTGGTCTACCACATAAAAAACTATCTTCATCACCTTTCAAAAGGTTTATATATGAACTAAAGAAAATCAGATAAAGCACTTTCAGCTTATTTTCCACATTAAATACTGCTTAAAGGTATAAAAAGGAGCAGAAATTATCATATCTTTATAATAAACTATTTAACTAAGTTATATACTGACCTTTTAGCTTGCTGTTCCTCTAATTCCTTTGTTCTGTATATAACCTTTACCCCCTGCAATTAGTAAGGTATATAGCACATTAAACAGAAACTCCAGAGATAACTGAAAGAAAGGTGAAACTTAAAGACGAGTTGGTTAACAAAGCAGAAAATACGAACTAACCGGAATTAATTCCAAGATTTTGGAAACATCAGCTGACGCAGCCTTCCCCTCCACAAAAAGGAAAAAAGTTGAAACCCCAATAACCTTGTGATAGAAGATCCATGGTAAAGTCTGTTCTAGGCCAGCAGAAGTACTTGTTGTAATACATATCTGACAACCACAAAAGAAAATTTTAAAATCTTCAACAACTCATCCAAACCAATAGAATGAGACATGTGACAATGGATCACAATTAACTGGAAGTCCAACTAAGATTCCAATTAGTGTCCAAACAAGAAAAGATGCCAAAAATTAGAGGGCAAAAAAATAAAACAAATTAAAACTATAGGAACCATATTAAGATCCTATTGGTCAAAATTATGTCACTAATTTCTTTCTTTCTTTCTTTCTTTTTTTTTTTTTTTGATGTCCCAGTCCGCATCCTCTAAATCAGAAAAAAAATTGCTAAAAAATCGAATAAGGGCCATTTAAAGTGAAGACATTGGGTACTACCAAGTAGTTGAACCTTAATGCAATTCCACCACCTTCTTCAATGCAAATTTGCCTTTCCTTCCACCAACATTCAGCTTTTCTAAATTTTAATATTTCTAACTTAGTTTCATCTACCTGAGTATATATAATTTAACAAAATAATAATTACAATAATAATAAATAATCAACACTATAAGAAAATTTAAAAAAAAAAAATTGATTGGAAAGTGAGCATATCATATTATCTAAAGATTGTCATCAAAATCAATATACAAATTCCACAACGTTAAAAAAGCAAGCAAGATTCGAATTTCCAAATAAAAAGCAAAACAAGAATATTTATTCATTCATTTCCAAACTCTAATTCAAAAACGATCAGATCCAAGAACCCACTTCAAACCCAAAAAAACACCACCCACCTTCGGCCGCAGATCGGGAGAGAAATCAAACTTCCAGTCCTTGAAGTACGGGAACGAAGGGCTGCTACTCCGACCGAGAATATTGCTGCATTCGGAACCGGAGTCCCGGGAGGAACGGGCGACAGTGGAGGTGGCGCTCATGCCAGGGAACTGGTGGTGGTCGGGGGCCCATCGGGAGACGGGGTCGGTCAATTCGCCACGCCATTGGAGAACGAAGGCGAAACAAGCGAGAGTGAGAGGGAGGAGAGTGAGGAGGAAGAGGAGCCGCGAAGCGAAAAAGTGTTGGGAAGCGTTAGAAGAAGAAGAGGAGGAGGAGGAGTTGATGGGTCTGGAAGAAGAGTGGAGACCCGCCATGTGAGGTTGCAGAAGAACAAGGAAAGAAGAAGAAGAAGAAGAAGAAGGAGAAGGAGAAGAAAATAATCAAGAGAGTGCACCATATATGAAAATGAAAATGGATTTATAAATAACTAGATTTTAAATTTAAATTTAAAATAAATAAATAAATAAATACACGAAAGAAAGAAAAGAAATGAAATGAAATGAAATGAAAGAAAGCTTCGGGTTTGGAAGGAGAATGAATGAAGGAATGAAGGAACGATACAAGGAAACCGTTTTGTCGTTGATGTGTTGGTTTCGCCGTCTACTACTCCCTTCGCTTCTTTTTTATTTATTTATTTATTTATTAATATTTAATATTTTTATTTTTATTATTCTTGAAAATTAATATTATTGGATAATTTTAATCTAAATCCTCTATTTAATTAGATAATTTTAAAACTAAAACGGTTTATCCATTAATTCTTAAGGTTATAAAATCTTTAACTTGAAACCGCTTAGTCAATCACTCGTTTAACTCTTCTTAATTAGCTATTAAACCACATACAAAACTTTAAATAATTTTTTTTAAGCTAAAAACTTTTTTTATGAAGCAAGCCAAAGCCAATGCACTATATTACAACATCATCTTATCAAAAGTGCATTTTTAGGTTAGTCTAATATTATATATTTATTTTAATGTTAAACTTGAGATTTATATTATGGGACAATTTCAAGAGTAGTCATATGTTAAGGGTTTTCAAGAAATGTTATAATTTTTAAAATTTCGATGATACAACCATCTTATTTTGGTCCTGCTTGATAACTCATTCTATGATCAACTATGGAGCTCTTCAAATCTATGTATTGTTTATTAACCTTTTATCCATTGATTTATATTATTTTTTTAATTTTAAAATAATCAAAATTATAAATGTCTATTTTTTTTAGAGGTGATTATGATATGCTACCACAGTTAACCATTTTTTATTTCACAAAATATTATTATTATTATTATTATTATTCTTGGTCAATTGATAAACCTTGAAGTAAATAAAATTTAAACAAAATGGTCATTGATAAATGTTTTGATTTTCTTCTCTTTTTTTTTTTAATTCTTTCAACTTATTCTCTATAGAAATATAGTACATATTTTCAATAGATTTGAGTTAAAAAAATATTGGTGTAAAGTAATGGTTAGATAAAAGTAGTGATTGTAGTTTAGAGGTTGATAGGATGTTTTACAATCACCATATGACGAGATTGCAGTGTGAAGATTGGTAGTTTGCAAGTCAATTAGTGGTGATTGTGAGATGATATTCATTGTCAAATCACAATGGTTTTGGATCGATCATATTAAAAGATTTATGATTTCTGTTAGACATTGTTTTATTTTTGGGTTGGTTTTTTTTTTTTTTTTTTTCCTTTGAATAGCTTATATGGGAGTGTTGGTTTGCATGGTTATTGATCAATGGATGCAATTTAAAAAAAAAAAAATCATTTATGCGTGATTTATAAAATTTTTTAATTTTATATTTCACATCTAACTTTTTAATTTATTTTAATATATGTAAATTCATATAGAAAAATCATAAAATTAAATTAGAGTAATTTTAGCATTAAAGTAATTTACACATGTTAGAGGCAAATGAACAATTCACGATAATGACAAAACAAGAGATCAAATTAAGGACAGTTGAGGGTCACTAAGCTAACTACGAGGGGGCTTAAAAAAATGTTATTGTCTCATGATTTTAATTCTTTATGAATAGAGCAAATTAGAAATATTAGCCAGATAAATTTAAGAATAATTATTCAAATATTTTAATAGTAATTTGTCCTTATTTCAAGGAAAATTAAATACCATTTGAATCAATTTTTTTTTTTAAGTAGGCTTAAATTAAGTAATCAATGATTTAGTATTAGAAAGCTTAAGATTAATAAATATTTAGATTAGTGATCGCCTATTTTTTTTTTTCTAATTGTTGTTGAATGTATAGTTGCTTTCAAAAGGGCTTTCTGCTTGTTGCGTGAATGTTTTGATAGAAGATTAATTTCATTTATTGGATCTAATGTTAATTCATTTTTAAGATTAGAGTAAACAATTAATAAATTTTATTGTTCAACCAATATATTTTTGACAGATCAAGATAACCCTTCATTATGTTATTTTACTATAGTTAGATTTTAGTCAATAATAGTTATCTATTATTTAATGGTAGGCGACTTAAATTAAAAAAATTAAAGAGGTGATCTCAAGATGAAATAAGATTCAATTCACCAATTGACTGCTTAATGCTCACAAAATTATTCCTAATTGTTTGTATAAAAATAATTGGTCAACTCAGTTTCAGTTTCCCATACAAAATTGACCTTTAATTCATCAAATTTCTGATATGTGGCTTGTAATTATGACTTTAAAAAGATTGGAAAGGAGTGGGGACACTTTTAACACTTATAAAATTTGTTATTTATATTTTAGGAAAGCCAATTTTTGGTATTTTAATAATATAAAAAGAGTTTGATTCAACTAAGGAAGATCTTTGTTTTTCAAAAAAAAAAAAAAGGAGTTATGCTATATTTCTCACATTTACACATCTCCTTATTTCTCTATTAAAATATGTGTAATCTTAATCACAATAGTATTATGATATTTGGAAGCATTTTATTCAATTAAAAAATTAGGTTAAAAATGCCATTTAACTAAGAAAATTGTCATAATTTAATATTCTCTAAAATCAATTGGAGATTAGATATATTTATTACAAATCTCATACAAAGATCTCCCCCCTAATTAAGCCAAAATTTAATAAAATTTTCACATAAAAATATTAGATTATTTCTCACATGAAGCAGATGATCTCTACCAATTTAACATACCATTGAGTTCCTATAATTAAGCCATACTTTGGAAAGGACTGTCTTAATTTTATTAAAAATAGAAAAAATGGAAAAAAAAAACAATGTTAACAACTTTCTTCTTTTTCCTTTTCAAATTTTATTCTGAATTTTTTTTAAAAGAAATTTGGCAAGTATTTTATAAAATATTTAAACCAAACATGTTTTTCCAAACTTTTTATACCCAAATAAAAAGGGGAAATTCAAAGAATAGCCAAGTATTGAATCTTTTTTTTTTTTTGTTTTATAAATAACAATAGTTTAAAGATTATTAGATGTCTTAGCCAAATTGAAAATGAAATCTACCTCAATTCTCCAAATGTCTATCGAGCTGTTGCTGGTCAATTAATAGCTCAACAATTTACTTGGTTAGGTAATATTTAAAAAAAAAATGGTTTGACAATTTCTCAAAATAACAACCAAGATCAGTTGGATACTTTACATTTTCCTGAACAAAAATTTTTATCCAGATTCTAAATGAAATGTTTTTAATTTAAAGTAAAGAAAGAATCTGATATGAATTATAAGTGCAGATATCCTATTAAATGCAGAACCTTCAATACAATGGTACTGAATGAGAACAGAGTAAAGCTGTGGAGCTCTCCTTAATTAAATTTTTTTAAAAAAAAAAAAAAAAGGTTGTAGTGGAATATAACACTATCAAATAAAAAGAACTCCATTAAGAGATAATGTATGTATCAGATATGCATGGTCATCTTTAATCCCCAACTTTGTCCAAATGCTTGCCATACATTTTTTGTTTTGGATAAAAAAGTTTATATGCAATTGTCCAATACCATCACAGTTGTGTTGATCATTTGTATTATCAACTCCCAAGTATATCATCCTTTTAATCATTTCAAGATTGAACCACTTTTAAGCACTCACAGCCACTGCCAGAGATGTATATCATCTTATTGACTTTATCTCATGTGGAACCTGTTGCTCCTAAAACCCATCGCTGCAGTACCAAACTTTCAATATTTAGCATCCAAAATGAAACCCTTTTGGCAATATCTTGCTGTATGTTAGTCTCGTTATCATCGATCAAATTTGATGATTGTTGGATTAGTATCTTTAAAAGTTTCAATATTAAATTTTCAATCGATCATCTCATTCGCCCTTTTAATTTTCACATCATTGATAATTTCTATAAACGATATTAACATATATTTTTTTTTTTATTAGGTTGGGCGGAGGTGAACACACTTTTTTGGTCTCATATCTCTATAATGTTAACTCTTTGGTTGGTTTTTCCCAGAAAACCAAAAAATTTGGACTATTTTGAGAGTAAGAGTACTCATTTGAAGAAAACAAACATAAAATTCAAGTACCTGGACACAAGGTGAGAGAGTGAGACAAAAGTTGGTATCACACCAATATTATTATAAGAAGAAAATGCAAGTTGGTATGCGTCCTACCAATATTCATAAATCCATTCTTCTTTGCTTTCTCGGCATTTCAATGCACAAATCCATCACCCGCCAAAGTAAAGCACTTCAGCTTAAAGAAATAAAAAAAAAAAAAAAAGGCCAACACAGAAGTTGGTTCATAAGTTGGAAGCATCAATGAGAAAACAATGTTTGATCATTGACAGACCTCAACTGGTAGGCTGCAAAAAGGTTATCTAATGGGAATGGATCCAATTCCTCCCAAAAAAGGGAGTTTAATCCTGAAACTGGAATGCATAAGCACAATTAACTATATATTTAGAAGACTGAACCAGAATTTGCTAAATACAAGAACAAGTCTTTCCATGAATAAATTTTGGCTTGATGAATTGTTTTGTAAATAATAGTACAACATCAAGTGATCTTACACACAACATACAGATAAATTATTGCTGTAAGGACACTTATTCTTTCCTGATACAAATATTTTGTTTTCTATCAGGAAAAAAAAAATGAAAAGACTTAAAGAATGTTATTTGTTTAGCCCAGCATCAAAGGACATGATACCCATGGACATTTCAATGATGGAGATAATAATCAATGAGGGCTAATGAGTAGTTATACAGGAAAAATTGTTGAAGTCCCTAATTGGGACAGCTTCTTGAATGGTATCATCTCTTTAATAGCTTTAATACATCGCCGACCAAATGCAATGAGCCAGTGACAAGAACCTGTAAATGCACAATAATAAAATAAAAACCTCCAGCTTAGCTGAATTCCAGACACCTTTAACGATATGCAAACATAGAGAACTAAATCTCTTTGATTCTCAACCCAGAAAAATAAACAAGAAAACACTACTTTTGATGAGGAGGTGGTTTTTATCACAAGATGGACATGAGAAGTTATGAATCAAATAAGATGTGGATGCACACCCCTAAACAAAAAGGGAGATAGAAAGTCAAGCACGCAACCTACTTTATGAGAATCTATATCCCAAAATGTAAGTGTACGCAACTTTCTTCATTTTCTATGATAATAAAGTGACAATAAACGTTTTTGTGACCAAGCAATAGTCATTCGAATTATAGAGAAACATTTCCCTCGAGACTGACTCTTCCTGTATTTACAGAATCATTTTTACTGCTGGCTTGGCCTACTGATCTTTGCATAGTAATAAACAGAAGTGGAGAAACAAAAAAGCCCAGGACGTTAGCTTGTGGGTTTCTTGGTATCCGGTCTATATTGGCCCAAAATAAGCAAAAGTTGCATCTTAATGTTGGATCTAGAATAGATACTACATGTGATTATATCAAGAAAAAATAAGAATGAGTCAAAGAGAGCCTGCTTACCTGAAGTCTTAAGGTAGGGTTTTCTTTAACACAATCTCTCAACCATTTTATTGTCAGTGGCAAAGAAGGAAGTACTGCACTGCGATGTGAAGAATCCTCACAAAGGAATTCACGATGAGGTAAGGTCTTAGCATAATCCATTTTAGAACTCTTGTCGAGCGCACGATCTGCAAAGCCACCCAAATGAACACCAGTGAGCTGGTTAGACCACTATTCAATATCTTTAATGCGCTAACAATATTTGCAAATGTATATGCAACTAAAATCCCTCCAATTTTTTGTTTAATTAAAAAATTAAAAAAAAAAAGTTTTGGTCCTGATGACTTGTCTAATTTGTCTTTTTGGTCGGTCCATCTCACCAAATTACTTAATAAGATGTGGAGCTCTATTCTTAAAGATCTTCCATAATGAAATGCAAGCTTTCCCTACCATCTTACCACAGGCTGTGCCTGAATTATTTAATAACTTAAGACACTAGAGGAGACCTGTACATCAAATTTATACTAGTTCACCAAACACCCCAAGAAGTTCCGTAGCACCCCCTACATTCTTTTTCCAGAAAAATTCTATCATTGACCTTCCTTACTAATTAATAGGTTCGCTAAAGAACTTAAGACAGCCATGTCACAATCACATTAGTTTTGCCTGCCTAAAAGTCAACTTCATTACAGACACTACAATATGATTCCTTAAATTGAAGAACCAATGTTTACTTGAACAAACAAGCTATTCTGTTTAAGTGTTGACAAACTACATTTACTAACAGGCTGCCTCTTGCTTGAAGTATTAGCACCAAGGCACATGTTTCACCTCCAATTAACATTGACAAATGACATCAAATAAACCCATATGGATAGTACATCCATTAAAATTTATTTGTTAGGGTTATCTAGAAGAAAAATTCAGAGTTAAGAAGTTAACCTGAGGAAGCTTAATCTTAAGAACATCAAAGTATTCAGCAAATCAAATGAACAATGAATTAGGAATTACCGGCCCCATGAATAATCCTCTCCCAAAGCCTCTGGAGGTTTAATTGCCATGACAAGTCCTTGCCAGATATATCTAAAGGAATGACTGAGGAACCAGAAGTAACCTTGTTATAAGTCGACATACTAGGGACGAAAAGCGCTTTTGCAAAATGAGTGCCTGAGCAAGATAATATCAAATCCATAATGAGTTTCAGCTGAAATAATAGTAGTCAAGATCATACTTGTATTGCTCTAGATGGAGAAGAATCATACTACAAGCATTCATGTAGCTGGCTCCATGTGTTACAGCAAGAATACATTCAAATGACATTATTTCCTGATTTAAGGCATTTCTTTGCAAGCTCACAGTGTTTCAAGTTAATTCATTGTATATACTAGTCTATTTTTCCAATTAAGTCTCATTGAAAGAAATAAATGGAGCACTAACAGGGGAAAAAAAAAGAGAGCATCAATTGGATCGATCCAGGCATGTGTAGCAGTGGAAAGAGAATTAGTCCATAGCAGTAGAAGGATCAAAGGATGAGCAAGAAAATTTAGCTAGTGTAAAATTACATGGTCTCCATGATTTAGCAGAATAATATGACTGGATACAGAAGAAAAATTATAAACAAAATCAACACAGAGAACAAAAAATTGGTCATATGTATTCCTTCTTTCTAATTAGGGTGATGAATGGAGACTTAGAGTTGCTTAGTCATTCACAAGATCCTATACGTGCAAGAGAAACTAATTTCTCAAGGAGATAGAAACTGTGTTCCAAAGCAGCTATACCTGAAGAAGCGCATGTATTCATAAGCCGTGGTAGCAAAACTTGAGGGTCTCTCACCTCCATGCAATTGAATAAAAGAATCTACAACGATGTATATACACCATATAATGTGCCAATAAATGGAAGTGATGAGTGTTTAAAGATAAATTAAGCATTTATCAACATACACAGACATCCACATTGATAGAAGAAAAAATAAGTTCTACTCCTTGAAACTGAAATAAGCTCTCAAGAAAACGTTACATAATCTATGTCAGGAAACAGCCTCCCTCTATAGCAACAAATTTACCTGCTTTGTTATTTTGTTTGGCTGCTCAGTCTTCTGCATCACATGTCTGATGTAACCATTACTTCGTACTTCCTCCATATTTTCAACTTTGTTAAAAGAAGATGCAGATGATGGTGATTGTTTTCTGTCTGCTTTCACAGCACTAGAGAACCATTCGGCACAAGCCTCTATGCTCTCAGGACTATGAGCTCCATCCAAGTAAAAGATTAGATCTCCAGAGGATTTTTCAGGTTCTTCTGATGAATTGCAGGACAGGAAAGAAGTATCATAAACAATTTGAGCCCTCCCTGAAAGACGTGCGGTTGACAGACCTCTAAGAAATGCCTCTGGTAAGTCAGCTTCTGGACCATCCTGTTTCAGCATTTATCAATTCACACAGTAAATACAATGTGTCAAACCACTGAAAGCAGACTGAAGAAATGAATCACATTCTTGATAATGGTTGATTAGCACCCACTGTACTAGATTACTCTTTTTAGTGTCCACAAAGTTTAATCAAAGAGAGATATGACCCATTTGAAACAAAAGATCTCCCTCTCCCTCTCTCCAACAACCATCCAGCCGCATACATACTGAGATACATATGAATGATGAACACAAAAAGAGGCTGCACACAAATATATTCTCTGCTAATTTCAGAGCATTCCATGATGAAGAACAGAGCTTACATGTAGATTTGTATGCATATAACATATAAAGAACAATAAGTCAAGTATGAAAGACATATAACCAACATTGTGAAATATTTTCTCCCAGTTTCCTGTCCTTTGAAGCCAGCCTGTACAAAGGGAAACAGCAAGACCAGCATTAAACAACTGGTGATCACCAGCCAAGCTAAGTTGTAGTCCCTTTAGTTTTCCTTTATCAAGAGGTGCTGCTACTTTCAGAGGGACCTGCGAGTGATAAGAGGAATGCTGTCAGGGATGCTAATTCCAACTGGCAGACATCTGTGCATGCAGGGTGCAGATTTTTATTTTATTTTTGGTTGTTTTGGGGGAGGAGTTTGAAGCAGAGGGACTCAGCTGCTTTATTTATTGGTGGAAGTACATAGAACCTATTATGAGTAATTTTGGAAAAGGTAATAGTGGATGATATAAATTACAAACATATTATAATGGGAAAAAATAAACTAATTACCTGATTACTCGAAATTAAGATTAAATAATATATTTTTTTATATACCTTATTATTCGTCAACATCAGAGGACAGTATTGAGGATCATAGGATTAGATTTGGATAGAATATGCATTATTCTTCCCTAAGTCAAAATATTTATATCGAACTTGGATCATACTACAACAAAATAACTTTGGACATATCTTGTCTGGCCCTGATTTCACCTGGACCTGTAACCGTTTCCAGAATTGACATGAAAAACGTGTTCATGTATTAAACTAGGTTTACATACCTAAATGCATATCTATACATACGAAAGAATTATTCAGATTGGCATCCAAAATGGAGCAACAATGTATTCTTTTATGACAATCAGTTCATATCTATTCCAAAGCTTTCTATATAGATAAAGTAATGGAGCTTGAGTCTACAGATAAATAGACAGATCATGCCAAGGACAAGAGATGTCTATAAACCAAAAAGTTCAGAATAAATATAATGACAACAATAACAAATTAATCAATACACTATAACCAAACAATGGATTTCGGAACAATACCATAAGTTCAAGGGCCCTACTCTGAAGAACATCCATTGCTTCAGAAAGCTGGGGCACTGTGAACGCTGGAATTTGAGGCTTCAGGAGCAGGAAAGACATCAACCATATTCAGAAAACACTTGAAAATGAAAACTGCCAATTTCAATAATCAAAACAGCAATAATGAAATAAACAGCCCATTGCTATAGAAAATCATATTCATGCTGGTTGAGATGCTTGCATATGCCTTTAGTACCTTGAAGATTCCAGCTTTGTGCCAAGCAATCTCACCGAGGGTGTTTCCTGCATAAGATTACGATATATACCTTGATGTAAACAAGAAAATACCTCATTTTTTCACATAATTTACTTCTAATTAGAAAATTAATGGGAAAAACTGAAAGCTAAGATTTTAGAATGAGAACCATATATAATTCCAATACTACTGATGAAGCTCCCCTAGATAAATTAATTTACCACAAAAATAGAATTATATGAAATTGTGCCCATCTATTAGTAAAATGGGAAAACTCCTTGGAGAGAATTAGAACTTCAGAAAATGACGCACCCAATGACTCCATGTGATCCATTCCTAGAGAAGCAATGCCACAGACAACTGGTTCTTTAATCTGCATAATTTCACCAACAAATTCCATAACTACAAACTTCATTTGAAAAATAGGCTAATAAAATGCCCAAGGTTATTCCTCAGAGTTTTGCTGCTTCATTTTTTCATTTGAAAAACAATAAAAAAAAGTTAATTACTAGAAATTCAAAAACCACTACAGGCAAGGATGAGAAACATACCACATTTGTTGAATCCTTCATTCCCCCAAGACCAACTTCAATGACGGCAACATCTACCTATGAATGAAGAATTATTTTCAGTAAAAAACAGTGGAGAATCCAAGAGAATGAACAAAGTCAAAAAGAAGGCGATGTGCTTAATACATTTAATAAACTGCTATAAGTGATTGATGATCAAATAATGGTCTTCAGAGACAGAGTTGAAGGTAGAACAACAAAAAGCTTAAAAAGTGAATAAAACTTGAGAAAAAAAAAGGAAGTTCATGAGGCTGTGACTGACAAACATAAGAAATGATTATGTTGTCAGACAAAATCACCAATAATTACAGCATAGGTGTTGGTTAGTATGTCATCAAGACATAATTCATCCATGCAAAGTAAAAACACAGATTGAATGGAGTTTTAAATAATTGATATAGACCTTCTAAATATCAGAAATAAAAAATATCCTCCATATGAGTACTTTATCAACTCGCTTCATACTTCTTAAGTTTAAGCTTAATTCAGAGCCGCTAGATCATGAACAGAAAAAATTAAAATTAAAATAATAGATATACTTTCATGACAGTTGGAAGTGTTAAAAATGATTACTGGCAGGAAATCATCGAATCAATCAGTCAATATTAAGTCATTTAGAATCTTGCATCAGCTTCACTAAGAAAAAGTATTCTAAAAGAAGATTCAATTCCTAGTTTGTTTAGAAATAAACCATTCGTTTCATTTAGTGCACAAGATGGCACTGCATTTCTATGCTTGCAAATATGAGCACCAATGAGAATTAGATATAGCACTAACCTGTTCACAAACAAATATTTTAAATGCCAAGACAGTGAGGAACTGAAAAAGTGGAGGCATTGGCAGCTCATCTGTGACATTTTCCTGCAAATTGAATTTTTTAGATTAAGTAAATTTCACTACTCATTGTAATCTCAAAGCAGATAAGAATCAAAGTACCACTTTCCCAAAAGCCAAAATTTATCATAGATACGCTATTATTCAATGCAAGGTCAAATTGCTAATTAGTGATGGTAAACAAGTAATAGCATAATTATAGATCCAAGGTCGATTTTAAACAGTCAGGCTCGAAAATACTTCCACAATAGAAAAGATTCTGCCTCCACCTTTACAAGTAACTATCAAAAATGTTAATTGTTAGTGTAGATATGAATGAGTGATATTTTTTACATACGGGTGTGCCCATATCAAACAAGAACCCTAATTATACACACTGTTTCTTCTAGAAAATGAAGTACCAAAATTGGCACGCCAGGTGCTGAAGAAACAACGAAACTAAACCATTCTTAATCACAAATTAGTCAATGTTGGCTGCATGCATTAAAAGGATTGAAAGAAATAGATAAAGCAACAAAAATATACTAATTAAAATGATCTCCTTTTCGTCCTTTTTGGTAAAAGGGAAAGTACCATAGCACGGCTTTGCTGTCAAAACCTAAAGCAAGAGATGCACAACCACTAAAAATTTCCCCACATGCTTTTTAACTGGGACTTGATTAGGTGTGATAGGGTGTAACTCAAGAACACAAGTTATTTTCAGTGTAAAAATATCTGGAATATCTTGATTAAATGATCTTTTAGTAATTATAAAGAAGAATTAAATATTACCTTCATCAAGCACCAACACTCCCAAAAGTAGTGGAGAAATTTATCTTCAGTTATGTCCAACCTACAAAGATAATTGAAGGGTCAAAGACCATAGCCAACCTCAACTAATCTAGGGCTAGAGACTTTGATGAATTTGTACAGAAACATTCATATTAACCATACAGATGACTTTCTGTTTGTTACATAATAGCGTCTGATGAAAAACAAGTTTGAATCTACTTCAATTGACAGATTAAACTTCCATATACATCAAATAAACTGTTCCTACAATTGTCTCTACTCTTATTAGGTAGCCATCTATTTTCTTTTATTTTATTATTTATTTTAAAATTCAGAAATTCTTTAACCTTTCCATTTTCACAGAGTTATATGCTGGACGCTATTTCCAGACTTTACAATCTTGGTCGCAGGAACTACGGGATATAATTATATCCCTAGTAGGTGGCCCTATGGGATTTGAGCACTTGACTTCTTAGATTCGAACAAGGTCTTCACTCTCAATCCGACCCTTGGAGTTACAAAGTGACCATATATTAGTGTTCCCCACACAATACTTTATCACACCACTTTAGACTCGACCTTAAGACCCAAATCCATCAATCTTTACATATAGGTTAAAAAATTCTCAAGTTGATATCACATCTATTTGAGTACCAAACTTTATAAAGTGTAAAAACTCTCATCTGATAGTTGAAGAGTCAACTGAAGCTATGAAAGGTGGGCCTCCCTTTCGGGAAGTCTCTTTCTTCTTTATTCAACAAAGTTGGAAAGCTTTGATAACCTAATCTGGGTAGTTTTTATCATACTAGTATTTAGGTCTACTTTTGCTTGTAAGATGGAAGAAGAGGTATACTTTTTGTATGGTTATCAGAAGACTTCTTTGTTGCTCAAGACAATTTGTTGATCTTTTTGTGGACAACTTGTCGATCATAACACTTTTGTGTACTTCTTCTTTGTTAACAAAAGTTTCTTGTTTCTCAGGGGGAAAAAAAAAAGAGAGGAAGACAACTAAACACATAACTGCTAATAAGACTAAAAACGATAAGCTCCAAATGCCTCTTAATAACTCTAATGCGTTACTAAATAAGCACCCCGCATTAATATATTAGTCACATTGGTCATAAAAGTTAATACAATTTAAATACTAACCCATCTATGCGGATTCTTTCTCTCACATCAATTAGGTGAGGGGAGGTAAAGAGTCCAGTTCGAAAACCACACTCCCGTAAGATAGCCTCACAGAATGCACATGTTGAACCCTGTAATACATATTTATCAACAAAAGATAGAAAAACAAGAAACAAAAGAGCAGGAACCAGTACTTTCAATTCTATCCAAATCCTCAAATGTTCCTGATGCATGTTTCTATCCCCCTTTCAACAAGGATAATGATGTTGGCATTATAACCATACTGAACTTAATGCTTGCAATTACCAAAAAAAAAAAAAAAAAACAGATTAATATTGAAAGAGGCTGTGAATGAATTTGTAATGCCAATTCCCATTCCATTAAACAATATAGGAAAGTAGTTAAACACAACGCTACCTTTCCTTTAGTTCCAGCAACATGGATAACCCTTAGCTTAGCTATATGCTCCTCCAAGCCTAATATCTATAACGAAAACAAATAATGAGATTTCAATCTTGAGAAAATGCCATTTCAGGTAGCATAAAAAAAGATAACAATTCCACTCTGCAGTGGCAGTATAAAAACCAAACTGGAAGAAATAAAGCCAACAACAAGAAAAAGAAGCAAGCCAACTAAAATAATCACAGATTCTTAATCATCCCAACAGGTAAGCATAAAAGCACAAAATATTAACTATTTACCAAAAATGGGTGATAACAAAGGTACTGAAAAAGTTGATAAGTTCATATATCCTACCAATTAGAATAGAGCCGTCTTTAAGAATTTGCATAAGTTCTCAATATAAGAGGGGCATTAACAGGTCGAGTAAAGGAATGCAAAGCATACAGGGCAATAGTTTTTTTGTTTGAAAGATGAATATATCTAAATTTGACTAAAATCCAAATAGATATGATTTTTTTTCTTCTTTTTTTTTTTCAATCTCATAAGCAATTTTATTACAGATCATTTTTTTCGATAAAAAGAAATATTAATAGATATGTTGAAAAAAATATGTAAATTCATATTGTCTTATGACAACTATAACTTATTGGATTAGGATAAAAGCCAAGATTTTTTATTTCTTTCATTCAGATAAGAACATCTTAAAAGATTATTGTTAAGTAAAAAAAAAAATATATATATATATATAGTAACTTACATCAACATGTATTAAGTTTTTCTAATGTAAAAAGACATATTAATTCAGAAGAATATGGTTCTCAATCATAATAAACATAAATTGTTTCCATCATTCAAGTGTTACCTTAAGATACATAGACATCCTTTCTAGTTTTCCATATTTACCACCTATATGTGATTTCTGTCCTCGTTTTTGACGTGTAATGAGAGAGGAAAGTGCCTCCATTGCATTTTCATATGAAGATGAAAGAGGCAAGTCTTGCAAGTAATCTTTGACGAGAACATTGCTTTCTGTTTTTTCCATGATCTGAGATGACATTGTTGTATATCTAAAACCTGAAAAAATAATACCAAAGAAAAAATAAAAATCAATAATATGCACTCTACATCACGATCTGGGATCTACACTAAGAAGTGAAAGCAATATAAGATTTGTCAAATTTGGGTGTTTAATTGGGTAGGAGTTTAATATAATTGTCAATCAAATACCCAAAACCCCACCTTGAAGGACAAAATTATGTACATTAAGTTGAATGGTTTAGGTTTTGCAGTCCTTCACATTCAAATGATCTTTAAACCTCGTAAGATTGGTAAAATCACATGCAAGTAAAAAGCACTATTGTCTTCTCAATCTTATAAACCATAAATAACATCTGTCAACTACATAATCTTACAATTCCTAGTGTGACCACGCGTGTCAAGAGAGGCTAGTAAACCAGAAAATCTCAACTCTGATCGAACAGAGAACTGACGGTGTCTCTTATGGAAGTGTGAAACTTCAAATATCCCACACTTCAGAGAAGTGTTTGTACGAATAAGCATCAATCCTACATTGAAAAACAGAGGTTAATCATAAGAACGAAGAACAATTTACACAATTAACTAAACACTCTTTCTCAGAAGTAGCAAAAATTGCCTCAAGATCCCTACACTAATATCATGAAGAGAAGCACAGCGCCAAGCAAAACACAGGATACAATCCTTTCCCCCACTCCCATGGGGCATACCAAGTTTCCTATCATTGTTTAGCTTGATTTACAATTTCAAAGATATGATTCAACCCATAAATAATAAATAAATAAATAAATCTTAAGAAAATATTCCATCTGAGAACTGCATCTGCATCCATGATTCAACAAATCTCATGCATTATAGCGAAATCATCATTTATACGCTAAAAACTCATTTAACTCCACCCTTCTGATCTGAACCCAACAACCAAAATTTATTTGACAAGAGTTAGAATTACTCAATTTTGTCAATGCAAGAAGTAATCACAAACTTCAGAATACCATATCACGGAAAAGAAAATCTAACCGAGCATCCAACAACAAAGATACAAACAAGTAAATACATTTGAAGTTATTCCATTGAACATGGATGCTTCTATCAAACATAACCAAGTAAAGCAATAGCAATAAGCCAAGCAACGCAAACAATAAAAATTCCTACTCCCAGAAGCTATCTCTCATATGCTCAGTCTCTCTCATTACCCAACCAAGCAGCAGCCAGACAAAAACCTTGCAGTTGCTTAAAACTAATTCCATTGAATATTCATTCTCTCCACCTCAATTAACATATATAGGAAGTTAAGAGTTGAAGCAAACAAACAAACAAACAAAATCTTAACTTGAGTATATAAGGCCAATAGAAAGAGCATATGCAAGCATCATTGACCCAGAAAAAGAAAAACAATTTTATATTAACCGACACATTCAACATGCACATACATGCAATATGTATATATGCAGAGAAGGAGAGTGAAAGAGAGTTGAGTTACTACTGGGTTTGAAGGCATAATCTTTGTTTGGATTTTGAGTTGAGTTTGAGTGGCGCTTGTTGTCTCTCCTTGTTTGTGTTTTCGGTTTTGTGTCTGGCTCCGTGCTTTGTGGCTTTTAACAACTAAGAAGACAATATTGTAAAATTGTCAAAATACAATGGCTTTTCAGAATAGGACTCGTCATTTTTTCTTTTTCTTTTTTTTAAATAATGGTCAACATGTTCGGGTTTATAAAGTTGGCTTTAAAAGAGGTCGTCTTCGCTTGTTAAACTTTCGAAATTTATATAAATTACCTTAAAATTTATATATTTAATTATTTTTATATAATTTTTAAGAGAATTTATGATTTTACATAATTTTAAAGGCTTAAAACGCATATTAAGACTACTCTTAAAAAAAAAAAAAACTGTACAGTTTGACTATTATAACTAAGAGAAGGGAGAAAAATATTTAACGAAATAAAATAAAATTTTGGTGGGATTATATTTATCATGATTTTGAGTGTGAAACAAGTGACAATCATCCTCCTCATAATATACTATGCGTGAGTATTGAGTATTGACATTCTTTCAAGCTAATTTAAATACCAATTATTAAGGTTTTATTTTTAGCAAAAAATATTGGTACATCTATATTTTAAGAATTTTGTTTAATTGGTACACTTTAGTTATTCTTGTAACGATGGACAATTATTGCATGGGCTATCAAAGAAAGATACTTTCTTAATCAACACTTTCATATAATTTTTTTTAATCATATATGAAAATATTGAAAATAACCCTCTAATTCTATTAATTTCAAGTATATAAATTATGAAAATTGACAAAGAAGCTAGATTTTAAATGATCAATCACTAGGACTCATAAACATGTCACTTTCTAATATTTATTGTCACATATGTTTGCCCAACGCCACCGCCTCACAATGAATCAGCTTCGAGCAGGATATTTTGATTTATAAAATTCAACTTTAATTTAAAAAAATAACAATTCCACATTTTTCAAATAATATCTCACATTTTCTTCCTAAGTAATTATTTTATCTTATATGATATTAATACGTCAGTGACCATTCATCGCTTATATGGCAATAGCAAATAAGAAGAAACATTATTAGAGACAAGAATTTCGCATCCAGTATTGAATAGTGCTTTTTTCCAGAGAAAGCGTTTGGTCATTGTCTTCAAGTTTTCCAATGTGGCTTCTAGTTTGACACTTTCACATATATTGGGGGAAAAACTACGGTGCAGTGGCTGTATCGATACAGCCACTGTTTATTTATGTAAAAATCGTAAATACGTTATAAAAGTCGTAAACGAATGAATAAAAGTTATATATAAAAAAGTGTAAAAAAGTCGTAAATAAAAAACATGTAAAAATCGTAAATACGATTTTTTTCATTCGGTTTACGAGTTTTAAACATGCGTTTACGATTTTTATATGCTACAGTAAAACTGCTGTACCGCAGGACTAATATATTGGGGCCATTTCTAATAATTCTCTTATGTCACATCAATTTGGAAGAATGTTCACCAAACAAGGGATGAGTTGGTTCAACTCGGACCATCTTGGGCCAAGTTTTTTTTCAAAAAAAAATTATGATTTTTTTTTTAACTGTAAAGAAAGTTCATAATCTTTTTTAAGTTTCATGAGAGATTATGGTGATTGGAGTTGAAGTCAAATTTGATAACCCATTTCATAATAAACAATTAAAGTTACATTTAATGAATCCCTCACATGGGTATTTATATTAAAACCATTAGGTACCCATGTGAAGAAAATGTTTCGAAACAAACAAGTGATTTGTGGGATTCAATTAAATATTAATTAATTTATATGAGGAACATGTTAATTAAATATTAGATTGATTGAATAAATTGATCATCTAAGCTTTCAAAACATAGAGTTTATTATAATAATCTGACATGGAAACCACTTTTGCATATTTTGAAGCTTTACAATAAGCGAATGGGGTTTGTTTATTAGAAAGAAGCTCAGATTGAAGCCACAAAGAAGGCACCAAAATTGGATCTTAGAATATTTAATTTTTAAAAAGTTGATGGCAGATCACAATCAGAAGGAATGTGATTCAGACTGCTTTGTCTTTATTTAACCAGTATTAATTTAATTTTTGTTATTTTAGTACTATCATTTTTTTTTTTAACCGAGATGTCCGGGCTAGCTAGGGAAAGGCCATTGTGAAGAGCTAGGAAAAGGCCATTGTGAAGAGTCAAACCCAAGACTTCTCTGTTGGTCTTATCAACTCATCAACTCCCTCCTGGGCTGCCCTTGCCACTTGAACCAACCCATCGTGGGTATTTCAGTACCACCATCTCTCTTAACAAGCCCCATTTTTGTTTGCATTTTAAGTAAAGATGAAATTGTAAAACTTAAATATTTATATTCTTCTGCTTTCTTTTCTTTCAAAAATTCTCTAGAGTTTTGTAAAATCATCTTGATAAATTCTTTTCTGAAACCAACTAAAAAGAAGACCACGAATTTGTGCTTTTAAAAAAGTGACAAAGGCAACAACGAAAAGGGATATTAAGCGTCATGAAAGCTTGATATTGAAGAGCACCGAAAGCGAATTTATGATATAGAAAGGAAGTTGTAGGGTGCGTGCATTGGATAATTAATATTTCGACTTCATCTTATAAAATTGTAGAAGTATTCGATCATAAAGTATAAAAGATATATCGTAACTTTGATTGTGTTTTGAATCTTTTGGGCCCCTTAAAAGTATACTTTATTGGGAAGTCTTATAACCATTTCGATTGATTTTAATGATATTATGATTTTATTTTGTAAGAGAAGAAAAGATTATTAAGGGAGGGAAACGCAAATAATAGTTACCTCTTGAATTGTTTCCAGAAATAGTTAAATTTTTCTTTAGTATTATTACTATTATCTTATCAAAAATTGTGTCATCAATGCATTAAGTTAGTTTGTTAAATAACACGACTGTAGTAGACAATTGTTAAATGGTACTAGACATACATTTAACAAGGATTTGAGTATTCAAACAACAGTTGAAGTTTGTGAAGCATTGTAAACTGTTAAGTATCACGTAGTTAATTGGGGAAACAGGATGAACTTAATACTTTATATTCGACTTCACTAGGGTATTAAATTTTTTAAAAAATATTGTTTCACTTTTACATATATATATATATATATATATATATATATATATATATGTGTGTGTGTGTGTGTGTGTAGACACACACATACACACCCCAAAATTTAACAATAAAATGGTCGAAATTATATCTACCATTTTGTTATGTTAATGAGTATTCTTTGGGGGATCAATGACATGGCATAACATGCATATATACATTGATGTTTGAGAACTTGAAGTTGAGGATTAAATTTGAGTAACATCCCAAACTGAGTTGCTCGACAGAAGCAAGGTTTGGGAGCTCAAGCCAATGGTTTTCTTTCAGTTTAAGAAAAAAAAAAAAAAAAAGGCACCACAGATTATGCCCCAAAGAAAGTGGGGTTTGGAATCGGCGTTATCGTTATCGGGTCCATTTCAATCATGTTTCTTGAATTTTAGAAAATGGGTAGAGGATATTGACTCAAATGGGCTTGTATTCAAACCAAATCTCTGTCCACAAAGCTATATGTGCATAACATGACAAGGATTAATCGTAAAGCTTGGGCTGGATGATCATCTACTTGGTCCACTCCTTCCCTGGATTGCATGTGTAATGAAATTCAACAGAAGCACCAACTCCAACCAAGACATGGTGATAATTCAAAGAAAATAAGCAGAAGATTATGAATAAACTACAAACAACCTGATGCTTTAACATTGACAAGATGGTATGCCACTATAGACAACTAAGTCAAGGAGAGCATTTTGGGGGTGGAAGACTTGCCTGGAGAAGCAAATTGCAGGTAACTTGAACCTTGACCCTTAATATCTACAAACTTGCCGCAGTTAGTAGCAGAATCAACCATACAAAGTGAAAAGATGATGTACGTGTTCTCGACATCCAGAATGGTGGTCGTATGGCTTACACTTCTTGCATGCAATGCTAGTAGTATTACTGAAAAGTCTTCAGGGCAATTAGAAAGGGAAGCTCTACTCAAATCTGTTTGGTGGAGCAACAGCATGGTAAAAAATGCTTCAGATAATTGCAGCTAGGCTGGTATAGCTTGCAGTGACACAGGAAGCATCCTGGAGATAAACTTATACAATAATGGCATTAAAGAGGACCATGGCCAATTCAACTTCTCTTACTTTACAAACCTGAAAAGTCTTCGGCTTAAGTCCAATAATCTCCTTGGAAGCAAACCAGCACAAATTGGTCCCCTTTCAGAACTCAACTTTCTTGACCTGTCTGGGAACAATTTTACAGGTGAACTACCAGTTTTAGTAGTTAATGCATCCTCATCTCAGGCAGTTGGTATTGACCCTTTTTTCTTTTGATCACATCCTGTCCCTTCAACCATTGGTAATTTAAACTACGTGACATCTCTATATCTTCAATCCAACCAATTTTCTGGTTTTTTACCTCAAGAACTTGGGAATGTAACTAACTTTGACCTCTTGGAATCTCAGTAATAGCAACCTAATTGGACCCGTTCCTTTAACTCTTGGTCAGTTAATCAACCTGAATAATTTACATCTTCAATTTAACAAGCTCAATGGCTCAATTCCTCAAGAAATTGGCAACAGCTTGAAGTTGCAGAATTTAAATTGAGCAACAATTATTTGAGTGGAAGCATTCCAGTAGATATTGCCTATCTTCCAGACTTATATAACCTTAAGATATAACTTCATCAGAGACACGATACCTTCAGCACTTGGAGAAACGCCAAACTTAGGATTCTTGTATGTTTCCCACAATAACCTCTCTCGTACCATCCCTGAATCTCTCAATGGAATATCTTACTTGGACATGTCATACAATGAGTTGCACCGCAAATACCCAATTAGTTTCCAACATATACCCCAATCACAATGATTTATAGGTAACAAACACTTGTGTGGTTAAATTAGTGGCTTTAATTCTTACAATGAGCAAGCACCTACACCTTCCAGGACCGAAGACCTGGAAAAGAAACCTCAAATTTTGTGATATATTGCATGTTCTTTTCCTTTCATCACATTTTTCACAAAAATTCTAGGATTTGTGTGTTTCTTTAAATGCACGGATAAAGAAGTGTAACTCCAGACAAGAGCTACCAAGAGTGGGGATGTGTTTTCAACATGGAATTATGATGGTAGAATGCATTTGAAGACGTAATTAAAGCAACAGATGATTTTGACATCAAATATTGCATTGGCACTAGAGGTTCGGGTAGTGGGTACACAGCACAACTACCTAATGGAAATGTAGTCGCTTTGAAGAAGTTTCGCCATTCAGAGATTGAGGACTTCTTTGAAGAGTTTTCCGAATGAGGCTAAGCAGTATCCAAAATACAAATTGAAACATTGTGAAGCATATTATGCTTTTTGTTTGCATAAAACCTGCATGTTTTTGGTTTACAAGTACATGGAGAAAGGAAGCTTGTTCTATGCTCCATGCAATGATTATCTAGCTGTTGAGATAGATTCAATTAGAGGGGTTACCACGGTTAAGAATATAGCAAATGCTTTGTATTGTTTGCATCATAGCTTCACACCGTCAATAATTCACCGTGACATATCAAGCAACAACATTTTACCAAACATAGACTTGGACGCATTTGTTGCTGACTTTGGCACAGCTAAGCTTCTACATTCTGACTCATCCAATCGAACAATACTAGCTAGCAGGAACTTATGGATATATTTCTCCGGGTCAAGTCAGCTAATCTTATGCTCTTTTATGATCTACCATTTCCATAACAGGTATACTACATGCCACCTATTAAATAATAGTCTCAGATACTAAAAAAATTTTATGCATATTGTAATCGAAAGGTAGCCTTGAATTACTTGTGCAATACAACCCAGAAAGATCAATTCTTACTTCTGAATGAACTAAGATATCTCCATCTAAGGCCTCAAATTTTTTAATGCAGAGTTTGGCTACACCATGGCTGTGACAGACAGACAGAGAATCTTTATAGTTTTGGGATCATGGCACTAGAAACATTAATGGGAAGGCATCCAGGAGAACTCTCATCATCTTGGAATCAAAGTAAAATGTTAGTTGATGTACTTTACCCCTGTCCTGTGGCGCCAGTTGATCATAAGATTTTTCATGATATTGCTTTTACTTCAGCAATAGCATTTGCATGCTCGCGATTGAAACCAAAGTCTCAGCCTACAATGCAATGTGTCTTTCAAGAATTTCTTAACCAAAGGACATCTAAATCTCTGCATGATATATCTATTTCACAACTCAGAAACCAAGAAATGTATTTGGTCAAGGAATTTCATAACAGTCAAGAATGTATTGTTGATGAATGATGGTTCATCATGGATTTCATACCATGAAGTTTAGCATTACTGATAGGATCTGAACACTTCACACACGCTCACAAAGAATTTAGCTAAGTTTTTAAGAGTGAATTTAGGTTAGAGACATTAGACAAAGCTGAATTGAGAGAGAAATTTAAAGGTTTATTAGACTGTAAGGCAGCAGACTTTCGAGAGGTCTGCCAGCTCTCCCAGGAGAAAACAAATCTCACACAAAACTCAAAAAAACATACCCCCCTCACTCTCCCTCTCTCTCTATATATATCTAGTCTCTAACTAACTCTCCAGCTGTAACTAACTCCCACAGCCCCACAATTTCCAGCATAGCATAACAGAAAACAACACTCCCCTTTAATTCACCATTCTGCCCTTCTATATTCACTGCCTGTGTCTATCATTACCCCCCGCCCAACTTTCACCTTGTCCTCAAGGTGAATAGTAGGAAATTTATAGGATCAGTTTGCACTCTTCTTCGCTGCTTCACAGCCTCTGCCTCTTTAGCCTTAAGTTCAGTTTTCTGCCCTTCCTTCTCCTCCATAAGCTTCACTAAATCTTCTTCTTCAAGAACATATCATGTGCCATTATTTCCAATATAGCAGATTGACATTGATACTTATATGACAAATTCAGAGCCTCCATTTCTGTCATATTTTCACGTTCAGGAGATTGCAATTTAGAAATTGCTGAAACTGAGTTGGACAGTTGTTTCCACAACATTCCAGAGCTTTTCAACCCCTCCAAAATATTTGTGTAGTGACGAGCCCCTTGCCACAATGCCTTTAGAAAGTTAAGTAGGTTCAGCAGTATGTGAGGATTGCTATTAATAAGGTCATCAGATCTTTCACTATGCTGCAAAAGTGTATCTACCAGACTTGATTTTTTGGACCTCAGCAGCCCTAAGGAAGCTTCATTTGTTGGATGCTTTGCGCCATCACCATTACTAGGTTGAGCCTCCATAAAATCTTTTTCACAAAATAAAGCAATAAGAAAAACAGGCTGATAATATACAGCTGCAGTGAGAAGATTCGCAAAAGCAACAAATAGATCTTCATTTTCTATCGACCGCAGCATGCAATCAATAGAATGCCTTAAATCTGCAATCTGAATAGCAGGATCACGAAAATATGAGATCAAGGATGTAACGGCTGCAACAACAGGAACCGAAGTGGTTGTAGATGACAGCACAGCTTGGTGAAAGAAGTGAAGGCTTGAAGATGTTTCCTTTGAGAATTTTGAGAGCCTGATATACAAAATATTCAAAACAGAACCTATAGCAAGTTGTAAACCTTCAATCTCCATCAAGTTAGAGGTGGGAATGACATAAAGTTTCTCTAAGGCTTCTGTAGTTGTACAAACAATCCGAAAGAGTGTGTTGTGGATGGAAGAATCACAGAGTAGCATACTCCTGATGACCTCACCTAATTTCCCAGACCACAAGGTTGACATAATGCATGTTTTCATCACTTCCAGAACCTTCAATGTTACTTTCCATCGAACATGCTTCACCTTATATTTCCAGTACTCATGGTTGACTAGAATATACTGCCGAGAGAAAACAACTAAAGCCAGGACAAAATCATTCTCCAGTCCTGTCCCTACAAGCTGCATGGTAAAGTCGAGCATGTAATTTCTCAAGGCCAAGTTCTGGTGTTGAATTGGTTGGGCCAGCTGCATTATCCAGCCCAGCCCATGAGGTTGCAGCAGTCTGAACTCAGCCTCCACCTCTGGTTTTAATACGTTTACGAAAGTCCCCTCTAGAACCTCCTCAGCGACGCCGTGAAAAGACGTTACAAAAGTCTCAAACTGCCTCCGATCTCCTCTCACTATTCCGCTCTGTCTTCGATATTCTCTCACTGTTCCACTCTCCCTTAACGCCAAATATTTCTCAAAGTTGGTTCCTTCCTGCGTCGACCAAAATCGGGTCAGTAACAGAGCCTTCAGCTCCTTCCAGTGACGTATCGGCCTGCGTCAATCCTCCCACTGGAACCAAGTTAGGGCTTCGCCGTCAAAACTCACCGCCGACGCCTCTATTTTTTCCGCGTCAGTCATGCGATTGAGGGAGAAGTACCTCTCCGCCTTGAAGACCCACCCATCGGGATTGCTTCCGTCAAACAGCGACATCTCCAGTCGTCGCTGCAGTCAGTTATCTCTCCCGTAGATTTCGCCGGCGTGGTAGCTCCCAGGCGTAGATGGTGGCACTGATGAACTAGCGCCCGATCCTCCCAAAGTGGCCTGGAACACCGTCATCTCGACCCTACGGGTTCTGATCTCGCCTCTTGCTAAGCCATCGATTTTCCCTCCTCCGGCGGTGTAAGGAGTCGATCCTCCTCCGTTTCCCTCCATTCGGTGCCTTCTGTCTGGACAACGACGCAGGGGGGTGAGTACCCTCTCTGTTCTTCCCTGTCGATGATTTTTGCTTGGCTCCCGACGACGAAGCTGTTGTATCGCTTTCGTTAACCTTCGCTAACCTCTCCAAACACTCCAGTATGGCCGCCACCTTCTGCTCCAGGAATGGAATCCTGGACAGTCCTTCTTTAACCACTCCGATATCTTCTTGGAAACGGGTAAGTCTTTCCTCTAACGCCTCCATTCTTGCTTCCGTTATCTTAGCCATTTCAAGATCTTACTGCTCTGATACCAATTTGATAGGATCTGAACACTTCACACACGCTCACAGAGAATTTAGCTAAGTTTTTAAGAGTGAATTTAGGTTAGAGACATTAGACAAAGCTGAATTGAGAGAGAAATTTAAAGGCTTATTAGACTGTAAGGCAGCAGACTTTCGAGAGGTCTGCCAGCTCTCCCAGGAGAAAACAAATCTCACACAAAACTCAAAAAAAATACCCCCCTCACTCTCCCTCTCTCTCTATATATATCTAGTCTCTAACTAACTCTCCAGCTGTAATTAACTCCCACAGCCCCACAATTTCCAGCATAGCATAACAGAAAACAACACTCCCTTTTAATTCACCATTCTGCCCTTCTATATTCACTGCCTGTGTCTATCAATTACATTGTATTTTAGTCATGCAAATAAGGCTAAAAGCTTCACCTGTGTATAACATGATACTTTCTTCCATCGGTAAATAGATCAGTATTTCTCTTCAATGGAAGGACTTTCAAGAAATGGCAAGAATCAACTTTTATACATGTAAATAACTCCTCTAATCTTTTCTGTTTTTGGACCCCGTAGTAACAATCTAAATTGTTTAATAATGCGACTCAATTACTATTAATCTAAACTATTGCTCTAAATAATGAATTGATTCTATTGAAAGCTGTTTTATATCATTTTATAATAGTTGTTTGAAAAGCAGCCCCTTACCTATTTGCTGATAGACTTGGATTATTTGGTAATCCTTTCCAAAACATTTACCAACACTTTTTTTTTTTTAAATTAAAACATAATGCATATTCTTGTGTAAGTCCATTTGAGGCATTTTCTGCCCTACTTAAGCTAGGATTAACTCCATGTATAGGTCCATTTGCAATATACTTGCTGGTGAACTGGGTAGCTGCTAAGATTCTGATCTACTTGCGTCTATTTACGGTACTAATCATTGATTAGCCATTGAGAACATGTTTACTTCTAACTATTTTTATTTTCATTCTCTCAACACAATAAATGATATGATTTATAAAAAACTGTCATGTATGATATTCATGTGCTAACCTGTCTTTAAAATCCTATGCCTCCCAAATAATGTACAATTTTCTTGTTAAATTTGTTCTAGACTTGCAGTTCAATCTTTTGATCAAAAAGACCTTTCAGCTAGCAATTCTTTTAGAAGTTAATTTGACATAAGTAGTCTATAGATCTTTTCCTTAGTTGTATCTATGCACAAAGGAGACTAGTTCATAATTCAAGATAACACATACTGATCAGGCTAATCTCACTTAAGTATATATATGACCTTTCTTATCTGATATTATTTGGACTTGTTTATGCCAACAGGGTTTTTGCCCCTCTGGAGGATATTCAAGGAGAATATCCAATATGCAGCAATTTACCACTCAAATAACTAAACTACTTGACTAATATTTTCAACCCTAAAATTAACATAATAAAAGTATCACTCTTTTTTAGCATTGCCAATGACTTTATGACACAGAGACAACAAAGATCATATACTAGCAAAGGTTGGCGAAAAGAGAAAAACAACTGCAAATAAACATAATAGATAAGCTGTCAGGCAAGAAGCTTAGAAATGTTTGTCCTCGCTTAAAAATGGTCCGCTGTCAAGATGGATATAAATTGAATATGAAAATGGCATAAATAATACTGTTTGCAGTTTCACTATGATGGAAGTCAAAAATAAATTAGCTGAGCAGAAACTCTTATCAATTTAAATTCTTCATGACAAAATCATTAGCTATTTCATAATCATGAAAAGATGAATTCACAGATGCAAATGTTGATTTTCTCTCCAAACATTACAGAATCATACCAATGATGGCAAAATTTGCAGTTTCATAATACAGAGATAAGTTGGCAATCGTGAGGATTTAGTCTGTATCATTTCATTGTCTAATATTGATATGAGCTGCAATAAGAGGTTCAATATTTCCATCTAAAACAGAATTTAGGTCAGGCAGTTGGATGCCAGTTTTTACATCTTGTACGACCTTGTAAGGGTGAGACACATACCTCCGAGTCTCTCTTTTCCAGACATCAGCAATGGCATCTCTGTTAATGCAACTTATGCTCGAAACTCGTTGCTCCCTCGCAATCACAAGAAGTTTGGCTTTTAATCTATTAAGAGCCTTCATTTTATTTGCAAAGTGGCTCCTCTCGCCTGCAGTAAGAAATAGAATTTTTGATCTTAACTAAAAGTTAACTGAAATCAGGAGGAAAAGCCTAAAAAAAGTAAGATACAAAACTCAGTAAAAGTAACTTTTAAAAATTAAAATTATCTTTGTGAAAAGGAAGTTATCTGAAAGCAGCCAAGGGAAATATAGATACAAAACTCAGTATGGACATCTACATTGAAGAAAGTGAAAGAATTCCCGATAAGAAAAATCTACCACCCTTGAATATATCTGATCTACAAAAAGGATTCTTTTTCCACCTTAAACTGATCTTCAACCCATGACAGAGCGGGAGTTGCTTTCCATTAATGAATAAATAAAGAAATATAAAAGAATAAAAAAGAACTGCAGTAGTATTAACATTTGCAGATAACTGCCTTGGAGATGGTTCCATAAACCTTTTTTTTTTTTTTTCCTTTTGTGATATTATATTCCTGAGAGTTGTCAAACTCTCCCGTGAACATTCCAAAGTTGGTAGTCTGATCTGAATTAACGTTTTGAAGGACGATTTTTTTAAATAACTAACTCTCTCTTTCACACAGACACACATGTGTTGTGTGTCTGTACACATTGATCAGGTCTAGATTACTGAACTACCAGAAAAAGATTGAACAACAAACCAAGATGCTTATGGGTCAAATACTATCTAAAGTATTGATATAAGTCCTAGAAAAACATGAAACACCTGATGACTGAACAATAATCCCAGTGGGAACATGCTGAATGCAAACTGAAGGTTCAGCTAAGTTCTGCCCTTCTCCCAACGATGAGGGAGATGAGATAATCAAATCCCCATCAGCAATTTGTATGTCAGAAGCTGTTCCCAGGAAGAGAGGTACAATATCCACACACGCTGAGCTAGCCTGCAAGATTCTAAACCATTAATGAAGTGTTTAATGCTTTACTACAAGAAGAATAACATTTGTAGAGAGACACAAAAAAAAAAAAAAAAAAAAACTAGTTAAATTGTATTGTAACCGGTATCAGAGCTAGATAAATAGAAAATTTCGTCAAACAAAATAATAAAAAGTATGGATGCTTTCTTAGTTTCAATGATAAGAACAATTTGGAGGTGGAGAACTCTCTCCTAGCCTTGAAATGAACCAGATTGGAATCAGTAATTGTACCTCATTGTCAGCGGATCCACTATCAGAACTTATAAGAAGGTGGAGACCTCTCTCTCCTGAAAGATAGCCAAAGGCATACTTAAATTCAAACTCAATAGTCACAGACTTGATACCACCATTCTTGCAGGAACACTTCTCAACTATCCTTCCTCTATATCCTTGCTTTTCACCCCATCTGCTATACATTCTTAGAAGTTGTTCTGCCCATATCTGGATTTGGATACATTTAGTACCTTGAATGAGAGAGACGAACCATGAATACATTTCATACACAGGCCTATTTACTACTCAATCCATTACAACTCATAAAAACCATATAGGACTATCCCACTCAGTGAATGCAACAACTTAAATAAATTGATGTTCAACTAAAATAAAATTTATGACGTAATGCCGAAAATAAGTGCAGCTCACCACAATTAACCTTTACCCAGAGCAGGAACATTAGTCAACATCATTTTTCTAGTAAAATTTCAGGAGTCTTCCAGTAGTAAAATGAAAAAGAGAGAACGATCAGTATTTTGAAAACAGAAATCTTTATTGTGACAGAAAATGAATCACAATCATTCCCCACAAGATATCAACAATAAATTGCAGCCATTTTGGTTGAACTGTACAGTTCCAGTGCATGATCAGACTGACTTTCCATACACCCTAGGTTTCTATAGGAGACAGAGTACATGTAAGGACAACTTCAACATGGTGATACGGTAAGTTGTTGAAAATGAGTAAGTCAACTAGGCATGGGAGCACAGTCAAACCAAAGAAGCACAAAAGTCAGAGAGACGACTCAGAGTTACAAGAAAGAGGCCATATCATAATAAATGAGCAACCCACCACTGTTCCCCTAGCTGTATAATTTAAGCAACAAAATGCCATCTAAGAAGTCATAATGGATATGAGAATAACGAAAAATTGTTTTCTCTTCATAAATCAAATATCATTCTAATGAAGATGATACTATAAAATACAAAATAAGAAAGCTTGCTGACCAGGAACCAAAAAGATTGGGATATTAACAAGTAACATGTGTATGTGTATGTGTCTGTCAGATTGCTGCTGCTGAGAGCCAATCTGTTGATTTCTACTTTTTTCTTTTTTTCTTTTAAGACAAAACAGAACTCACGAATGATCTGAATCTCAAAGCTGCATCACTTTCATTTTGCACTATGTGTTTACTCTTCCAGTCAAACTTAAGAGCAAAACATAAAATCAAACCTCAGAGTAGCTGCCCTCTGGTCCAGACTTAATAATTACACATGCTCCCTCAACGTCATACGGCCCACAAAGAAGCTTGGATATTTCATACTGATCCAACAACTTGCTAACATGTAAAGATGCATCATACGCTTGCTTGAAAAGCCTGCAATTAATAGCATCCATCTCAGCCAACTGAGAAATCAGCTTTGCCTCTTCGGCCTGCAAAAACATGCAAGAAAAATCTTATAACAAATAATTGTATTCAATTTTACTTGAGAACAGAATCACACAGTTGAAGCAGCTAGGAAGACTTAGCAAGTTTTATGATTGTCTTAAAAATTCTTGGAACAAAACTCAAATGAGCATAAAAATGCATCAAATAAATAAAGCAAAATATTGATACATGCTTTAGAAACTGACCAAAACACAGCAAAAAGGATAAATATTGAAGTGGAGAAGTTCATAATAAGATGCAGACATATATGTAACGAAAGATCAAATATGGCCAAAATCCAGAGGCAAAGTAGGCTGAATAATAATAGGTAATAATGGTATAGCTCCAGTAAATGGTTGACCTATGCAAAAAATAGTCAGCCTTCTATATCCACATTTCTCTAGATAACCAATATTTTGATATAAATCCATTAAAACTAATATGTGCAGTACATCACCTTATACTTGAGGTCTTTGAGAGCATCAACTATTTTGGCATTATCAGCGAGGTTGACGAGAATTTCACTGGATTTAGCTGGGTCATCCCACAGGTCATAGTCACGTATCATCTCTTCCTGCTTAATTCTTCTTGCTTCTTCAAGTTCCAGTGCCGTTGGTGCCAACTTCTCAGCACGAAGAACTACATCTTCAATCTTCTTTTTTAAGGAAAACAAACCTAAAGAGTTACAAAAATCATTCCCAATGAAGTTCAGAAGTAAAATCACTTCTAATTGAAATTCAGAAGTAAAAAGATGCCGCATTAAAATATTTCACAATGAAACAAATTATTGTAATCAATTCATCAAAAACATAATTTATAACTGCAACAAAAAGTTCAATATAGATGAGTAACCATAATGCCTCAAGAAGCAACTAGTTGGCTGTGCAAAGTTGAGAATTTGAATATGACGGGCACCATTTCATTAGCATTTTGAAAGCCATTATCTTTGCTTAAAAAGTTAAGATATATAAAAGAGAGGAGCTACTTTCCTACTGAAGAAAAGAAAAGCAGTCACAAAACACCAGAAATAAAAACCATATAATTTCATTTCAAGTAGCTCATTGCAACCGTATCGAAGCAAACAAGCAGCCAAAACAAATTCAAAGCTTCAGAGTTCCTTCTTTATTTTCTAAAACTAAACAAAGGGTATAAAAACATTCTTTGAGGAATTATCTCGAAAGTTAATCCTACGAGTTCAAGAATCAGGCCCAAATGAGAAACAAAGCCATTTCCACATTTACCCACTAAATTTGAAACTGGGTCGAAGCTATACCTCTATATAACGCATGCAAAGAATTTTTTTTTTAAAAAAACGAAGCACAGTCACACACAGATACTGATGCATAATGTTTGACTGAAAGGAGACAGACCCAGTTGCTTGTAGACGCTGTTCCTGTTATCCATGGACTGAGAAGCTTGAATTGTGAAGTAAAGAAGCTGAGTTCGCGAGTTGTTTCTGCTGGTTCTTGTATGGGCTTGCCATGAAGCTGCAACGGTTGCAGCTCCTCTCACAAATGCAGGCTTAGCAGCAGCCATGTCTTTAGCTACAAATTACAATTACAATTACAATTACTACAAACAAGCGGTTCTGCCACCTCACAAATAGTGTGTGTGTGTATCTATATATATATAGGGAGCTGCGACTTGTGTGTGTCCACGTACTCGATACTGGCCAGCTCTCCTCTGCTCTGCATTGCCTTCCTTATCCTCAAGTTCGATTAATATGCACCGTGGGATCCTGCCATGTGAGCTCCATTTCAGCAGCCAACATCAAAATCTCAGCGCCTAAAATTCAAAGATTTCATCATAATTAGAAAACCAAATATTAAGATAATCAGAAAATAAAATTGAGCAAAGTCCATCTCAGAAGCACAGTGATTTATTTAAAAAAAAAAAACCTTCATCTTAATTTAATTTGGGTATCTTTCAATTTTTTCAATAAAAAAAATAATTAAATCATTTTCTATTATGTGATCAATTTAAACATTAACAAGAGATAATATTTATAAGTATGTTTAAGTTTTGATTAATTGTAAACAAAAAATAACTATGTATTTTTATTAATTACGTCCTTAAAATTATTTTTTTTATCGTTATACAATTTAGGTAAAAATAATATTTGAAAGATAATTTCATGATTTAATTAATAAAAAATATATAATTTGTTCTCTATTTAAAATAAAACTAAAATTTAAAGATAATTTTTGTAATTGTCTCTCAAATAATACATATATTTTTATATTTGATATATTTTTAATATCAAAAGAAATTTGAAAAAAAAAACAAATCAAAAAACTATATTAAAAAACGGGATAATATCACAAACCACCCTTGAAGTTTAGCTAATTATCATGCGGAAAGCCTCTTATGTAAATATATAAACGCGGTCCCTAACGTTTGCGTTTAAGCTTCATCCAGGTCCAGCTAACAGATTCCGTTAGCTTTCAAATTAACGTTTTTGGGTATTTTAGTAAAATGACATAAGTTCATATGAGATAATATCATAAACCACCCCTGAAGTTTAGCTAATTATCATGCGGAAAGTCTCTTATGTAAATATATCAGCGCAGTCCCTAACGTTTGCGTTTAAGCTTCATCCAGGTCCAGCTAACAAATTTCATTAGCTTTCAAATTAACGTTTTGGGGTATTTTAGTAAAATACCATAATTTCATATCAGTAAACGTAAAACTAACCCTTGAATTTTCTTTTCTACAATCTTCATTTCATATCACACAAGCATCACCATCCATAACCACCATAACCACTATCACCACCCTCAAATTTATTTAAATAAAAAAAATATACGTCATAAGACTCAACCATGATAGCACCGAATTTTTCTCGACCATCAACACCCACCATCTCAACTCAATCACAAAGCTATTAAAAAAAAGAATCAAATATTCAAAATTAAATCCAGATTATTTCAACAATTATGTTTAAAAAAATTTTTGCAAAAACTATAAAACCCAAAACTGGCATGCTTTTCTTTCTCCTCACTAACTTCTTTAAAAATTTTCTCAATCTAAGAAAAAATTCACAGACACTACGTATTGAAATTAAGCAACAAAAATAAAGACAAAAAAAAAATTCTCAAACTAAAATTTTATAAAGATCCAGTAGCCAGCCAAAGCTATGTTTGGAGATTGAGAGGTTGGGGTGAGAGAGGTATCTGTGGGTCTGAAAAGGGATTGAATTTTCGATTGCGAAAAAAAAAAGAAACAAGAAAGGTTATAAAAGTAAGGGCAAAATGGTATTTTTAATTTTTTCTCAGTTTCTTCACAAACGAAATATGTGGGCTGGATCTGGATGTAGCTTAAACACAAACATTAGGGACCGCGTTGATATATTTACATAAGAGGCTTTCTGCATGATAATTAGCTAAACTTCAGAGGTGGTTTATGATATTATTCCATATGAAATTATGTCATTTTACTAAAATACCCCAAAACGTTAATTTGAAAACTAACGGAATCTATTGGCTGGACCTGGATGAAGCTTAAACGCAAACGTTAGGGACCGCACTGATATATTTATATAAGAGGCTTTCCGCATAATAATTAGCTAAACTTCAGAGTGGTTTATGATATTATCCCATTAAAAAATTAACAAGTTCAAAATCTTTTTGATTAGCCAGTCAAATCAACAGTAAGTTTGTTGCTTTTACGAGCTGGGCTGGACTGTTAGGCTTCTAAACACCCATGCATGTCAACGTGCATTACCCATAGGGGTGGCAATTCGTGTTCGCGGGTCGTGTTCGTGTCGTGTCGAGCTGTGACACGATAAGAATTGACCCAACACGAACACGACCCATTTATTATTCGTGTTATTGTGACACGACACGAACACGACACGATTATTAAACGGGTAACACGACAGACACGTTAACACGAATAATAAACGGGTCGTAATCGTGTTAGACACGAACACGACCCGTTTAACACGATTAAGACACGTTTACATTATTGACACGATTATGACCCGTTAACACGATTATGACACGATAAAGAATTAGATTTCTAATTTTTATTAAATGACAAAAATATCCTAAGTTTTAAAATTTATTAGTTTTTTAAAATTCTGTTTTTATTTTAAAATTTGGATACATATAGGGACTAAAATGTCTAAAAAGTTTAGTATTTTTAAATTTAATATGTAATCGTGTCAATATTCGTGTTAATTGTGTTATCGTGTCAATCGTGTATAATATGTATTCGTGTTACTCGTGTCATAATCGTGTTCGTGTCAATATTCGTGTTAATCGTGTTATCGTGTCAATAGTGTATAATATGTATTCGTGTTATTCGTGTTACTCGTGTCATAATCGTGTTCGTGTCATAATCGTGTCGTGTCATAATCGTGTTCGCGTGTTGAAGACTCTCAACCCGAACACGACACGATTATTAAACGGGTTGAAATATTCGACACGAACACGAATATACCAAAACCCAAACCCGTTTAAACCCGTGTTGTGTCAAGTCGTGTTCGCGTGTCGTGTCGAAAATTGTCACCCCTAATTACCCATTAGCAAGATGGGTGAGCCCATAGAGCCTTTACAAGCCGAGCCGTCGACCCATTGACTAGCCCTTTACTTAAACAACCATAAATTTTTTTATTTTGACTATTTTTTAACATAATCTATTAGAACAATGACAATTGTTTTTTTATCTAAAATTTGAATAAGTCTAAATTAAACTAAATTTTAAAAAATTTTGAATATAAAAATCCGAATGATATAATTGTTTTATTATTTTAACATCTGGATTGAAATATCTGAAAACTAATGATTTTACACGTATATCCCTATTTGTATATATTATTTTTACTTGTGATTTTATTTTACATAGTAAAAGTATTTGCATATAAAATTTTTTATGAATTTAATTTATTTAAATGTGTATAATTAGAAAAGTTATTTATTAAAAAAGAATTTGATGTATAAATAAGTTAAATGACCATAAAATAATTTTAAAAATATATAAAAACATAATATAAAATTAAAAATAAATAATAATGTCCTAAAATTAAAATATTATGCTATGTACAAATTGTTAATAAATAAATTTTTATAAGGGTATTTAAGAGAATTAAATGAGTAATAAATGATTCAGACATTTGTATTGACATAAAAGTTAGAATTTTTATATCTTAGTTTAAGACTTAAGTAAAAAAAAAATCATCATGAAAATATCTGAAGTCTGAGAATAAGTTAAATTTAAACTTCGGACTAAAAAACAATCAGCCCTTATAGTTATTTTCGTAATTACTTTAATCAACAAATTAATTGAAAAATAGACGAGGTTTTATGAATGCTCTAAACACTTTACAGACTCTTTTTTATAAATAAATTCAAATTCTTAATGAAAAATTATATATTTTAATTGTAATTTTCTTGGAATAAAAAATATTAAATCTTCCAAATATTTAACAATTCATGTTTGGAGGTTCATATAACTCCACCCTAAAAAATCTGAATAATGCAAGTAATCCTAATTCCAAATGATATATATTAAATTAATAAAATAATATTCATGGCAATTTTTATCCTGAATTTTATATGTTCAATACTAATGAATGAAGTATATGTATATTCGAACCTCTAATTCAGTTACTTGGATAGATGTAGTGGCTGTAATTCGTTTTTCTCACTCTGAAAGCTGTTTCCCCCACAAGCATATGCAGCTGCCATTGTTGTAACCTAATTTTTAAGTTATAGTTGTGATTCTGATCAAGTTATTAATCATACCCTCGATATGTTTCAATGATTAATGGATCGAAAAATAGAACGCTAGCTATACAATTGCAAGATAAATATAGTCAGGAGAGGGACAAGAGCTATAAGACTTTTCAAATTGTTAGATTTTTTTTTTTTCCTTGAATGATCCTAGTTGATCATGTGGAAAAGATAAATATATTTTCCGTGTGGCGTAGGTAATGGTGGGTGTCGCTGACTTTTACTTAGCGTAGAAATTTTGAGCCTTTTCTCGTACAAAATGCTATCATAATTTACTTTCTCTCTTAGACGCCTATCTCATTTATTTTTTCTTTTTCAGTTTTTCTATACCTTTCATGGTTTCCGAAATGTTAGTACTTGCGCTGCTAAGGGCTAGCCTAGACACAACAGGTATTTCTTTCTATCTCTATCTCTCTAGCTAAAAGAATGTGCCTTCATGACTAATAAATTGACATTAATTTCATGCTTTAATTTTGCAAAATATTCAACTTCTCGATTTGTGTAAGATAACGTTCGTAATTTGTTCGAGATGACGTTGTTTTGACACAATATTTCCGTATGCGATTCATAAACATGGGCATTAATGATTATCAGGCAATTTAAATAACAAATTCATATATAATTCTCATCATTTTAGGTTTAATTATATTCAAACTAAAAGTGTGTAATCGTTGCTAACCATTTTCTGATTCTGATCATATTGCAGATGCCCAAATAGGTGTTTGTTATGGAATGATTGGTAATAACTTGCCATTAAAACCAGAAGTTATAGCTCTTTTCAACCAGAGCAATATCCGACGAATGAGAATCTATGACCCAAACAGAGATGCCCTGCAAGCTCTCAGAGGTTCTAACATCGAGGTCATTTTAGGTATTCCAAACAGTGATCTTACTAGAATTGCTGCTAGTCAAGACGATGCAAACATCTGGGTAGAAAACAACGTCAGAAAATACGCTAGCAATGTCAGGTTCCGATATATAGCTGTTGGAAATATAGTGCAACCAGGCGATATTTTTGCTCAGTTTCTCGTTCCAGCCGTGGAAAGAATACAGGTGGCCATTTCTTCTGCTGGCCTTGGAAACCAAATCGAAGTATCCACTGCCGTTGAAACTGGCCTTGGAAAGCAAATGAAAGTGTCCACTGCCGTTGAATAAGGAGCAATTTGAGTGTCCTATCCTCCATCAAGTGGTTTCTTCAATCAACAATATCGACCACTTCTGGATCCTCTCATTCGCTTCCTCAACAACAACAAAGCCCCCTTACTGATTAACCTGTACACCTATTTTGTTTACGTTAGAAACCAGCGAGAGATCAGTCTTGACTATGCACTTTTCAGGTCTCCGTCAGTGGTAGTTCAAGATGGTTCGTTGGGTGATAGTAACCTGTTTGACGCCCTTCTGGATTCAATTTACGCTTCACTTGAGAGGGCCGGTTGGGGTTCCGTGGAAATTGTGGTTTCGGAGACTGGGTGGCCGTCAGATGGTGGTGAAGCAACAAGTACAGATAATGCAAGAACTTACTATCAGAATTTGATTCAGCACGTGAAGGGAGGCACGCCAAAAGGGACAGGAAGGCCTATTGAAACATATGTTTTTGCTATGTTCGATGAGAATAAGAAAGATCCTGAAATAGAGAAACACTAGGGGCTTTTTACTCCGAATAAGGAGCCGACGTGCCCACTTAATTTTCGCTAGGTAGTGTTACTAGATATGATCAACTGCACGGTTATTTACGTAGAAAATATTTTAAATGATTAATATATATTTATATTAGAACTCATATATTTAAGGGTTTATATAGTGATAATTATAATGTTCTTATAATTATTAAAATTTTATACAATATTTATTTAATAAGTAATTAATTATATCAAATATTGATTTATATTATTTAAAAATTTTATAGACAAATTTTAGAGATACAATCTATTTACTAAGATTTTCTAAAATATTAACATTTATTTATATGATATTATATTTTTTAAAAATATTAACATTTATTTATATGATATTATAATTGTTTAAAAAATAAAATTTGAATATTTTAATTATTATATAAAAAATTAAATTTACCAAACATCAATAAAATGACTTCAGAAATATGATGTATGTAGCATTAAACAACTTTTATAATTCAGTTACACTAAAATTACAACAACATCGAATTGGGCATTCATAACCATCTAGGAGTTTGAAAGTTCAAATTCCGACTCCTTTTCGCGTTTCTTAGATGTGGCAGCCATTGCTTGGAAATCCCTTTCTTCTGGTTAGAGAAATCAAAATCCTAAAAATCAAATAAAAGTTTCTATTTTATCCTTTGTTACTTCCTCCCTAATTCTCCGTCACCTAAATTTTGGACAATTTCTGCAAGTTAACCTTGTCCACTGCATTCTTAGAGAAGCTTTAGATGAGAGAAGGATACTACATCATTCCAACACCCATCCATATAACCCTATAATCAATCATATCACATATGTGATATTTGTCACCTTCATATCCAAATCAGGCCAACAACTCAACAAGCTTTCAACGCTTCACCACAAAAGTTGGCAATGGCAGAGAATTACCTTCTAAAACTGGATTATCATGCTCACCCAATCATAGATAAACAAAGAAATGCGCAGCCAGGACTCTGTTTTTCATTCAACTCAGAACCCAACTATATATATTTATATATATGAAAGGACAAAGATGGAACCATATGTACTTGTATATATGAAAGGAACCAAGATGGAACCAACAAAACTAGCATCAACTAAGTATCATCCCAAAATTTCCCATACGTCTCCACCAATAAAATGTACAAGAATTCATTTGTAGTGGAAAAAGATTTCATTTCAAAAGCGATCTTGATATACCTTCGTTATATAGACTGTGCATAAATTAGATCTTCTTACAATGACTCTGCAAACTGGGGCGCCTCCAAGTCAAGCTCTTGCCTCATGATACAATTCATCAACCACTCGCTGCTAAAAGTCCATAGTCCTTTCTTTACAGCTGATAACGCTTCTTCCATGTCTTCTTCACATGCAATAAATATTGTTTCTGATGCTTCATTTATGTTCGCCAATCGAGAAATGACCTAAATCAATGATGACTATCAGATGTATGTTGAAGATAGCAATTAGGACATAAAAATTCTCAGATTTGCTGTTGTAAAGACACCAACGTAATAAGCTTTTTGAGCTTAAGTTATTCCAGTGCATCTTAACCATCACATGTGACTACCATAAATGTGTAACAAAGATGTATTGCTCACTCTTGAATAGGAGATCAAAAGTCAAGCATGCAGAAGGGTAGAGGGTTTAGGAGGGGGATCGCTACCACATTGTGTAGAGTACTTTCCCATTGATGAGAAAATTTATGAACATCAGGGAATGATGAGAAATAAAATTTTGAAATTTCAAGCAGACAAGGTGTTAGATATAAATATTTCACAGCAGTTAAAAACAGTGAAATTAACATTTTCTCTCTTTCAGGAAATAATAATAACAGTACTAAAAATAATAAAAATATCATAGACAAAACACTACAGTAAAGAATGTGACATCTATTTAGAGAAAACCACCAAATATTGTTTGAGCTGATTATCAAAGCACCCAAAATAGCATACTGAAGCTCGAACTTGATAAATCATAGTTTTCTGTCAAATAAATAAGCCCATTTCTTTTGTGAGGGACTGGAGGACACTTTGCCTAAAACAAAAACATGGATGTAATATTTATGGCAGCATCTCTTATTTTATATTTACAAAATTGTAAATTTTGGGCTTGGATACTGCCTAAAAACATTTCAGTAATTTAGAAATTAAAAAAAAAAAAAAAAAAAAGAATTATAATAGAAAATTACTTGAATTGTAATGCTCATTAAAGCTCAAGCCAAAAGAGCTTGAGAACCTAATGACAGCAAATTGGTCTAAAGCATGAGTTAAGATGAGGAGGTTTAAAATAGTCTAAATGTCAAACATGCATCCTCCTCTCTAGAGCAGCACATCTAAGACAATTTTCAGAACTTACATTTCCACCAGCAGACCTGATGATGGCAGATAGGGTTCTCGCAGGGGGTTGAACATGAGCTGCTATGCTTATGTTATATCCTCTTAGCAAACCTCCTGGTTTTGCTTTTGCACTAAGAACTGCACTCTTTAACTCTGTTCTGTACTTTAGCACATAATCTTCATCATTTAGTACATAGGGTATTTCATCTGCACAGCAAGATAGGACATTAAATAGAAGATAAAAATGCTTTGATAAGTCATAATTATTCCATCAATTAAACCATTGCTTTTGGTAAGTAGTAAATATTCTATCAACTAACCCACAAATCTGCCTTCTCTGAAGCTTTCTTTTAACCAATTAGGTGAGACTATCCATGCTCTGCATTAGGGCCATCAGTTCAAAATTATAACCATTCTATATACGCAATAATTATGTCCACATGTACAAAAATGAATATGTGAAATGCAGAACAGTGAGCAATATACATAAACTTATAGCTAAAGGTGAAACTAGAGTAACAAATCAGTCATGTCATCGCAAAAAAAACAAAGCGTCTATGCTCTATACCTGTAAGTTCTGTGTCATGAAGAAAAATCTGTCCACTTTCTTTTAGCATTTTTAAAATGTTTTAGCATCTTCTCAAGTTCGAATGGATCACTGGCAGATTCTAGTCACTAGCCACTCTAGTGTCACCAATAGTAAATTACTCAAATTGGTAGGAGGCATATTCTGGTACACTTTTGAAAAATCCCGTAGATCAAATATTCAGTTATTGAAGTTTGTTACCATAGACTAGCATCCATATGGGAACTACACCAATGCAAAACATTGAACATGATTTGAGATCTACTTTAAAGCTGAGGCAATTTAATTATTTAAAAATAAAATCTCCCATCATTTCACCACCCTTAGACTTTAAAATGTCTTTTAACAAACCTAAAAACAGTAACATCTAAACAAAAAATCCTTGGTTAAAATACTTTGGAAAAATAATATATCCTAACAGGAAAGAGATAAACAAAGAACTTTCAGAGACACAGGAAACTTGATAAATATGAATTCTTCTTTGTATTTTCTACGAAATAGTACGAACAAACAATAAAAATTAACTATATTTCTGAATTCAGAAAATTTATCAGGACAAAAAGAAATCAGATATCAAATCCAGTTAACGAAGAATGCAGATTTCAAGATTGTATATAGGCGTCTAAGAAAAATAGAAGAAAAAGGTGTAAACACATAAAAACAGGCATTGTAGGGGATATACTTCGATCCTATATAGAAAAGTACAATAAATTAGAGAAATGAAAGGACAATAACATGAATTCAGGAATCATTTCATTCTGATTCGAATTAAGACTAACCCCGAACAGAGAGCAGTGCAGAAATTCTGAGTTGTTCTCACTTTTCCAGTGACAACATGTGAGCTTATACTCCCATCAGATGTAACAACACCGCCTAGGTTTTCAATAACCTACATTAAAATAATATAGTGCTCAGTAAATGCACATTGATAGAAAAAAATAAAGAAAGCATAATCAAATAATTGAAAAAGAAATCACACCAACACAATTTTAATATATTGGGAGGAAGAAAAGATCCAACCAAAGGCAATACCATAAATATCGGAAATTCTGCTAAGTCTTTTCAGATTAGGATTTCAAGAAATATTTAATATTGAAACTAGTGAATATTATGGAGTGACACAGGAAATTAATGCATATTATGAAATGACAAATGCTGAGGGTCCAAAACAATTGCTATGGGAACAAAGATTTTATGGACCGTGTACAAAGTCTGCATCAAAGACAAGTTTCAACAGTTAGCTTCAGCATTTTCTATATATTTTGAATAATGTGAAAAAATTTCCCTCCGAAGAAAAACCAAGGTTTTAAAAATTGACACAGTTAAACATTTTTGATAAATTGGGTTTATCTATCCTCATAACGGCCAGTGGAATATGTCGCTTAAAAATTTGAGTAAAAATTGATGATTGATATAGCTGGTAATGAATCATCATGCATAACTAAACTTCCCAATCCAACTCTCTAGTGGGACCAAAAGAATTAAGGGAATAAAGAAACCATCTAGCTCAGCGCATCATTTTCACCTAACATTATAAGGCAGTATCAATTCTGAAGCCCAACAATGCATCAACATGAGAAGTGTTTCCTGTTAAAGTCAAGGTAGAATGGAGAAGTTATACTTCTAAACCTGGTTAATTTGGTCAGAATCTCAACCACATTTTATCAATTTCAATCTCTACAACAAAAATTGCAAACTAAGCCTTGTGCCAAACAAAATACATAAAACCAGTATACCTTTGTTAAATGCATTTTCTTGGATTCATCAGCAATATTCATCAACATGATTCTAAAGCATTGTGCATCGGACTGAAGTTCTTTGCTGCAAGGAGATGCTGAAGTTGTACAAACAGGTTTATCTTCTTTAGCGGTATTTTTCACACAAGAAGTATTCAAAGAATTACTAGGATTAACTTCCACAAAAGGTTTGATTCCTGAATTCCCAAAGGTTTCATCACCTTCTGAAACTAACCCACAGTTGGAATCCAATTGACAGTCAACAAGATGGCTTCCTTTAACTTTTTTTGATTTCAATGAAGACAATGTGGCTTCCCAAACTCTTCTTTTGGCACCTTGTGCAGAACAAGAACAATGTTTAGCATCTGCACCTGTTCCAATCTTGGCTGCAGCAACATGGTTGCTGCGTTCCACCTTCTCAAAACTAGCTGGTTCCCCACATCTACATATTGAGTCCAGACTTGGAGCAAAAGCTGTTGAAACAAACATAATAGCAGTGAATATAAAATCTATGAAGATTTGCTAGGAAGACGAACTAGGTGGCTATAATATATCATGTGGAAATTAATAGCTAACTTTTCGTAAAAGTTGAAGTGGGTTCACTCCAGATACTGAAATGTAAATCAGATCATCATGAAGGTTTCAAGATCTGTGGTCATTTTGATATATAAGATCACTCCTACTAAAATCCATTTTCATAGTGATTTCAAAATGAGGGAATGCATATTCTCGAAATTAATTTCTTGTTTAATTTGTTTTCCTATAGAAGTAAAATACATAACCAAAATAAATAAGTTTACTTACTGCCAAACTTGGTTGCTTCTCCTGCAAACTGATCTTTCTCTAACTTTTCAGGTTGATAAGTTCTGGAGGTGATTTGATATAATGATGTTGGAGACTTGTTACAATCTCCAGTGAATTCAGGATCCACAGATCTATTAACAATCACTAGTGGAGACTTATCGCAAGGCTTTCTTGGAAAATAGTTCAGAGAATCTGCAGGGTTAGCTGAAGTGTCCTTGCTGAGATGGGAGACCATGAGGGTTGAACCACCAGGAAAGCACAATGCCCTACGAATGTCAGCCTTAATAGGTAATCTGCGAGCTCTACCCTTTGTGTCTACCTCTGCTATTGATACAAAACCCTGCATTTGTTTCAACATTACCAAACTCAAACAAGAAAAATCATATAACCAGATTCTTCAGCAAATATGACAGACATTTTTTATTCAAAATAAAAAACAGAACACCTAGCTCCTATAAAAAATCGTATAACCAGATTCTACAAAAAAAAAAAAAAAAAGACTTCTTTCTATGAACATAATTTCAAGTCATGAATTACCTGTTTAAGCCAAAAACCTTCGGATTCCTTATCTCCCCAACAAAATATTGAGCGTATACCAACATTCTGAAGTCTCTTCCTCAATTGCATGTACAACAAGTGACCAAAACCCTGCAGGTATTGAAAAGAGAAAATTCCTTGAGGGAAAACTTTTCAGATTAGGAAAAAGAATTAGTTTGCACTGAACTATTAGTATCTAGAAATGTGCCTATATTATTTAGCAATGCAGCCATGTATGGTAAGAAAGAAATGAAAGATTTCAGAATTCGTGAGAGTCCTAAGTATTAAATAATAAGATGGTGATAAGTTACAAGCTCACAAAGATTTCAATCAAAGGCGCTTCATAAAAGACTTCAATCTAGTATATGTAACTTTCTTTGTGGTATTTATTTGTCTTGCCTATTGTGCATCTGTGATAGTGTTTTGATCTACTGTCTTCACTGTAAAACAGAACAAGCAAACGGATATCTGTTCCTAGATAAATGCATCAAATTATCATACTTAGAAACTAGGAAATGGGTATGGTGGCGCTGCGCATTCAACAGAATTAAGTTCCTACAAGTGATAAAAGCATTAAACTAGATCACACTTTAAACCAAGGCAGGCAGCATAGAGGTATAGAATGAGAAACACAAACAAGTAGCAACCTTATGTTGATAGATTGAACTAACAGCAGCAAGTGGGACTTCAGCATACTGTGTGTCTGCAGGAACTATTTGATAAGTAATTGCAGCTACAACCTGCATAAATAAAATCAAAGGGAAACAATTGCCAAGCAATCATGGAAAAAATGTAAACCTAAATTACATGGTAAATGTATCCAATTTATAAACTGCAACTAATATTCTGAAAAGAAACAACTGACATGCTTAGGCAGGAGAAAATATTCACATTAATCATGAAAGGAAAAATGAGCATGTAACTAGGGGATCATATGCAATATTATATTCTTTAGGGGACTAAACTGCGTCAGGTAAATGAAGTTTGCTACCTATGATGTCAAGTATATATAATTGTGTGCAAAGCACGGTCCATTGTCCACCCCATATCTTGTTGGTCATAAATATTATAAATCTTAAAGCAGCACGGGTGATAGACTAGAAACTGCACTGGCATAATCCCCTTTGTACTTGTTCCCATTGTTTAGTAAGGAAAAAAAAATCCTTGTCAGATGCTAATTCTACTTCAAATGAATTTAAAGGAAGTTCTTACTCTTTATTTATTCAGATAAACAGGGTGCTCATCTGGAAATTGGAGTATGGGTGCTCTCCATTCACAGTTTTCTGTTACACATGATTTCATGGTTCTGGTGGACTCCAATTACTGTGTAATTCTTCCTTTCTATACGAATATTTGTGTTTCTAATCTTTAAAAAGATATTAATAAAAATACTGAGTCATAGTTACCAGAAAACAGGAGAAAGGGACATAGCAAATCACCTCTTCATGAACTTGTGCGGACTTCGATTTCAAAAGCAGTGTACAATATTTCCTGCAGGATTAACCAGAACAAGATCAAAAACTTCTTGACCTAGCAACTGAGACTGATGCCAATTAGAGTTTTATTGATAATATTTGTCATGAGGTACCGAATCTAGTGACTGCATTTACTAGTTAACTCCTGATGGAGACAGGATAGATCACAATTATGAGTAATAACTATTTTGAAACTAGCCTAGCCATGCAACATCAGTAAGAGGGAGGCGAAAGCATTTTGTACCCGTTGAAAACACATTTTTCAAGGAACATGGATTGCTTTCCGGTATTTGCAGCATAGTTCATAGTCGGGAGCTCCCTCGTGTATATCTTCAGTACTTCCTGAAAAACAACTTTGGCTACTTAGAAGCAACAGTGGCTTCAATTATGACAAGTAAAAAAGAAAGTTCCATAAAACTCTATAGTAAACCCCACAAAGGGAGAAAAATCACTTCATGAAATCTCAAGTCTAAACCTATCACAATGGAAGTGCAGGTACATATCATACACACACAAAGTCAAATGTACCTGAAGGTAGGATTTATCATTTCCATCAGCATCTTTAGGATTAACAAGCACAAACATACATTCCTCACCTACAAAACCCAAAAGAGTCAACAAAACAAAAAACAAAAATTATCAATTTAATTCAGAACAAAATCAATAAAATTCCCAAATATCATATGCCAGCTAAAATTACCAATACAAAAATCAAGATCAAAATGAAATTAACAAAGTTTACCATTCTCTTCGGACTTCGATGGATAATTACAATCACTAGACTTCAAATTCATCTCCTCTTTCACTGCACGAATCATTAATAAAATAAAATAAAATAATTGTCCGTAAACAACAGAAAAAAAAAAAACAAGTACAAAAATACAAAGCATATGATTTCTTTTCCATTTTCTTAATAATTTCAATTAAAACCTCCTTACTTCGTCTATTCTAGAATAATCTAAAATCACTCATACAAAAAACACCTATTCATATAGTTGAATCAAACTCAACTCTCTAACTAAACAATGCGAGATTCTGAAACTATGCAACTCAAGTGTCTTAAATGTCGCCAGTTACGACACAAACTAAAAGAACTACCTGAGATATTGATTTTCGCGGTTCTGGAAATGGAGATTTGGAGAGTGTTTGGATCGTCGGATTTGCAAGTGAACTTCTTAGCGTCGATCATCACCTCGCAATTTCCTGTCAATAAATTAAACAAAAAACGAGAGAGTTAGGGATGGAAATGGTGAACTATTGGACTTGATTTTCTAGGGTTTCTGGAATCGTTACCGATTGGGATCGCTACAGGAGATTGCAACGTCGTAGAAGCCTTTTTTGGCGCCATTGTGAATTAGTGAGGTTTCGAAAGGCGACTAGGAATTAAATAGGCGGGAAGGAGAGTATTTTCGTAGATTTGATAAGATGTAGTGGCATTTTAGTCATTCAATAATTTCCTTTTATATATTTCCACCCAAAGGAAAATATATATTCGGAATATCTAATTTCCATGTTTATCTATTAAAAAAAATCTGAGAATAAATTCATTTTACTCTTCCACCATTATGGTTGGTAAAATTCAGGCCAGATCCAGGTTTGGCAATACTAGCCCTATCCTGATCAAAAGTTTATCCAAATTTCATTTTTTTAAGAAAAAAAAGAGACCTAAATAGATAATATCATAAATGTATATTTCTATTAAAATTTATCCCAAATTATATTTGTATTATAATATTTTTATTTCGAACAACGGGATATTGTTATACAATTTTTTTTTTTCATACTGCATAACATTACATTGATTTATGATTGCTACGTAAACTGTGGTATGATTAACTTATAACTGTAAATTTTTAATACACGTCACTTTAAGATACAAATTTGTAATTATGTATAAATTATGTGATATTGATTTATAGTTGGTTCAGTATTATTATTAGTCTTTTAATACATAAATACAAACTATATATACGAGAAAAACAATTAAATTAAGTGTCGTAAATGTACTTAATTTATTTATTAATTCTCAAATGTTAATCATGCACTTGTTGAGTATAAAGCATACATGAGGCCGCTGACTGACAAAGGAAGAATGACATCCAAACAGGAGCATAACCAGAAGATTTTATTCAATGGCCTAAATTTTTCTTACTAATGTTTCATTTATAAGTATTTTTTTATAATGAAAAAAGTTTATATATATGCATGAAACATGTAAAGTACACAATATATCGATATTTAATTCTTATTTACATATTAAATAAAAAAGTTAGAAGAAAAGAGAGAAGAACAATGAAAAGTTCTAATTTGATAAAAGATTTGAGTGATTACATTTTATAACAAAATAATAAAATAATAATAAAGGTAACAAAAATCATATGAAGTAAAAATTTCTTTTAATATGGTATAAGATGTACAATGAATCTTTTTCATATAAATCTTTTGTTTTTCTAAAATTTGGGCGGGCTATAAATAAAAATGAGTTAATATCACTTACTATCCCTACCTTTTCATAAAAAATACTTAAATGCAACTTTTAAAAATTTAACCAGCACCCACCCCATCATTTACAAAACTCATCAAATAAGTCCCAGAGTAATAAATTCTATCAATTGAGTAAACAATAGAATTTTAATTACTTATTTACCCTTATGTTTATTTTAAAGAATGCATGCGTGTAATAAAATAAACTTTAAATAGTGAAATAACTAATATACCCTTGATAAGTATTATAATTAAAATGACCTTTTATGTAATTACATATCCTTTTTTTTAACTAAAATAGCCATTATATAATAAATCAATAGTGGACCATTACATGATTGTACTATATCTATTGTTATATGCATAAAAAAGTATTAAAACACATAAAATAACAAAAACATAAAAATTGAGAAAATAAAATCATAGAACACAATAATTAGTTACCATAACACGCAAAAAAAAAAAAATGAAAACCAACAAATTCAGGCATGCAATGGAATATTACTATAAAACTATCATATTATTACATGTATTTGACCATTATACTATATTTAAAAAAAAAACCAATTTCCTTAAATGTAAGTTTTATGATTTCTAATAAATAATCTATTCATCCAAATATTCTAAGATTGTACACAGGCATTCTGTGAATATGTATCTAACACCATGTAAATTTTTATAGCATTCTAAAATTGGCAAGTACCTTAAGCCCGTTTATTTGCCCTTTTTTTTTCATTTTTTTGCATTTTCATTTCAAAATAGGTATCTCATGGAATGTGTAGTAAGTGAATGTTTAGTCATTTATGTTCAAAACAAAGAAAACACAAAACTTAAATGTAAGACATATAAAGCATAGATTTCAAGAACGAAAATAAAAAAACAAAAGTTGTTTTCTCTCTTTTCTCAATCTACCTAATTTATTTTTTGTTAATTTTTTTCAAATATTTGTATCTTTTCATTATAAATTATATTACTCAATATTATTATATTTTCATTATTATGTAATATTTGAAAATAAAAAATATTTTTTAAATTTTTTCAACTATCATTCATTTTCAAACAAAAACACAAAATATACATGACCAAATATATTTTCACATAATTCAAATCTCTCGTAAAATGTGTAAATATATTCACATTTTTATATCCAACTACAAGTTTTGAAACAAAAACACATTATACATAAATAACCAAATGGGCAAGTTTTCAAATATAACAATTATGTCTTGCAATATTGATGATTGGCCTCCCTTCATATTTAAAAATTCATGACAAGTTCCTAAAATAATAAAAATTTATAGACTTACACTGTATGTAAAACAAACAATTAAATAGGCAAAGTTTCATAATTTTATGAGATATCTAGGTGCCTTAAATAAGTTTCCTAAAATTGATACCCTGCGGAAAAACAGAAATTCCAGCATTGCATAGTAAACTTTAAAAATTCATAAAAAAATTAAATACTTAACATTTTTCGCTAAAATCATTTAAAAAAAAATATTAAGATGTCTTTTTTAACACACACATACATACAGAGATATATGCAAACTTCAGAATCAAAATCAAAGTAAGATAACTGTAAACATTTTTGAATCCCATATTGTTCAATGCAAAAGCCTTGGGTTGATCAATTAAGTTTATTTATGTTATTGACTGGAAAAGTAACAAGTATAGACTGCCCACCTATTTAGGGGTGTTCAAAATTACCCGACCCGATCAGGTTTTGTCGGGTTGATCGGGTTACGGGCGGGTTAATGTAATAAAAAATCCGAATCGGGTTATAAACTTCGGGTTTTTTGCAATCGGGTTTAATTCATGTAACCCGACACTCGACATGTCGAGTGGCTAGTGTCGAGTGTCGGATGATACATCCGACACTCAATGTCTTCGAAAATAGTCTGATATCGAGTGTCGGTTGTGAATCCGACATGACTCGACATATAAGTGTTGAGTGTCGAGTGGCTAGTGTCGAGTGTCGGATGCATCATCCGACATTCGATGTCTTCGAAAATAGTCTGATATCGAGTGTCAGTTGTGAATCCGACACAACTCGACATGTAAGTGTTGAGTGTCGAGTGTCGAGTGGCTAGTGTCGAGTGTCGGATCGAGTGTCAGATGCATCATCCGACACTCGATGTCTTCGAAAATAGTATGATATCGAGTGTCGGTTGTGAATCCGACACGACTCGACATGTAAGTATCGAGTGTCAAGTGACCCAACCAACCCGACCATTCGGGTTATATATCGGGTTACATGCTTCAGAAATCCGATTACGGGTTTAAAATGTCTAACCCGATCATGTATCGGGTTTTGTCGGGTTGGACAAAACCCAAACCGACCTGACCCGTGTGCACCCCTACACTTATTGATCCAATTTTCTAATGGTGTTAACAATTAAGGGCTTATTTAACTAACTTTGTGAAATATTGGGGAGTTGCTAATGAAATTTTCAAAAGTTGCATTTAAATGATTTTTTTTTTTTTTTGTGAAAGGATAGGAGAAATAACTGATATTACCTTAATAGAAAATTTAGTTTTGAAGCAAGTTATAAGTGTTATATGATCTAAACTATCAATATGAAATTGAAATTTTACCAAAAAGTCGGCGGGGCTGCCAACTCTTAGTTACGCCCCTGCATCCAACCCTACGTGACACAACAACCCAACTGCAGGAATGGAGCTCTACCGATCGATGAGCAATAATATCGTCCGGAACAAGTGGAGCTTGTAAGAAAGAAGTCATATGATTTCTATTATTTTCCTTAAAAAGCATCGGGTGATGATAAATTAAACCACTCAATACTCAAAACAACAAGAGACAAAAGGAAGAATAGTGTTGTTAACAACGATTTAAGGGTAGTTTAGGGATATAAGTAATAAAGGCCGCCACGTTGGCAAATTTCATGTAAAGTGTGAGAATTTGTGATTGCAATCTCCCCCGCCAAATTAAGCGGATCAGGTATGAAAGTAGAGCCATTAATCCTTGTAACAAGAGCAAGCAATAAGAAATGAAATTAGAATTCTACCTGTAAGTTCTCTGGCAATTTTTCTCTTCACTTGCACTTATTTTCCTTTGCAACCAAACACTCCTAATTCACAAAATCGTATAAAAGGCTCATTACTGACCCTAACATTCACTATATATATTTCTATACATATTGTCATTTATGAAAAACATTGCACCACATGGCCTCTCCAACAACCCATAATTGTAACGCAAAATTTGTGTATACATACTATGAGAATTTGTATTATAATTCATAAATGTGTCAGTAGTACAATATAAATACACTTTGTAAATAGAATTACTAATAAAACTTGCAACAAGTAGAGATTTTGCTTGACGGTTGATGCTTTGAATTGTATAGATCCATAGATAGCTAGATAATCTCAAAGAACAGAATATTCAGATTACTTATCATAACATGGTAGAAGAAAATGTTGCAAGTACCTCAATCCATCTTCTACTCCAAGATACCTCCAAGTAACAATACTCAACATTCCAACACTAACTTTGTCAACCCTAAGTTTCCCACCATTTTCTCTTCCACTACAAAACCCTAGCTTCAAATCCGCCACAACCCCACTTGCAACATCACTAGAGCAACACCCCGGCGATGGCAGCTCCTCCGAGAACCACCCTTCGGCTCCGGGAATGAAACTCAGCTTCCCTTCACAATCCATCATGGTGAAAGCTCCTTGCCACCCTCTCATCACCACATTCCAAGTGATTTTCACCTCCTTTGGCGGCTCAACCACTCCAAAACCTTCACAATCATCAACCCTAACGTCAAACCTGAACAGACCGTTAGGGTCAAGACAGAGCTGATTGGCAGGTTTTGCCATGGTGAAGAAGGGGACATCGTTGGCGTCCGCGCGCAAGTCAATGGCGAAAATGAGGTTGTCAAGGGAAATACGGGGCTTGGAAGGCGGTTTCACGCGACGTTTGGTGGCGGAGTAGCCAACGGAAAAGAGGCGGCGATAAGAGACTGATGGGTGAGCGAGTTTGAGGTTGCAGAGACTAGGGTAATGAGTTGCGCAAATGGGTTGCCAAAGATGGTCAGATGACATTGACGAGCGCCATGAGCTGCACACACAGGAGGCTATTGCTAGGGTTTGGGGATCAAGATGATGAGCAAGAAGGTTAAGGACCTCCCATGGTGGCTGATTGCTGCTTGTGCTTTGGCTCTGGTTTTCCTGGTTCCGCATAACGTGTTCAAAGTTTTTACTTTGAATAACAAATCAATAATCTCCGATATTATAATCAATTGCATTTACTAATAATATTTTCAAATCAAACTAGTTAGTAACTAATTAACAAAGAGGAAATGCTATTAATTGCCATTGTTATGCTACCAAACTTATTGTTAAGTGAATTGCAACCTCGATCTGGATAATTTGTTAGCAACAGCTAGACAGTTGACGGCCGTAAGTTGAAGTAATTTTCAATTATTAGACAACTCAACCACATTCTATGCTACACAAAACCAACGATGGACAGTTCAACAAATGAATAACCAATTTCACGTATCTGAAAGTAGCCGATTTCAATATATTTATCTTTTAATTTACATATAATTAGTTTTGATATATTGACTATCAGATTACTTTAGAAAAAGGGACAAAAATTAATTCTTAATTGACATTATGGACTATAATATATAAAAACAAACTCAACACTTATTATTAGACAATAAAAATATTTCATTTATATATTTATATTTAAATTCATTTAATTCAAGATTAAAAGATAAATGTTTCCTAAATCTGTAAACTTTTAATATTTTGCATGCAAATTAGAGCAGAGCATGTATTACCTCTATGACTAATTGTAGGTGAACCATAATTAAAGAACAATATAATTTGAGATATGAACCACAAAATTATTATTTTGTCAAAAATCAAAAGTTTTACGTACTATAAATATCAGTTCTTAATTGGTACAAGAAAATGTTGCAGGTATCTTAGTCCATCATCAACACTCACATATCTCCATGTAACAACACTCAACATTCCAACGCTCACTTTCTCAACCCTAACTTTCCCACCGCTCTCTCTTCCACTACAAAACCCTATCTTCAAATCCGCCACAACCCCACTTGCAACATCACTAGAGCAACACCCTGGCGACGGCAGCTCCTCCGAGAACCACCCTTCAGCTCCGGGAATGAAATTCAGCTTCCCTTCACAATCCATCATGGTGAAAGCTCCTTGCCATCCTCTCAACACCATATTCCAGGTGATCCTCATCTCTTTGGGTAGCTCAACCACCCCCAAACCTCCACAATCATCAGCGTTGACATCAAATCTGAACACCCCATTCACATCGGAGCAGAGCTCAGTGGCAGGCTTTGCCATGGTGAAAAGAGGGACATCTTTGGCATTGACACGTAAGTCAATAGCGAAGAGCAGATTGTCAATGGAAATACGAGGTTTTGAAGGTGTTTTGAGACGGCGTTTGCTGGCGGAATAGCCGATAGAATAGAGGCGGCAATATGGGACGGATGGGAAAGAGCTTTTGAGGTTGGAGATACAAGGGTAATGGGTGTCACATATGGGTTGCCAAAGGTGGTCAGCGGACATGGAGGAGAGCCATGACTTGCAGACACATGAGGCTATGGCTAGGGTTTTGGGATCCAGGTGGTGGGCAAAAAGGTCGAGGACCTCCCATCGTGGCAAATTGCGAGACATTGGATGTGTTTCTGGATTTGATTTTGTTGTTCTTAAGGCAGAGCTTGTGTTTGTTTTATGTAGAGAATCTAGAGATCGTTGTTCGCTTGACGTATAGTGTGTCTTGCACGTGGAATGCTGTAGTATGCTGCATGGTTTTCTGTTGACACGTAACATCGGACGGTGGGTCGGTGAGCACTTTGTGTGGTGTACATGTGTTAGGTCAGGATGTGCACACGTACACCTCTTGTGTGCAAGCAGATAAATATATATATTTTTTCCAGTTGGATTAAAATCTGCAATGTTTGAATTTTGTTATGGTACAGTTGCTATATTCGTACATTAACTGTATATTTTGTGTTAAAATAATAAAAATTATATGTAAAAAGGTCGTAAATAAAAAATGTACAAAAATCGTAAATACAAATTTTTTCACTCATTTACGATTTTTACATATATATTTACACTTTTTACATGCTACAATATAGCTATTGTACGCATATATAGCAGCTACACTATAAGATGACTATGAAAAATCAGCTTTTATAAAATAAATATAATTAATTAATTAATTATACGCTCGAATATGTCATAAAGTACCAAAGTTATCACATCAGAGTTGGTGTAATTCCTGCGAGGGGTGTTCAAAATTACCGACCCGACCCGATCGGGTTTTATCTGGTTGGTCGGATTACAGGCGGGTTAAAGTAATAAAAAATCAAAAATCGGGTTATAAACTTAGGGTTTTTTGCAATTTGGTTTGGGATTGGGTTTAATTCATGTAACCCAACACTCGAACTTCATGGTTATCCGACACTCGACATATCGAGTAGATAGTGTCGAGTGTCGGATGATGCATCCAACACTCGATATCTTCAAAAATAGTCTGATATCGAGTGTCAGTTGTGAATCCGACACGACTCGATATGTAAGTGTCGAGTGTCGAGTAGATAGTGTCAAGTGTCGGATGATGCATCCGACACTCGATGTCTTCGAAAATAGTCTGATATCGAGTATCGGTTGTAAATCTGACACGACTCGACATGTAAGTGTCAAGTGTCGAGTGGACCCGACAGGCCCGACCAACCCGACCATTCGGGTTATATCTCGGGTTACATGCTTCAGAAACCCGATTATGGGTTTAAAATGTCTAACCCGATCATGTATCGGGTTTTGTCGGATTGGACAAAACCCGACCCGACGCGTGTGCACCCCTAATTCCTGCACAGAAACATATATAGCCACGTAATTACTCTAGAAATCAAAGTCTCAGGCTCATATTGATATCGGTTAGAAACTTGTATGCATTAAAATTTGTAAATATGGTATAATCTAATGTAAGCATTGATAATTTTTATTTAGAGTTTTGCTGAAAGACTAGTTAAAACTTCAAAATTCACCTAACTAGAATAGGCGTTGTGTTATCCGAATGATGCTCTAACTATTCATTCGATCATGAACCAACCATAAAGCAAATATTAATGAGTGACCGTACAAGTTTATAACGAAGAAATAACTATATATATTCCAAAACTTATCATAAAATCATATATCTTAAATGACAATAGATATAAAATCTATAATATTATATCATATCATTTATTACATCATCATACTAAAGAATAAATATCACACTATTAAGTCCTCTAGCTCTGATACTAATTTGATTAGGCAACGCAATCAATTTTATTAAAAGTCGTAGTTAATGGTGGAGATGCAATCAATCCCTATTTTCTACTGGGATTGAGCTTAGAAATTTCCCCTCAGATGTTTTTCGTTTGGGTCTTATTTCGAGAATTTCTCATACATAGTCCACACCTTCAGACCTAAGCGATACTCTTGTATCAAGATTGATGTGATTAAAAGTTATAAATTTGTATCCATAGATTATCTTAAAATATCCCTTTTCATATATTTATGTATACAACAAAGGAAAAAAAAAAACCCTTGCTGAGCAAGCGCGATAATTTTCAGTAGGCAAGAAAACATCTTCCTCGTATGGTGTGGGAGTTAATTTGCGCTCCCTTACATCTAAAGTTAAATTATATAATATTTCAAGAAGCTACTAAAGCCAAATGAATCCTTGGATTTCTAAATCCAATATTTTGGCGCGGTAAGAAAAAAAAAATTAAGAGAAAAAAGAAAATGCCTCCCAACATACTCTTTCAAGTGGCAAGTCGTCCCTGTTTTAACATACCATTTCTAGCTTTGATGTGATCAAGACTCCGAAAAAAAAAAAAATTCTTCCACCTTTGGACAATCTCTCATTGCCAATACATGTAAAGACGGGAATTTCAATATATATTTTGCTTATGAGTAGAACTTATTAGACTTTTTGAACCACCGAGTGACAACTCTAAATGCTAAAACTAATTTCATCTTCTGTTACATCTCCCTCATTTGCTACAGAAAGGCATGGGCAAACATTATTTATAAATTATCCAAACACACACGTCTTAGAAACTTGATTGGCTAAAAAGCTAGAGACTTGTAAGAACTCCCACCTTCTTTGTTAGGTCTAGATAAGGCGTAATGTGCCAGAGACTGGGTTGGGAGCATTTTGTTGCTGGAACTCGTCATGTCTCTAGATTTCTAGTTTGCTTGTGGTGCTTGAATTAATTTCCTCTCTTTTGGTAGTGACATGCATGCTTGCAATGCATCATCGCTAGATGAGAGTGGGGAATGGTATCTTTGATATGGACATCTGAATTTTAGAAGCTTGGAGATTTTGTCTTAACAAAGTTCATTTATTTGGATTGCCAAATTCAATACTTGTATATGAAATGAAAACGAGCAACCTTTATGGATTTGGGGCTGCTAGAAGTAAACGAATAATCATTTTAACATTTAAAATTTAGTTTTAGCCTTATATGAACATGGCCTGACCTGAATCACATTTTTGTTTTAGATCTAATTAGTGACAATGGGGAGATAAATGAATCAATACTTTGTTTTGATTATAAGTGAATTCGGTGATGGATGGTAGTGGTGAATTCGATTATTTTGTTTGATGGAATTAACTCAATTATAGCTGTCATTTTATCAATGTTGATGGTGGTAATGTAATATTGTGAAATTGTGGTTTTGATTTCTGCCGAAGATTCGATGGCTGATTTGTAGGTTTAAGGAGTAGAAGTGGCCTAGAAATGAAATGACGTTCTATATATAGTTTGATTTATTTGCCATTGGGAAGGAGGGAGAGTTTTAAGTGCTAAAGTCCATATTTAACCGCAAACTTTCAGACACGTGGGGTTTTTTCAAATTCTAAAAGCTTAGGGCCGATAAGAAAAATACCCATCGGGCGCATTTCTGCAATTTCTAAAAACTTAAGGGTTACTTTGAATTTCCCCAATTTACTAATAGTACTCGCTCGAAAATGGAATCAACATTAATACGATGCGCTTAGTCTAAGTTCCTCTCTATGTTAGCTGAAAGTGGTCAGTTCTCAACTTCAAGTTCGGAAAATGGCGGTTATGTTATCAACAACAACAGCAACGAAGCTAAACCCGAAAGTACACAACGGTACAGGTAATATACCAGAAATCTCAGAAGCGAAACTTGGTTTTTTGACAGGTAACTTCATGTCTTTCCCTTTGCATTTTCCTTCACTTTCTATCAGCTTCTTGTGGCCAAAGCATAGGAAGAATGTCTCACTTGTTAGTCTAGCTGTAAAGAACCGATCAAATTTTGAGGAAACGATAAGTAGTCATGGGAAGATAAGTAAAGCAAGGAAAGGGAGTGGAAACAATCCAATGTTGAGTGAGGGAAGAGATGAGGATGAGAAGTTTGGGCCTATTTGCCCTGGTTGTGGAGTCTTTATGCAAGATAAGGACCCAAATCTACCTGGGTATTATCAGAAGAGAAGAGTTACTGAAAGAAAAGAAGGGTTTTTGGAAAGTGCGGAGGGTGTAGAGGATGATGATGTCGAAGGGTTTGATGATGATGATGATGATGATGATGGGGAGGAGGAGGGGTTTGTGAGTGGAGAGTTTGATGAAAGTGATGGGAAGGAAAGCAATTCTGGAGAGGGGGATGTGTTTAATGATTGGGATTCTGATGAATGGGAAGCTAAGTTTTTAGGTGGAGAAGAGGATGGTTTGGATTTGGATGGTTTTGCTCCACCGGGTGTTGGGTATGGTAATATTACGGAGGAGACATTAGAGAGGTGGAAAAAGAAAAAAGTTCCGAAAGCTGAGAAGAAGAGAATGGCTAGGCAGGCAAAGAAGGAAAAAGATGAGGTTACCGTGTGTGCTCGGTGTCATTCTTTAAGGAATTATGGGCAAGTGAAGAACCAACTGGCTGAAAACTTAATACCTGATTTCGATTTTGATAGGTTGATTTCCACCAGATTGATAAAATCCAGTAGTAATACAAATGCTAGTGTTATTGTTATGGTTGTTGATTGTGTTGACTTTGATGGCATGTTTCCGAAACGGGCAGCCAAGTCCTTGTTTAAGGCACTGGAAGGGATTAAAAATGATGCCAAGCTTAGCAAGAAGTTTCCAAAGCTTGTTCTTGTGGCTACAAAGGTTGATCTCCTTCCATCACAAGTTTCGCCTACTAGGTTAGACAGGTGGGTAAGGCACCGTGCAAAGGCTGGAGGAGCACCTAAACTAAGCGGCGTTTTCTTGGTTAGTGCACGAAAGGATTTAGGTGTCAGGAATTTGTTGGCATTCATCAAAGGGTTGGCCGGTCCTCGAGGGAACGTATGGGTTATTGGGGCTCAAAATGCCGGAAAGTCTACTCTAATCAATATGTTGGCAAAGAAAGAAGGGGTGAAAATTTCAAAGCTCACAGAAGCTCCAATTCCTGGGACAACACTTGGGATTTTGAGAATTGGGGGGATCTTGCCAGCCAAGGCTAAGATGTATGACACCCCAGGACTCCTACATCCTCATTTATTGTCCATGAGATTGGATAGGGATGAGCAGAAAATGGTTGAAATACGAAAGGAGCTACAACCTCGGACTTATAGGGTCAAGGCAAGTTAACCTTAACATCATTTATGTGCATATAAGGCTGCTGGTTGAAATAGTTGTTAAATGATAAAATAAAAGTTTGTTGCTTCCATAGACAGTTATTTTTCTGACCAGTTATTATATAGTATGAACACTCATCCATTTAGTTTCATGCCTTATCACAAATACCTTTGTCCTTCATTTGTTAAAATTTTTTTTTTCTTCTGTTTAAATTTTGGCTTTTGAATGATAAACTTAACTCTTTTATCAATCATGTGCAAGATTGTTAAGTTGGCTTTCATTTCATTATAACTTTGTTAGCCAAGCTGGGCATTTTGACACTTCATCCTAACTGCCAACCAGGGCAGATGTTCTCTAAAGTGGTCATTTGTCTGATTGCTATGTGCTTTCTTAAGATGATTGTAACATTTCTAGTATGAGCAAGCAGCAACTTGTACAAAGAGATTCCATGTTTTGATGGAAGCAGTTAGGGACCTGTAGACATTAGACAAAGATAGCTGGGTATTGGCTTCTCATAATTTGTTATTAATATCTGGCTTCAATGATGACTTATTGTCTATGAAGATTTTGCTGTTTGTAATTTTACTTGTATAGATATGTTCAACATGTTCTTAATGTAATAGTCCCACTAGAATCAAAGGGCTTCTACATCTAATGTGTTATCATGTTTCAACACTTCTAGGTAGGGCAAGCCATACATGTTGGTGGCTTGATGAGATTAGATCTTGATCAGGCTTCAGTGGAGACAATTTATGTGACAGTTTGGGCATCACCAAATGTTTCTCTTCACTTGGGAAAAATAGAAAATGCTGATGAAATTTGGAAAAACCATGTTGGTATCAGATTGCAGGTAAGATTTTGGTTGAAAGAGATGTTCAAAGTAATTTCACCCGAATTGCTTAGTTTGCTTATTTAGTTGAGATTTTTAATATCTTCAGTAGATCTAATTTGCGGTGCCTTAAACCTTGGAAATCCCTTCCCATATCAATAAAAAGAACTTTAGTTATTAGTTCCCTCCCATAAATGAATGCACAATCCCCACCTCTAAGATGCATGAATCCCCTTGCCTTTTCAGTTCATGTATTAATTGCTATTTCACTCCTTAATTCTCTTAATTTGTCAGCTCAAATTAATTCAAGGGGTCTTTTCAAAGAATGACTATCATAACAGCCAATTTACTTGTCAATTTGGTTGACAATTTCAGCCAATTTCAGTTTGGTTGACAATTTCAGTTATTCTACTTGAGCATGGTTGGTATTTCCTGGAAGATGTGCCTGTTTAGTATCTTTATTTTAGTTCTGGAAATTCTTCTGTTTTTCTTTGTTTAGTAATTGATGTTCGCCCATGATGGAGAAAATTGGAGGAATTCTCAAATTTTAGCCTAGGTGAATCTTTTATTTATCTATTTGGCTGCTTTCTTGCTTTTGCTGCTGCTAATAAATGTTAGAGGCTTCTGGAAAATGTGTTTGTTTTCTTGTTTGAATAATTTCTTACAATGACGGCATATGTTTTACTAAAAATGGAAATCATGTAATGTGATGAGGTTCCAGTTTATATAATAATTCATTGCAATAAATATACCCGTTAAACGTATATTTAAAAGATTTGGATGTCTTTAAATGTTTTAGTTGATTATTTTACTTTGTTCTTTCACTCTTCGAAAAGCTAATATGATTGAATGTGATACTTTAACTTCATTTCCCTTCTCTCAGCCTCCAATTGGACAAGACCGAACTTCTGAGCTAGGCAACTGGGAAGACAGGAAATTTAAAGTCTCTGGAACAAGTTGGGACATGAACAGCATCGACATTGCTATAGCTGGCTTGGGTTGGTTTTCTTTGGGTCTTAAAGGTGAAGCAACTTTGACATTGTGGACATATGATGGCATTGAGATAACTTTGCGAGAACCTTTAATTCTAGATCGGGCAGCATTCCTCGAGAGACCGGGATTTTGGCTACCGAAGGTAATATCTGATGCTATTGGCAACCAAAGTAAACTTGAAGCTCAAAAGAGGAAAAAGCAGGAAGAGATTATAGTATAGATTCTCTTCTGAGGTTTCTGCTTAAAAGGAAAGGGTTCATATTCTTTCTTCCTATCTGCCATGTGATGAGCTTGAAGCTTTAGAAGTCATAATGTTGAACAGAAACAGATTCTGCAGGCATTCATCTGGAAGGAAATGGAATAGAGGTTGAACTTCCTAGCATCGGGATTTTGTTAGCTGGGTTATGGTCACTTGAGGTTCTATTGTTTTCCTAAATCTGGAAGAAAAATTTTTGAGACGGCTTCATATAGCTAGATGGATGATGAATAGGGATAGCAGAAAACCCATAGGCCAGAATCCCGACCTGCTTCCGGAATATAGGAGCCTGGTTCTGGACTGTTGGAGTGGAAGATTACTTTGAGTTCTATTGTTGCCCACATTTCACACATATTATTGTTATAATAAATTATTTTAAGAAGAATTTATAAAAAATAAAAATTGAAAAAAAAGTAGCAAAATCCTTGGGAGCGGGTGTTTCACCCTCTACTCAGAAATCTTGAAACCTAGAAAACCCGGGGACGAGGTTGTAAATGAGGGTTATTGTACGAGGATGGACTGGTATGACCAAGATTTGTCATCCCTGATGGTAAAAGCCAAATTGGCATGAAGAGATGTTGGACGGGACGCATCTCAATAAAATTGTAACCTTATAGTTTGCACCATACAGCATAGCAAAATATAATCTTTAATTTGTCTATTCCAAATTTTGGATCTTTTAGGCAGGGGTGGGTGTTGTTGCCCGAACCAACCTGACCCGACTCGGATGTGGTCTGGTAGATGCTTTGGAAAACCTGATTTCGGGTAGATAATTGGAAAACCTGATATTAATCGGTTTAATATCTTTGGAACCGATTAAGACTCGACTGACACAAGAATTTTCACATTTTAATTATTTGTATGCGTGTAAAATTATATATTCCGAAGTTATATTTAGTCTCCGACAATCATGATATTTGAACTTTTAACGTCTGATCTATTTTCGCAGCCGGTCAAAGAACTTTTTGTGCCATTCAACATATGACCAATTTGTGTTTTATGGTTATCCAAGAATGATTTCTTTCGATTCTCTCTTACCATCGTCATTTAATTTTTGGGATTTGAGTTCATTTAGGGCTTTGAATTCTAATTGATAAAAAGTGATCAATGTTCACCGAGTAGCATGTGATTTATGAATATTGTCTAAATTTTCTTCATAATTTTATTGTAATTTCTCGTTCAACGATCTTAAAAATTCTACATCCTTAGGCGGTAGTAAATATGGTCTCGTACTTTGGGTAGCTGGGTGCTTTCTGTCGACAATCTGTGCATGAGGTGATTTCACTTGGGTCCCTATCGTTGCGGAAAAACTAGAGACACAAGAAGAATCAGAATGACATTGGTTACAATATCTACATTATCATTAGAACCAATACTCGAGAATCCTGGAGGTATCAATGGTCGTGTTTTGGCAGGCTTTCAGAGAATTGGTACTAATGGTCGTGTTTTGGTAGGATTTCACAGAATTGGTAGCTGAAATTGCAAACTATGAACAGACGGACTAAAAAGCTATTTCGGAGTTTCTTCTACCTGTTATTCCTTGCATGGCTACATAATGACAGAATTTCATGATATACATCCTATGGTGCTGCGGGAGATGTGACCGAGCAACTAACCTTTCACAGACTCCACAGAGCAACATGTAAATCCTCTGCTCAGCACGTCACCAGGGGCACAATCCATCGATATTGAGAATTAACAGACGCTATAAATACTAAATCAGGATTATTTAGAGTTTAAATCATGATTAGTTCTCACATGAATTATGTTTTATATTTATCACATTACTATAGTGATTTTTTCGTATTATATTTTCTACAGTTGAATTATGGACATTTATTTTGAGAAGTTACTAAAGCTGACTGAATCCTTCGATCTCTAAATCATTATTAGATTAAATTTTAGTTTTAACTATTTATGAACATGATCATACCTTAACCACATTTTAATTTTCGATTTAATTTTGACAATGGGAAGATAAATGAATCACTTTGTTTTATAAGTGCAAAGTCTTTTGAATATTTGAATCTTGTTGATTTCCTTAATCTAACTTGTTTTAGAAAATTAAAATAAAGGTTTTACCTGATCAAACAAAACAAAACGATGAACAAATACAATATATGTAAATACAAGTTTAGTTTCTCATGCAGCATCATCCACCTCATCCTGATTCAAAACAAAAGAAAATTGACAAAAGAAAATTGAAAAATAAGAGTATGTAAAGAAAAATATACTTTCGTTAGTTTATGTGAATAGTTAGCGTTTAGTACAGTATAGACCTTCTTCTTTCCCTTTCATTTCTTTCTAATTTCATTATGCTTATTTTTACCTAATCTATAAATTTCAGATGAAAAATTTATAATCAATTTCCAATGCTGCTTCACAGTTTTATAACACAAGAATATGATAAATTGTATTCACTGCTGTACTATTCTATACCAACTTTTGTATCTTGCAGCGACTATAAAGCTGAAAGCTTATTTATGCATTGAGCCATGCATGAGGTAATAAAATATGAAAATGTTGTCTTCAGCCTTCATTTTGAACCTGGGATAACAACATTGGTATCATGCCCATGATTTTCGTTTATAGGTGATTTATGGGCTGTCCCTCCATGATTTATTAAAGAAACCTTACAATAAAAAAAGCTCTCAAGAGGATATAAATATAATTGTGCAAGGACAGCGTTACCTATACTCCTTTTGGAGCTTTGAGTGTGGGGTTTAATGGTCTTAAATCTCTGAACCTTAAATAAGTGGTCAACGGCTACAAAATTTTCATGTTTTTTTATACTAACAGAATAAAAGGTTCAGGAATGCTATAAAATATTAACGAAACTAACTTGACAACTAGTCAAGTTTAGAGTGTGATGATGAGTGGAAAAATCCTTGAAAACATATAATAGGAACATGGAAGTGTAAATATTACAGTTTCAAAACTTGATAAATACATAAAGATATGAGATAATTTTTCTTAATTATACTTATTTATAATTTTGTCCTACTAAAACTAAGAGAAGGCCGTTGATGAAAAATAATAACTTCCACATTGACCAAGCACACGATTCATTTACTTCCTCCATCTTCTAGTAAAAAGATCGATCGACAATAAAACAACGCAAAGACGTTGCAAAATCACAACAAATAAAAAAATATAGCAACACCCCAGTTGAAGATCACAACCAACGCACGCAAAAACAAAGTAAATTCATAAATAAAAATCGATGGATTTAATTAGACAAAGGCCTTTTATTGCATCATGAACAATCTGTTAGACTTAACTTCAACCGGTCGACTTCTTTCCATCTTCACAAGATCTTTTCGAAGGTCTTGATTGAATACTATTTTATCTTAAAGGGTATTTCAGTCTATCAATAGAGGACTCAAAATACCATCTACAGAACCTCAACTAATGGCTGTACTAGTACGGTGAAGAAAGTGCAAGAAGCTGTATTTTACCAAACAATGGACCTAGTCAACCAAGTGGAAACTTACATCCGTTGTTTTCCAATCTTGCGTTTCCAATGGCGTGAATAACAATTAAAAAAGTCTGTCAATTCTAATTGCAGACAGATCACAAGTGATGGCATTAGCTTTTTTTTGCTTTTTGTTTTTTTTTTTTTTTGGTCTATCATCCACATTTACAGGTGACCGTGCCCTAGTGCCCCAGGACTGACTTTTCAATGAAATTTGTCTCTGACAACAGCCCAGTTAGAGATGGTTGCTTGGATCTCAACAGTATATAAGAAACAATGGAAGATACAAGTCCCATTCTCCCATATCAAGCAAAGGTAGTTGATCTTAATCTTTCAAAATGTCAGAAGTTAGTTTACATTTCATGGTCTTGAACCAGATCGTATACATGCAAGCATTTTACATTGATATTAATCTTAAGGCATCAGCAACTCATTTGGCTCTTCCTTTGAAACAAGAAACAGATTCCGAAAACATGTTCACTTAACTTCTAAGAGCTACTAGAAGTTGGTTTTCATGAACACTGTCCTTTTCCGTCCAACACTAGGCAATTAAATTGAAGACCAATGTCACCTAGTATAAATTCTTAGAAAGAGTTAGTTGCCTTAACCTCACAACATATCAACTAAGCAGTGATCACACTGCTAAACCAAGGAAAATTTACAAACTAACAAGATAATTGTTTCAATGCCAAGATCACTCAGCAGATCAACGGTTATCGCTCCGACCCAGGCTGTCAATGATCGTTCAGGTCCAAGATCATTGATCTTGTCCCAATGCCATGAAATTCCGATCATACAGAGCATAAAAATCAGTATCACGATTCTTATGCTGTCCCAGATAGCTCTTTAATCACCACCAAATGCCACTTTAACATCACGCATGCCAAAAGGATCCAAAGAATCAACAAACGTATAATATAACGATACTCCGCAAAGAAGATGAAGCTGATGATTTTTTTTTCTTTATCCTAAAATTTTACAATTTCTTTTACATTTTCTTTGGTTACCTGAAAACAAAGACGTGGGAATGAACAAGGAGTTAAACAAGAGTAGCAACCTTGCTCTATACAGCAATTACAGAAAGCAGAAACTACATTACTCTACTGGATGGTTGGATAAACTTCAAACTAGAACTATTGCAGGTTCACCCATTTCAGCGGGGCTGCTGGATGCGGCGGGAGCTGCTTTTTGGGTTCACATACTTGGCTGGCTTATCAGCATATTTGGCCGGCTCCATGGCCGACTTGGGAGATTTCAACAAGCTCAGATTTTTAATTCCAGCATCCTTTTCCAATCCTACCAACATTTCACATAAGAACTTCAGAACACTTTAAGCTCCACATCTAACAGCATTGTTAAAACTAAAATCATATACATGCTCTATGACATTCTCAGGAAGCATCAAAAGAGTCCATTCATACCAGTATTAGCAGCCAAATGTAACGGAGTTTTCACTTCAGTTTCATAAGACAAGACAAAATCATCAAAATGGTGTTCCAAGGCAGGGAAAGTGGCACCAGCATCAAGGTCAAACGTATCCGGAAGTAAATCAGCAATGTTGGTGGAATCAAAGCCATCATCCTCCTCTTCCTCAGCATTGTCATAAAAACCATCCGGACCCTGATGCTGGCTGAGCCAGTAGTCATGGTACCAGGTGGAGGTGGTGATCAGCTGCCACCATTCCGGGGAGAAATCCTCCACCTGGCGGAAAGCAGCAGGAATGAACAGTGGGGCATTAGGGTTCAAAGTTGATCTTCCTCCTGAAACCAGCGCCATCTTTCTCAATCACCTCACTTCTAAATCTGTACAAGTATACAATCCCAATTCAATTCAATCAAAACATAAGCAACATATAAGAGTTGCAAATATATAATCACTCCACGTCACTGCTACAACACTTGATATATAAAATGATCAGATAAAGATTAAGCTTATTATATGCTTCACCAGGGATGTCAAAACCAAGAATTAAATCCCAGTTTTGTAAGAACAAGTACGAAGATTTTAGAATCAGATCCAATCAACTTATCCGCTGGAAGTGAAGAAAACAAAAAAACCTTAAAAATCTGAACTTTCATATCTTGCAACCTAAAATAAGATTTTTCTTTTCTCTTTTTTTAAAAAATAAAAAAAGGAGACAAACCCACTTCTAAGATAGATCTATTAGTCAGTATTTCATAGCACAAATAATAAAAAGATCAGAAAGATCGGGTCTTTAATCAATCAAAACCGATTAAGGCTTAATTTTACCCACAGAAATTTATTAAAAAAAAAATCCTCAACTTTCTCAGCCCCAAACAAGGTAAAATACTTGGATGAGAAAATAAAAAAATCAGACAGAGAGAGAGATTTATTACCTTGGAGCAAAACAAAATAACTGCTCTCGTTGGCTTTGGTTTTGGTTTTGGTTTGTGTCAGCTTTAAGCACCTGCTACGAGAGGGCCTCAAACAAGATGATATATATATAGAAGGGGAGTTCCGAGCCTGTTCGCTTCGGGGTTTACGAGCCTGCTAGGTTCGGAGCTCGGACCCGCAACTTGTTTTCATTACATTGCAGCTGCCTGCGAGGAAGTTCCTAGCCGGTCACCATCCGGTTCCCAGTGACCACTGTTGTTTATTGACTTTTGACTTTTCCTAGCAGATTCTTGTTTACGCGTTCAAGTGTTTACCACAACCAAAACGTGCCACCTGTTTAGTCGTATGGGTCCCGGCCATTGTATATCTCTTACCGACCTCCTCCTTCTTGTCCGGACAGAGCTGGTTTTTCCTTATTATTATTATTTATTTTTTACAATTGGAAATTACGAAGTATTTTTTTAGGAGAAAAATTTTTCTACAACCCTCGTGATTTATGAAATTAAACTTGGCCGCCTTTGGTTTCAAAAAGTGACACTTTTCTTCTAAGATGTTGGTTGAGAATGTTAAAGCTAACAAATTTTAAAAAGTAGCTCCTAAGTTTTTTTTTTTTTTAAAGAAATTTTTTTTTCTCTCATGTCCTCTATTTTCCCTTCATCTTTTCAAACTCTATTTTTTTCATCTTTTCAAACACTGTTGTTTCTTGATGCTTATTTTTCATTTTAATTTATTTTATTAGTGATTTTTTCTGTACGGTTGTCTTTTTATCTGATTTTGTTATTTTAGGCTAATTTTATATTTTTCATATATGCATTTATCATGATTATTTTTTATTTTCAATTATTTTTAAGTTTAAGTCAGTTATAAGTACTAATATTTTTCTCTCTTTCTTGTTTGTAAGTTCATAAATTTAGTATTAGACATGTTGTAAATATATAAGATTATTGAACCTAGGAGTATTTATGTTATTACATCACTTAGCATATGTCAAAGGTGTGCAAATGACGGATGGTAATTGATGATGGGGAAAACTTGTGATATTTTTTTTTTTAAGAATCAGGATCCTCTCATGATTTTAGCTTCATCTTAACTTTTATAAATATTTTTAAAACTATTAGTAGCTAAAGGGTGGTCAGAAGTTTGTTGTTTTTTAGAGTGTTTGCTTTTCAGAAATAGCTTTCTTAACATCGATATTGAAAATTGGAATTTGAAAATTTTATTTAATACTAGTTTCGCTTAAAATTTTATTTCGGAGACTGCGAAATTATCTTTTGATATTCATAAATGAGGTGAGAAATATTTTTAAGTTAATTATCTTTACCATTTAAAATATATTTTCAAATATTGCAGCCTACGTTTCTATTAACTGGAGAGTAACTCGCGTTACATGAAACTATAAGTTTGACTTTTAACAAATTTTTAAGGACGTTGACGATGATTTTTTATATTTTCAGTAAAGATTTTTAACCAATTGCGTTATAAGTGTCAGTTACTTGTGTTTTTTACTTTCCATTATGTGCTTCCATTAAAAAAATCTAACTATTTTTATATAATAGACATTATTAAAATTAATTTAAAAAAATCAACTTTTTTTGTTCCAATTAACATCTAGTCATAGAATTGCAAAATTTGTGTTTCTTGAGAAAAAATCTAATCCACATGAAATTCATTCAAAACTTGTCCAACCAAAGATAGATTTCTTTACTTTAATTAAAGAAAAAAGTTGTAAAGCCGGTAAATTTTGTACTATAATAATCAAAGAAGATAAAGACCAAAGGTTAAAAAAATATTTAATAATGAAATGGTGATGAAAATGGGCCCAAGTTTAGGTAATGGAAGCCCTAATTTGCGCCAACTTCACATGGCTTGTTGGTGGGTATGGTAAGAGCATCATTCAAATTGACATATCTTCCCCACCCAAACTTATTATAAATATCTATCGTACTTCTATTAATTAATATATTAACACCCTTGTTTCAACTTGTTGGTATGATAATGTTATCGGATGGATCATGAGATTGATTGTTTATATAATTGACATGATAATATTATCAAATTAGTGAAATCAGTCCAAAATATTATTTCCATGTCTAATCTCTATTATCAAATATAATGACATAGGGATTTATATATAATATGGATGATTTATTGATCTAATTAGTGGTAAAGGATGATCATTAAGTAAAGGGTAAGGTTAATGATTCTTAATCATTGTTATACATGCATGAGTATTGTAAGAAAACCACATGCTTTGATAAATCTTTATCTTTTATTATTCGAAAATGTCAAAAGCCATTTTCATGTAAATTACCTTTTCTTTTTTGTTGTGTTTTTTTGCGGGTGTGGGGGAAGAGGAAAATAATCATTAAATGCTTCTCGGAAAACCATTTTCTTATTGGAGTGTAACAAGTCTTCAAAACCTTTTCAAATGTGTGTGTGTTTTCTTAAATAATTCTAGAAAATATTTTAATTCCTTTCAACCAAATAGTATAAATTATTCATATAAAAATGATTTTAAATATTTTTTAATTTTATAAAAAAATATAATATACTTGTTATTTTATGTAGGATTTGAAAATTAATAGGAGTTGAGATTAATTTTTGCTATTTCATTTTATTTGTTCCAATAATTAAAAATAAAGTAAAAAAGTTGTATTCCATATTGTTTTAAATTCATCATTTTTATACTTTTGATTGTAATAAATGACTTATTAAAAATTTAAATAAAAATTGTTGCGTATTAAAAGATCTGCATCCTATTTGGAAATGACAAAAATCCCTAATCACCTTAGATTGGCCCTAGTTTGAGTGACCCAGGGGGCAACAGTAAACCTCAGTCCAAGGGCACAATTTAGTCATTTAATTGAAACTCCAGAGGAGGCCCACATTGGAATTAACCTCAACACAATCCTTATATTGGGCTCCGTGCATGTACTATTTCTAGCCCATTTGATTTATAGTTTCGGTTGGCCCATATAATTTTCTTAGACCAAATGATTTATTCGTGAGATTTAAAATGGTTTGCATGTGAAATGAGAACAAATGATTTATTACAGATGAAGTTCCAAATAAATGGAATTGGGAAAACTTATGGTGTATTTGTTTTTTCAATTTTGTATTTTTATTTTCAAAATTTAATAATAATATGTGATTGGTTTTGAATTTTTTTAACTTTAAAAATGATATATGGTTGATATTAATTTAAAATGTATTGATCAATATACATTTTCAGAAAATGTTTTCTGAATTTGAAAACAAACTAGGGTCTTTAGGGGCAAGCCTCTTACCCCCAACCTAAATTCGGAAGTCCCCAACCTCCAAAAAACCCAAGGGTGGGGTTAACGACAAAAGTCATGGTTTTGGTATAGGGTCAATATTGTCAAACTCAACCCCTGGGTGTTGCCATCCCCAATCATCACCATAATATAAACAATATCAATATAAGCCATGACAAAAATTTCCAACCATTAGATCAGTGATCAAGGTGACAAGGTCCTAATTTAAAATTATTGTCTTTAGCTCCTTACAAGGCTATAAAAAACATAGAGCAATTCAAATATTGTTGTCCATAAGCTTGTCAATGTTACATTAGTAAGCCAAGTGAACCCTAAAGAATGAGAAAATATTTTAACTTATGTTATGGCCATAACAAAATTGGGCCTCAATTAAGTCTAAGCCCACTTTTAGAGCCCATTGTTTGGCGTATTATCTGGGTCTCACAATGAGTCATCCTGACTTCTATATAAACCCTCCGAATTATTACTCAAGGTATGCACACTTTTCTGAACTCATTATCTCTCTAAATTTCCTTTGCTTTTGCATTTGAGAGCTTCTCTCTCTAGGAAATTCTCCCAGAAAATTCCGGAGTGCCGGAAACTGACTTGAGCGTCGGAGGGTTTTCGCCGGCACCCCTGACTATTTTTCTTTGCTCACAGGATTGGACCCGACGTACAATTCGAGCTCCGACTCGCTTCCCGGCCATCTGGAAATCGTGCATTAACAGTTGGCGCTATCTGTGGGAAACGAACCCACGACCACATGGTTAAAAGCCAACATGAAGTATGATGCCAATCCCGACAGTGATCGCATCGAAGTATGTAAGTTTTACACTCTCAGAAAAGACATTAGTAGGCATGAAACGCTCAGCACTTTGAGACAATTCGCGAAGGTAGTCTCCACATGTCGAGCTACTTTGAAAGCCCGTACTATCAAAGGTAAAACGCCTAGGTAGCTGAGAGGTTGGGGGTAACTTACTTCCAGTAGGCTTTGAGACTGCTACTTCGTCCACAGGCTAAACAGAGGTTGACTTATTAGGAACAGACTTCCGTATGGGAATCTCCTTGTGACCACTGGCTTTCCTCTTCAAAGGTCCAAGAGTTGGAGGACTTCCACTCCGTTTCTTCTGGGAAGGACCAGGCCTGTCATGCGTGAAGGGCTTAAGAGGCATTCTGGCTTCGAGTTGGGCAAACTGCTTCTTGGTGGGATGTAAAGGAAATAGACCTGCACAAAAATAAAACTGGTAAGAAAGCAAACACATGCTTGATGAAGTGAGGTAAGATCATAAAGTAATAATCAAGCTTACCTTCCGGAGGAATGGGAGGTGACAAGCCAAGGCGGATCAATTGCTCCCGATTAGTGAGGCTATTCACGTTCTTCGAGTCAATGGGTAGCTTGAGTACCTCTTGCAAGTCGTTTCTTTTTTTTTGAGATAAAAGCGGGCGTTTGGTCCAAGGAGCTGCAATAAAAAAAGAAAAAAAGGGGGGTCAGTTGATCAGAGTTTTTATAATGAAAATAGATAAGGTATCATTATAATAAGGTACCACAAAAGCCAAAACATCTCCTAATCCTCGACTTCTCTCCCTTTGGATGGGCACCTTCTTGATACTTCCAACTGCCACCACACCAGAATTGTTTATACTTCCATTCTTTTACATGTGAGGGAATGTCAAAAAGATGGTTGGGGTCATCCGTCTTCCCCCGCTGGGATATGTAATAGTAACCTGTTTTCTCTCCGTTCGGTGGGTGAATGGCAAAAATGTACTTAACATGGTTGGTGGTAGGATCACCAAGACCAGCGCTTCTGAATAAACTTTGAAATGCTATCAGAAGTCTCCATCCATTAGCCGACAATTGGGTAGGGGCAATGCCCATAGCATCGAGCATCCGTCGAACATAATTATCAAAAGGAACCCGGAGACCAGCTCTCAGTAGTTCTAAGCTTAAGCCGATGACACCTCGTGGTGGCCTACTCCACCGATCACCTTTCCTCGGAAGAAATAGGATAACTGAATCCGGGATAAGGAAATGGGCTCTATATATTTTTAATCGGTCACCCGGGAGTTGATTATCAATATGGTCAGCCTCCCATCACTTTTCAACTTCAGGATCACTATCTGAGGTAGCAGAGGACGACCAGTCGCTCTCCCCCTCAGCATCTACCACCTTATGATTAACTAAATTATGCCCTAGCTCACGATCCTGACCGAAAAAATTCTGATAAAACTCATTAACCTCTTTACGGTTAGTCGTAGGATCCTCATTCCTTGTGGACTGGGTTTGATGACTCGGTTCCCCCCGTAGCATTGTCACAGTAGTTTTAATTCTAACCATCTGCACAGTTAAAGAGGAGTCGTTAGTCATCAAACCAAGTCTACTAAGGAAGGGAAGAGATGAAAGAAAAGAAATGCTAGGGGACTATATTGATAGTTTTCCAAAATAGCCCTTGAAAAATACTTTTTGCCCTTGAAAAGAAAAATATCACGTTGGTCCTTGGCCACTATATAGTTGATTTTCCTTTAAAAAAAAATTCAAGTTTTAGGATTTTGCAAAATGCCCCCTATTCATAAGTTTTCTAAAGTGGCAAAATAATCCCTCTTCATAAGTTTTCTAAAGTGGCAGAAAGACCCCTACAAGTGAAATTTCCAAAAGTTGCAGGAACACCCCTGCGGCTAAAAAACGAAGTTTCTAAAATTTACGAAAACACCCCGCGGTTAAAAAACGAAGCTTCCAAAATTTGCGGAGACACCCCCGCGGTTAAAAAACGAAGCTTCCAAAATTTGCGGAGACACCCACGCGACTAAAAAACGAAGTTTTCAAAATTTGTGGAAACACCCCCGCGGTTAAAAAACGAAGCTTCCAAAATTTGCGGAGACACCCTCGCGACTAAAAAACAAAGTTTAAAAAAATTACAGAAACACCCCCGCAATTATTTAAATTTTTTCAGAGAAGTCCCTGCAAGTTACGTAACCTCCGCATGCCGCATGTAGCACGCCCAGCGCCTCGCGGGCTCGCCCCCGCGCGCCCAGCGCCCCGCGGGCTCGCCCATGCGCCCAGCCTTCGCCGGCTCGCCCATGCGCACCCAGCCCTCGCGAGCTCGCCCATGCGCACCCAGCCTGCGCTGCTCACCCCTGCGCGCATAGCAGCTCGCCCTTGCTAGTTTGCTGCGCACATCGCTCGCCCACGCGAGCTTGCTCTCCCTTCACGCAGAACTAGCCCCTCGCGGGCTCTCCCTTTGGCAGGTTTCGGTAAGTATTTTTTTGGTTAGTATTTTCAGCCTACCGAGTTCATTGTTGCATGTTAAAATGCTACATGAACGTCCTACCCGCCCTCTTTTATGTATGTTTTATAATACAAAGCATACAAATTAATTTTAACCATGCAAAAAAAAAAAACACACAGTAACAACCTCAAAAAATTAAGCCTAATCCATGCATTCTAAAGTATACGCAAGAAAGAAGGGCTTACTTGTGGCGGTTGGAAAAATGTGCTTGCCCTAGAAAGTTCTTGCTCGGATTGGAGAATTCTACTTGCTTGGATCGCCTACACTGCTTGCCTCCAAAGTGCTCCCTTCTATTTTTGAGCAAACCCCACTCCCCAACACTTGTTATCTTATAAATGGCACCAATTTAAGATTTAAGTCACACTAAGCATGCATATGTAATAAATTACATCTTCGGTCCAGCCTCCTAATATATTTAATTTATAGCCCAGAATAACTAAATCGTCCCTACGGCGACCCGTTAGTTGACTTAGGCCTGGGGGGACTACTGTTATGGCCATAACAAAATTGGGCCTCAATTAAGTCTAAGCCCACTTTTAGAGCCCATTGTTTGGCCTATTATCTGGGTCCCACAATGAGTCATCCTGACTTCTATATAACCCTCCGAATTATTACTCAAGGTATGCACACTTTTCTGAACTCATTCTCTCTCTAAATTTCCTTCGCTTTTGAGAGCTTCTCTCTCTAGGAAATTCTCCCAGAAAATTCCAGAGTGCCGGAAACTGACTTGAGCGTCGGAGGGTTTTCGTCGGCACCACCGCCGGTACCCCTGACTGTTTTTCTTTGCTCACAGGATTGGACCCGACGTACAATTCGAGCTCCGACCCGCTTCCCGGCCATCTGGAAATCGTGCATTAACAACTTAAATATAGACATCAATATCTAACCATTTATTTAACTAAATTTGATTGCTAAGATTTTGCTAAGATAGCATCTCAAATTAACTTAAATGTAATTTCTTTAATAGAAAACCTGATGTGGAAATCAAAAGTCTCCTAGTTGGGACTTCTTCTTCCTTTTACCGTGTTTGACAGCCATTGTAGAGGCATCTCTCCAGCAAAGTGCAAAGCAAAATGGAAAAAAAATAAGCCATTTAACCAAAAATATTGGGAAGGAAAATTTAAAAGGAATCGTGGGTTGTCGTTGATAAATGAATTTTGAGAGCCTAAAAGTTTGTTTGTGAAAAGAGTGGTATTCGATATAGTGGATTATTTAAGTAAATTGAGTCTTGTGCATAGCAAGTTAGCAACAAGAGTCTTGAATTTTTAATTGAAAATTATAAAAATTAGGCTTTATTTCTTCCGCTCTCAAATCTTGAAGCTCTTAACATGTCCAATGAGGGGAAAAAAAACTTTTTGAGTGTTGAAGAAACCATTTGCAGGCCTTATTTGTTCTTTCTTGAAGGGCTATGGAAAATCTTTTGCACATGGGAACATGAAAATGCTATTATAATTGGTTCATTGACATTATAAAATATAAAACTTAATTTGATACCCAGGAAAGATTTCTCGTTGATTGTACCGCAACTTAAGTTTCTTCCCAAACAAAAGAGATAAAAAAAATAAGAATGATGTTATTTCATCTTTCTTCTTTTTATTGGCACCTCAGCATCATTTATTTTAAATTATGTTTTAACTTTTTAATTAGATGCCAACTCAGCATTTATTTAAATCCTTGGATCAAAGTAAATAGATGGTTAGATAAGTCAAAAATTTAAATTAAAATATATCATCTCTTATCTAATTATATAGAACATGTAAATCTTTAGCAAATTTAATAGTAATCATGTATGGTATGAGTTTTTAGTTTTTTTTTTAATAAAAAATTATTGATTATGACCAAATGAAGGGCAACAAAAATCTTTGTATAAATGATAAAAATCAAACAACTGTTGTATTTAACAATAAAACAAACGATAGGGGAGGTGGATGACATTAAACCGATATGAAGTGTCCATAATTAATAAATTAAAACATACAAGTGGTGAAAAAAATTTTCCTCAAAATTTTTCTTATCATATTTCACTTTTTCAATTTATTAAGTACTCCAACAAGTTCTCGTGTTTATGATAATTATTTTTTAAGATTTATTTAACAATTTCTGATTTTCTTCATTTTAGAGATAAAAAAATTTCTTTTATAGGAGTTTTAAACTATTAAATACCTACTAATTTACCATCTAATTAGTAGTTCATATAAAATTGGAAGAAAAGTTACAGATTTTTTTTTTATTGGTGAAAGAAAATTAATTGTCTAGCGAGCGAGTCAGAACTTGACTAAGAAATGGAGATAGGATCATAGAATGATGCAAAACAAGTAGGATAGAAAAAAGTACAGGTCATAAGTGTATAAAAATTATAAATGAGTATCTAAAATTATAAATAGTACCGATAAAATTTTTATATACTCATTTACATCTTTTATATAATTTATATAGTTCTGATACTATATTAAATCTAAAAACTTAAACTTGGGTTTTCTATGCATCAATCCTAGAACCAAAAGTCAAAAATTGGTGGCTTGCGCTTGATAAAAAAAATATAGGTTATTGGCCCAAGTTACTAGGCTGGAGGGGGTTTTGATATATCAGATAGGGCATGCCCAGCTATGGGAAGTGGGCATTTTGCTGAAGAAGTATGATAAAAGGCAGCGTATGTGGCTGAACTTAAATTTGTCGACGAATCAAATAAGTGTGAGGCCCTTAAAGTAACTTTTACAATTATTCAATAACAATCCTCAATGTTATAACATAACCCCTTTAAAAGGATTAAAAGATGAATGAAGAGGCTTCTTTTTTGCGGCCTGGTGGAAATTGTGGAAAGTAGTCTTCGAATACCATCTAGATCACTTCTAATAAAATAAAAGATGTTCAACATTAATATAAATGAAATAGGGAAAATTAGAAAATAATATAAATTAGAGAGCTTTTTTGATAAATAACCATCTTTATGAAAATTTACCTACTATGATCATGTTCGATGTCCGACGTTATCCGACGAGCGCATCCAACAACATCTAATGATGTTCGACATTTAAGAGAGAATCATGGTATACAAATTTTCAGGGACAGAATTATTTTTGTTAGAGTTGTTAAACAACGTTTAACATTAACTAAAATCTTACCTAGAATTGTATGTTGATTTGATGTTGAATTTGGCTAGGTTATTAAAAAAATTAGTAAAACTTGGAAAAAAGAAAAATCTTTAACTTGGTTATTTTTTATTATATTAAAAAAAGTAAAGAAATTAATGGCAAAGCTTAATTATTCTGTTCTCCATCATTGATTCTGAGCCAATCTTTCACCTCCACTACCACAAGCTTTTAGATTGCATGCAAACAAACAGAATAAGTCACGGGAGCAAACTAACATAAGCAACGAGAATACCTAACGTTACCCTCAATGGTCTTGATGGGCGGCTAATACAGAGCCACATACGCATGCACACAGTCTCTCTCTCATATTTCCAAGATCATTACACAAAGACAAAACAAGTGAATGGATCGAAGAACAAACAGAAGAGTTCACGAGAACTTGATAGACCTACTAGAAGAGCTCTTATATGTGAAGACAACGTTTCTGTATTAATTCTATTTGTATAATTCATTAATTCTTTTTCTTTCACAATCCGTTGCACTACTTACCAAATCTTGATTGGAATTAGAGGGCCCTTTGAAACCTAATAAGAACATGTGAATGCACATGTGCAGTGGCTCCCTATCATTTTCATCTTAGCACTTCACATGGAAAGGAATCAGAAGAAATCTGTGACAATAGCTACGTGTCAACCCTTATTAGCTTTGAGAATGTGATGAACGGTTTGATTTAATTTTCTTATCTTTGTCTATTATATACGGATCATGATTCTCCCTTAATTTGATTTTCGTATGATGAGCAAAGTTAAAAGGATTACTATATAATTAAAAAATCTAACTATAATATTATTCTGATGAGTATGTTTATAGTCTTCAACTGTCTATAAATATTTCCCAAATGCATGCTTCCACATGCCCCATCTCACTCAAAGTTTCTTCTTCGCCTCTCCTCTTACTGATCACTTCTCTGTGTACCGATCACTTTAGTCATTGTTTAACAGCAACATAATATATATATCTTCCTTTATAACAGGCAATATTAATGGCGACAAAGACAAACGTTCTAATGTTATTTCTTGTTCTGATATTGTTTCTTTTACTTGCAGAGAACAATGTAAGCCTCTCTCTCAGCCATATGTTAAAATATATTTATATATTCAATTTCATTTCAGCTTCTATCTTCTCTCTGTATTCTCTATTTCACCAGGGTCCCGTTCGGTTATGAATTTTGTGTTTTGTGTTTTAAAAATTTCCATATGAAGTGAATATAGAAGATGTTGGCATGTTTATCATGTCAGAATTTCTGATATGGCATGTTTAAGCTATAACAATATTCTCCAACTTCTTCCATTATCTTCTCGTTCAATTTCATTAACATCAAAACACATGCATGCATCAACAAATCAATGCTGCTACAGGCTCCTGGATCTTGCGTTACTTGCTAAATCATCATCATCATCATCTCTCTCTTCCTACAGGCTACTAGCATTAGTGAGGCTCCAACTCCTCAGCCACAGCCAAGTAGCAACAATAATACCATGGTGAGATTACATTAATTTGTAATGGCCTTATGGGTAGCATTGATTCATATATTACGTTAATCTGCCAATTTCATGTTTTAAATAGTTTCTAGTTTTCTTATCTCAATTTCCATCTTGTTTTTCTTTTATATTTCAGCATGGTATAACACAAGGCAGCCTACAGCCTCAAGGTAATTAAGAATTGATGTAAAAATTAATGCTATAAAAAAACGAGAGTACTTATATTGGACAAATTCTTTATGATTTCCATTTATCACTCGAATATATTAGAATTTGGGCAAGTCATTTATCTGATCATATCAGTGTGTATGGTACACTTGCAGAGTGCGGACCACGTTGCACAGTGAGATGCTCAAAGACACAATACAAGAAGCCGTGCATGTTCTTTTGCCAGAAGTGCTGCGCCAAGTGCTTATGTGTGCCTCCTGGAACTTATGGGAACAAGCAATTTTGCCCTTGTTACAATAACTGGAAAACAAAGAGAGGAGGACCCAAATGCCCTTGAACAATTATCTAACTACTTAATTTTTCTACCTTAATTTTACTGGTCACATGGCTGTATCACCCTTAAATATTAATTTGTTCTTTTTGTTTGTTTGTTCTTTCTTTTGCCTGTCTCTTTGCCTTTGATAACATTTATTTACAGATGTTTGTTTGCTAACTAAGCGCATGACTATCCATTATATATATATTTATTATTGTATCAGGATTTTATCCTCTTGAATCTTGTCTATAGTAATTACTGTGTAATTATAAAGTCTTCATTATTAATTGTTATTATTAAGTGATGTGAATGGACAAATGTCACAAAATATTTCAAAGTTTCGATAGCTGTAGATTAGGAGAGGATCCAAATTTATATTCTTTAGTTATCAACAAAAATGCAATTGTGATTAATTCCTAGAAATTTATTTAGTTGAAATACTAATTTAAATGAAAATGATCGTTCCAAGTTCTTTATAATTATAGACTTTTACCACACAATATACATCTTGCATATAAGTATTAATTTTCAGTTTGAATATATATATATATATATATATAAGTATTCCAAGTATGTTTTTCGATGAGGTTAATAGAACGCCAATTAGAGAGACTCCAAAGCATCCCTTACATGCTTCTTTAAATCCCTGGAAAATAGCTCTCACCGCAGCTATGCCTGGATTGCTTTTGATTGCCGGTTTTCGTGTTAATTTTCATCCAAGGAAGTGATGGTTAACGACTAATTTGACATTTATAATCTTGGATTCATTACAAAGTTGATTGAATTCCAATCCTTGATAAAACTGCCGAGTTGACCCAAAAAAAAAAAAAGAAAAAAAAAACTTCCAAATGATGCAAGATCACATGAACAGTTTGAAAAAACAGAAGGTTTCATCAAACACCTTTATATCACTTTTTTTTTTTTTTTAATTTTGGACCTCTAACCTGAAAACACTTCATCAAAGAACCTACCATCTGTAGACTAAAAGTATGAGGAACACGAAAATCTATTAGAATATTGAGGTCATTCCAAAGTATGTGGACTCAAATTTATATTCTAGACACCTATTTACTCACTGCACTTGATATATAAAATTAAATTAAAAATTTTCTCAGTTACTCTATGCACACTTCATATTGTTAGAATAACTCTTCTTTAAGATATTTTTAACTTCTCTATCGGTTTTCCTTTTAGCACCTCTGGAACCATATATAACATCTATTTTCAGTTATCTTTTATGTTGTTTCGAGGTCGGTGGTGTTTAGGCAAACATTCCACCTTGGATTAGGCCATAAGAGAGGATTGGGTTGGGTTAGCAAGGGAAGGCCGACGTAACACAGTGTCCAAAACCTATAACGAATAGAGAAAGCCCAAGAAAAAGCCCAAGCAAGGGAACAAACCTTCAACTTAAATCTAATGCCTTGAGGTTTGGACTAACCATTTTAAATCTACTAAAACTAACATTTTGATCTTTATATATAAGGGGTGAAAATATTTGACATGATACATCAATGCATGACAAACACAACATGAATTAGTGGGTTGAGGTTGGCCTTAATCATATTCGTGTCAAAAGATTTAATTTATTTAATAATTGTATTGCGTTCTTGTTGAGAGTCTCCACCCTATGTATGACATAAAATTGTTTATTGACACAAGATTTATAACACAAATTTATTTGTGAAATGATTAATAGCTTATGAAATTTTTTTGAATTATTAAGACTAACTAAGATTGCTTTTGTAACTTAATAATATTTACAAAAAAAAATGTATTGTGCATTATATTTTTGTAGTTGATGTTTGGATGAGATTTGATGATGTCGACGGACCTCAAATTATATATTACAAACTTTATGATATATATAGACTTTATTGTAGCTTATATACTTCAATTTCTTTATCTTTTTTGTTTTAAATAAGGTATAATCATGTTTACTCGTGTCAAACTTGCAATTTTTGTTAGGTATATAAACATGTTAAATAGGATATATTCCTATTTGATACAAACATGACTTGTTTATTATGTGTTTTATCGTGTTGTGATAGTGTTTCGACTTTAATTTTAATACGAATAATAAATGTACTGAGTTAATGTTGATAAAAATTTTTGTTAAATCTTACCTCGATATGATGTGCTAATAAGAATTGTCACCCCTATTATATATTAGCCTAATCTAACATTAATACCCCTGAAACTAACTAATCTATATCAAATGTAAGGTTAAAATTATTATGGTGTGTTATTTTATGAATCCAGTATTTTTGTTTTCAATTGAATTTAGAAATATGTGATTGATTTTGAATTATTTTGAATTTTAAAAAGGATATGTGATTGAGATTGAGTATGTAAATTACATAAAAAAATGTACAGCATAAAAAACAGGACTTTAATTCATAAAAGAAGACAGCCTAATTTCTTAAACCTTTCGATACAAGTTATTTGATTAACCCAACCTCATGAGTATTTGTGCAAAGTTTTCCTCGTATGAAGCAAGGCAAAGAAATAAAGTGGGAAGTTTTCAGTGCGAGGTGACAAGCACCACATATATGAGCTTTACTTTGATTATGGCAAAAAAAAAAATAATGAAATTTACATCCAACTTGAAGGTGAAGTGGATGTCTGAATACGTGTCTACATGACACACAAAAAATAATTCAAGGTCGAAGTTACTGGCGGAAAAGTATCAATATCAGTATTATTTCATTTAAAAAAATTAATAAGTATCAACATCAGTATTATTTTATTTTAAAAAATTAACTGTAGCATCTTATGTATCAACTTGCATGTACATAAATGTATACTAGCTGGAAATAGCTAAAGCTAATGAATCTATAATGTCTCTCGGAGCTTAAAAGAAAATTACATCATAAATGTTATGACATAAAATTAAAACTATTACAACTACTGTATCATTCATTATATCATCACACTATTTACTTGACAAATCTATATTAAGTACATATTATTTAAAATATAAAATTTGAAATACAATTTGAAAAGAGTATAGAATGAAAGGAAGTACTAATCCATTTAACTAAGCGCAGGGCTCCAGCTTTTTATTCAATTTTGAATTTTGTACCCCTCTATATTGCTTCATTCACCACTTAAAACAACACTAGCAATTTGGATATTAGTTGAATTCAACATTTCATCTATTCAACAGTTCAACTTCAAGTTTAACTTTCTCAAAAAACTTGGCCCTGAAATGATAAATTACCGGTGAAAAGTGCCAGTATTTTTTTCTCATTAAAGTGTTTACTTTGTAGTGATAACAAAGGGCAGCAGGATACAAGAAACTATGGAGTTCATGGGTCTCCTTCCGACCATGCTGCAAACTACTTTCAAGTGATATGATGTTTATTCTTCAACAAACTTAATTCATCCTTGTAATTTTCTGTGTACTAGACATTTTCTTCCTCTAAAACTTATTTTTAGTGTTGAAAATTTTAAATGTTTTTGAAAAATAAAAATTTTTATTAAAATCAATTAGATAAGTACAACATTATAATTCATTGGCATAATGAATGGTTTTGCTTGATATAGAGTGATAAATATAACATCTAAAATTTTTGAACTTTTATTATTTTTCAACATATGCATAAAAATATGACTATTTTTTCAATTAACCCAGAAATCTTTCTCAGTTAATGGTCATACATCTTCCGAAAAGGATAAGAAAAAAAAAGTTTGTAATTGGAAGGCAAAGATTGAAAAGAGACTGCCGACAGTTTCCCAGTAACCACTAGGTAATAGCTACTTTAATTGCCTTTCCCAACATTGCAGTAATCACATTTACTTTTTCTTTTTTGCCAACATTTCATGGATCACCCTGCAGTTGAAAAGTTGACTTTGACGTAGGAGATTTTCTGTTTATTTATATTTTTTTAAGGCTTTGAAGTTTTATGTTTTGTGGTTGAGGTTTATTTGGCGGTTAACTTGCAAGGTATATCCCTTGGCATATCCCAGTTTCCACCAAACCAAATAGCCTCCGCGTGCTGGCTGCGCTACGCAGGCCGCCTTCGCGGTAGATTCTCCAATTTTCTACTCAAAACTTGACTATTCAAAACAACCAAAACTCTTAAAATAATTGCAAACCCAATTCAACTTTATTCATGATTCATCCATCTTTGTACAATTTTAATAGACTTGCCTCATCATAAAGTGGAAAAAAAAAAAATGAATTTTAACGTCATTCATAATATAAAAAAATCTCAAAAATAACTAACAAACCACGAGGCCGTTAAAATATGACTTAACAATAGTATGATAATAAAAATTAAATTAATACACCGTATCATATCACATATTTTATTAATATTAATTGATATTATGCAACATTCGATAACATATACATCAAAATTCGATTCATCATTCCACAAATCATGATGATCGATGCACTAAAAAAAAAAAGATCATAACCCAAAAAGAAAAAAAATTCATGAATTCCCATATAAAATCCATGAAAATAACATCTAAAAACAAGACAACATAATGTAGAGCAATACTATCAATCTATACATGACGAGTTATGACATGTATACAAATACAATTCAAGAAGTAAACAAACTAAAACCTCTTCTTGAATCAATTCACTCTTGAACAAACAACTGCCCGTGTTATATCTAAGAATAATTAATTACATGGGCAATTCTCCAACGTTGTTTGGAACATCCGATGATTTCTTCATGATTGGCAAGGGAGCAGCTGCTGATGTTGCAGCCATGCGGGCTGCGGAGACTTGCACGGAGGATTGTGGACGAGGGTACAAGTAGTCAGTAGGGAAGAAGTAGTACTGCTGCATAGGAAGAGCCGCCGCTTTGTCAGTAGAAGTCTGCAAAGGAACAGACTTTGATGGTGAAGCTGGTGATGGGGATGGAGATGCTGATGATGACGGTGATGAACGTGGGTAGAGGATATCTGTCGGGAAGAAGTTGTATTGAAGGCCAGCCATGGAATCTCTGTAAGTGATCGCTTATCTAGAAAGTGTTTGGAGAGGGAAATATGGAAGAGAATATCCGGCTTTTGCTGTTTGTTGAATGTTGAGTGAGTGAGGTTGTTCATTTATAGAGAGGGAAAAAAAAACAAAAAATCAATCAATTAACACGTCACATGGGGTTCTGGAAACCGTTGGTAAAACCTTTGAATTTCTGCTTACCGTGTGCTCTCGGCAATTGAGGATATTTTATTTATTTACTTGTGACAAATTATTATTATGACACTATAACTAGACATTATATAAATTGATTTACTGTTTATTTAGGTTGATTATACGTAGAGTTAGGATCAGGTTTTATGACACCACATTTTTTATATAAATTTTTATATAAATTATGAATTATTGGATTAATCAATTCTCAACCGTTGAAATTCAATTGAACAATAGTTATTTCTGAAGTCCGTTGATTACGCATTTTAAACTGAATATCAATTGTTTAAAATTGGTTGATACAACATCTCATAATTTGTATATAAATTGTATTAAAAATGTGGGATCATTAAACTTAAATATACAATTAAATTATACATCTTATCTATACGATCTAATGTATCACAATGTCATTATGTGGACACTTTTCACTTTACATATTAAAAATTCATATATATATATATATATATATATATATATATATATATATATATATATTTTATTTTGCATCCACATTTGTGCCACCATGGCTTTAGATTATATATATTTGACTGTATAACTTGGTTATATATACTATATTACTCTAAAATTATTTAATATATCTCATATAGATAATATGATTAAATATTTATAGATTGATAAAAATTAAAAAATAATCATAAATGATGTAATAATTATCTGTTCACTGAGATTATAAATTATTATAACTATGTGGCTTGGAAGCATGTGGAAGGATTTTCTCCTATTATTTTTAATATTATGAATACATTTAGCGTGGATCTTAAATTTATATGTGACTGATTTGATGTCATCCGAATATCACTAGATTGATAAAAATCAATCATAAATTACAAAATTACAACAAATGATACGATATTGTATAAATGGTATGAAACTAATTAGTTATAAGGAAGAATTATATGTATGAGATTAATATAACTAATTCATATAAACGTGATAAAAGAGCAATATAACTATTTTATATGAGTCAAGTCATACAGACATGACACATTATCAATGGATGAATAAAAATAATAATTATTATAATAAATAATAAGATAATTATCAATTCAGTATATAGGTTAAATTCCGTAGAGTGTTTGTAAATATAGTATTATTGATTCAATAAATTATATTACAACAAATTATATTAAAATTATATGTATAAAGTTATTTTTATGTACTCTCTGTCTTGGGCGCATGTGAGGGGATTTCCTCAGCATTTAACAAAGTGGGAGAGGGAACATGAAAAGTTTTTTCTAGTATTGATTAATTTTTTTTTTATTTCAAAATTAATATAATCTTTTATTATAATCGAGGTGATAATATTTAAGAATTAACCAAATTTGAATCTTAAAATCCTCTCTCAAAATTCAAAGAAGTGTACATCAACAGATAATATATCCTAGTTTTGAAAAGTGTACTATGTTATTAGTGTAATTCGGACACAGTAATGTATAGTATTATGCTAATATTTTACCTATTAATTATAATATTAAAATGACAAATAGTAATTATGTATTATATATTATTATAATTAAAATTTATTTTGTTACAAATTTTGATGAATTCAATGTTGAATAATAGACCCATTTATATGAATTAACAGTCAAATTATATGAAAGGGATTCTAATAAATTTTATAATACAAAAATGGTAGGAAATTAATTGTATAGATAAATAATGTAAAATATGCCAAAAGATAATAGTAAGTCATAAATGGTCTCTTAATTTTTAAGGAAGATTATTATTCATTTATTTGCAGATATTGCTTGTTATTGACAATTTGTATCGACGTCTCTTTAGATTTGACATATATGAAAATTCGTTAAAAAATCTTTTCACAAATTTTAAAAAGTGACGTAAACTTGATGCGTTTTGCTACGGTTGTAAAAAAAAAAAATTATAAACACAATGTAAAAGTCGTAAATGAATGAATAAAAGTTGTATGTACAAAAGTCGTAAATAAAAAATATGTAAAAGTCGTAAATACGATTTTTTTTCATTCGTTTACGATATTTAGACATATATTTACGTTTTTTATTTACTACGATACAGTTGCTGTAAACTCAAACTTGATTTGTTATTGGAAATATGTCAATAACTTTCTTCGATTCTCCTAAAAATTTTCACAAACCTTTCAATTACAAGAAACTGAACAAGTCAAATTTATCATCTTTTACTCTGTTACTCAAACAAAACAGAAAAATTATCCAGTTTTCTTCAATGATAATGAAATAAAAGGACTTCCAAAAGCCTTGACCTATCATTCATCAACCCCACCTCAACAACTAACAATCAAACCATATAATATGATTTGAGATTTTAATTATGGGTATATTTTAATAGAGGGCTTCAAATATTAGTAAACCCACCTGTCTATAAAGTTTAAGCTTTTATAGAAAGTGGCAAATTGGTATTAAAGTCATAATGACTTAACGGTCTCAAGTTCGACATAATCTATATTGCAAGTACACGTGAGAGGGCGTAATATGAAATTTAAAAGTATTAGGTTAAACCCATGTTAAATAAGCTTAAGTTAAAAAAAAGGGACAAAACTTAATAATATTTATAGTTTCACAAATCAGTATTTTTCTTTTTTATAACATATCACTTTTTATGGACACCATAATTTATATAAATAATCAATAATATTAGGTATACAAACAAATTATACAACCTAACTCATAGAACCTGATATAGTACAAATATATTTGACGAGTGGATCACATTTTATTTATTAAAAACTATATAATTTATTTTTTATTTTTATCCGCCTAATAAATTTACGCATATATCACGTGTCAACTTGCAATGCAATCACATCAAGGCAAGGCAGAGCAAATTTATATTATTTTATTCTTTTCAATATGAAAAATTTTCTAATACCTTCCCACAAAACCATTTTAATTATTTAGTCGATAAGAGTGTAAAAAGACTACCCACAGTACATGAGACACATGTTTTAAGACACAAAACCATGAAAAAAAAAGTAAATAAAAAATGATACGAGGTACATGAGAAAATAAAGACGACAATAATGCATAAAACCGTCTTTGCATTAGAAATTGATGCACAACCATGTATTATAGCAGCGATAACAAAAGAAACACCAAAAAAAAAAAAAAAAACCAGAAAGAGACTGGTCTATTCAATGAATGCTAACGTAAGAAGATTGTAATACGATCCACATCGTCCACAATGCAATATATTTGTTGATTTTTTGGAGGTAATATTAACAGGTACATTTCATTATTATCCACATTGCTTGCAAATTGTATCAGGATCCTCATTGCATTTCATTAAATAGTGCATTGTATTATCACACTGGGCCTACAAGCAAATCTAAGCATTTTCTTGAACAGCACGGTTGCCATTCTTCCCTCCTTACAAACCATTAGACTAAAACCTAATCGGAAAATCCTCTGAAAAACCACAAAACCGTCATGAACCCTTCTTAAATTGCAAAATCAATTAAGCAAAATGTTTAAAGAAATCAGGGAAAACCCCAAGTGCAGTCAATTTATTGTGTAGCAATATAACATGATGGTAATGTTTATTCTTAGCAAGTGCAGTAAACAATATAAAGAATGATTCGATAAAGAGGCGGGTTGCATATGAATCATGTACCCAAAGAAGTAAATGGCTTCATTGAGGGTGAAATTACCTGATTTGCAAGTTTCGTGAAGAAATTTAGAAAGTGGGGTTTCGTTTTGTGATTTTGTTAAGAAAGCTTGAGAGTTGGGTTTTGGAAAATGAAGTCATGAGGTTGAGTGAGTGAATCAGAGCGAGTAAAGATGAAAGCTTATCTCTCAAAGAAGAAGTTGGAGTTGGAAAACCATTGAAGAAGTCACAGCAACTCAATGGAACAATCACAGAGACAGAGAGTGATGCAGCAACCCCTAACAGGTAAGGAAAAGGAGTTGGAATGGCCACTCAGTAAAGGGGTGTGTAGAGTATTTTTGTAGAGTTACATAGCTCTGCCCTTTTTTTGACGTCCAAATTTCTGTTAAGAGAAATAATATTCGTCGAATACATCAATTCATGAAATTCCAGATCTCAAATGAAGTTCAACTATCCTTGGAGATTCCACAAACCAACAAAAAGGCATATTCAACACAAAACAGAAGAGAAGAACAAAAACAAAGAAAAGTGCATAGTTTTGAAAAGATAAGAGAGAAACAGTTAAATGTTAAGCAAAGCAAACTCACCACCATTCATCATTTGTTAGAACTTACAAATTCAACAATGACAGGTTGATTGCGGCCTATAAACCAGGCAATTTCGAAAAACTGATATATGTTACAAGTTCGAAACTGTCATCTGCGAAAAATAAAGTTAACAGAAAAAAAAAAAAAAAAACAAAGAACTCACCTTTCTGACATCTAATAATTACGGTTTCACTTCACAAATCATATAGAAATTGCAGCAATATGCCTCCACATTTTGTAACTTCCTCTTCTTGCTTAAAGTGTTCAAAATCTAGAAGGTCTACTTTGTATACCGCAATTGCTATCTACTCTTATCAACATTCATCGTGCCAATTATTTTTCAACTCTTGGACAGGAAACGATGGAAGCAACTTAAGACATTCATTGTAATTTTCATCCTTTGCAAGCAAATCTATGACAATAGAAGCTGCGGATACATCAGGCATCAACTTTTGCTTTGCCATTTTGTCAAGAAGTTCACAAACTTTCAGCCCTTTATTACTTTTCCAAAAACCATTCATTAGTGTATTAAATGTTACTACATCTGGATCACAACCTTTTTCCTCCATTTGCAATAACAAATCATTTGCTTCATCCAGTTTTCCCTCTTTACAAAGCCCACTAATCAAGGAGCTATATGTTGAAACAGTTGACACTAGGCCATGATCAAGCAATTTTTTAAATACCTCCCAAGCAACTCTTAGCCTATCTGTTTTACGCAATTTATCAATGAGACAGGTAACATTTGAATGCCAAGTTCAAACTTGCAATTTTCTAAAGTATGAAAGAAATCCAGTGCCTCTTGAACAAGGCCATTCTTGCACAGCCCATCAATGAAAATACTGTATGTATATGAATCGACTGCAACATGATTAAGCTGCATCTTCTTCAACAGTTCTCATGCATGTTTAACATGACCTGCCAGAAAAAGGCCTTTCAACAGCACGCTGTCGTAATAACATCCAGCCTAACTCTGTCTCATATCATTTCCCTATAAAGCTGCGTAGCTTCACCTATTTTCCAATTCTTGCAATATCCATTGATCAATATACTGTAACTAAAACATCGCTTACTAGCCATTGTATTAAATAACTCAGTTGCCTTATCAGCTCTACCTATCAGGCAGAAGCCATCTAACAGTGTGTTATAAGTAACTGTGTTAGGTTCCATACCTTCCTGAATCATAAGTTCCAACAACCCATTTGCTCCATCCACCTTCCCATTTTTGCAATGTTCATCCATCAAAACAGTAAATGTCACCACGTTAGGCCTCACACTTTCATCCAACATCAATAAATAAAGCTTTAGCCTCCTTCCAATGACCCTCAAAACACAACCCATGAACTAGAGAGATATAAACAACTACATTTGTCGTAGTTCCCCTCCCCCTCATTTCTGAAAACAGTTGTTTTGCCTCGGTTACTAATCCTCTTTACAAAGACCATCAATAAGTGCCATATGTAATCACATCAGGCCTACAACCAACTCTATGCATTTTCTTGAACAACAGAGTTGCATCCATGATTCTACCCTCCTTACACAAACCATTAATCAAAGTAGTGAAAGTTACAGCATTTGGACTAAAACCAAAATCAACTTTTCCATTAACCATTTCTTCATGCATCGTAAGAGCAACACGTGTTGCCAGCAAGACACAACCCCTTATTCAAAGTGCCATATGTAACAATATTGGGACTACAACCAAATCTGAGCATTTTCTTGAACCACACAGTTGCATCCATGATTGTCCCCTCCTTGCACAAACCATTAATCAAAGTAGTGAAACTCACAGCATCTGGACTAAAACCCATCAGGAAAATCCTCCCAAAAACCAGAAACCGTCACTACCCTTTTTAAATTGCAAAAGCAATTAAGCATTATGTTTAAAGAGAATAAATTAGGGGAAACCCCAAGTGTAGTCATTCGAAGCCGAATAAAATGATGGTAATGCTTATTCTTAGCAAGTGCAGTAAACTATATACAGAATGATTTGATAGAAGGAGTGGGTTGCATATGAATCATGGAACCAAAAGAAGTGAAGGGCTGCATCGAGGGTGCAATTATCTGATTTACAAGTTTCATGGAGAAATTTAGAAAGTGGGGTTCCGTTTTGTGATTTTGTGAAGAAAGCTAAGAGTTGGGTTTTGGAAAATGAAGTCGTGAGGTTGGGTGAGTGAATCAGAGCGAGTTAAGATGAAAGCTTATATTTCGAAAAAGGAAGTTGTAGTTGGAAAACGAGTTATAATACAGTACAGTTATTGTATCCGTATAACGGCTTTACCTCTACGTAGCATATAAAAATTATAAATATATATTTAAAAATTATAAATAAATAAAAAAAATTATATTTACGATTTTTATATTTTTTTTTATTTACGATTTTTTAATATTTTTTATAAATAATTTTTATTTATTTATTTATAATTTTTATATCGTATTTATGATTTTTATAAAAATATATAGTTATTGTATCAATTCAGTAACTGGACTGTAGTTTTTCCCCGACGAGTTAAGGAAAAGCAGCTAAGGACGTTTGGCCAGATTCATTCTTCGAGATATCATAACGATACAGTTCTAGCACCCCCTTAGATGTTCCAATATTCCCTGGCACCCCCGTTAGATGTTCCAATACTGCATTGAAACCTCCATTTGAAGCACAGTTAAGAAAAAATTGATTGTAAAAGGGTATTTTAGACATTGCAATAAGTGAAGTAGTGAAATAATAAAAATCTTTACTAAAATTAATTTATTTCCTCTCTCCTTTTGTCTCTTGCTCATCGTTCTCTTCATTCTCTTCTTCCTTTTCATTTCTCAATTGTCATCTATCTCTTTGCCTTTGATAACATTTATTTACGGATGTTTGTTCGCTAACTAGGCTCATGACCATCCATTATATATTTATTATTGTATCAGGATTTTCTCCAATTGAATCTTGGTTCTTGATCGAGTAAATACTGCGTAACTAGAAAGTCTTCATTATTAAGTAACGTGAATGGACAAATTACTGTCACAAAATATTTCAAAGTTTCGGTAGGTATAGATTAGGAGAGGATTCGATTTTATATTCTTTAGTTATGAACAATGTAATTGTAATTAATTTCCTAGAAATTTATTTAGTTGAAATACTAAATTAAATGAAAGTGGTCATTCCAAGTGCTTTTGATTTTAGGCTATAAAACCTAATATACATCTTGCATATCAATATTTTTCAGTTAACATATAAGTATTCCATGTTGGGGATGTAATGCAAACTCAGAACAGATTTCTTTGTATTCACAGAGAAAATCAATATAATACAAGATTTATACAAAAACTCCCATAAAACTATTTCCTGGAGCTTTCCTGGCTCTTTCACTGTCCTAAACTCTCAGGTTTAGACTCTGGACTCTCTCTGGAGTCTCTCACTTGACACTCTCTCCTGGAGCTCTCTTGGCTCTATCCTGGAGTTCTCCTGGCTCTCTCCTGGAGCTCTCCTGGCTCCCTCTGGAGTGCATCTAACTCTGCAGAACTTCCTAATAAATTTATAGGAGGAGTTCTGCATCAAATGTCAACATGTTAGGTGGGATATTGGTAACCTAAAATTAGGTGGAAGGTTGGCCACTTACCTTCACCCAATCCTTACTTATCTTCACCTCCCTCACATGGGAGGGATTGACTCTAGTATTCCAAGCATATTTTTTTGATGAAGCCAATTAGAGAGACTCCAAAACAGTCCTTGCATGCTTCTTTAAATCCCTGTAAAATAGCTCGTACCGCGCGGCTAGGCCTGGATATTGCCTTTGAATTCCATTTTCCGTGTTAATTTTCATCCAAGGAAGTGATGGTTAATGAAAAATTTGACTTTTATAATCTTGGGTTCATTGCTATGGGATTGAATTCCAATCCTTGATAAAACTGCTGAGTTGACAAAAAAACTTCCAATTGATCCTTAGCAAGGCAAGATCGCAGGAACAATTTGAAAAAACGGAAGGTTTAATTTAACACCTTTGTATCACATGAATTGAAAACTTTCACCAGCCATTTGCTTTAGCTCTAGTTTCAATCCGTCCTGTCCACTCACCCCGACCAATCCTACCTGACTTGTCTTATCTATGCTAATCGTGTGGGACTGACCCTACTCACTTACCGGAAAGAGCAGAAGGCATTGACCCGCTATCCCTTTACCGGGCCTCACCAAAACTATGCCTATAACCTGCCCAACCAGATCAAACTCATTCAAGAGATCGAGAAGGTTGGGAACATTAAACTCCTTGGATTGGCCTCTTAATATAGGAACCAATGCCTCATAATCAAAGCGCGCATTGAAAGGACTTCGTATTTCCTTCATCACATCCAATCTAATCTGGTATGCCCCTCTTTTTACTATTTGCTTTACCATCCCTTCTATCCCTAGCCCGGCTCCCCGCCCCACATGCATGTACTGCCGAGGTGGACTATTCTTCAATAATGTTTTCAAGTATTGGGGAATACCGGCAGATGTGGAACCTTAAACTGAGTTCTGCTGCTGGAGCTAGTCGAGTTGGCAATTGGTCAACTACACACGTCGCTTTCATTTCCAGCTTTTGAGCCGGGCCGATGATCGAAATTTTATTTGACTTCTAACCTGAAAACACTTCATCAAGAAAGCTACCATCGATAGGATAAAAATATGAGGAACAAGAAAATCTTTTAAACTATTGAGGTCATTTCGACCCTCTCCGTTAAGCTCGACTTTTTGTACCCAAATTTATATTATAAACGCTTGTCTACTCACTGCACTTGGTATATAAAATTAAAATAAAAAATTTTATCAATTACTCTATGCACACTTCGTATTGTTAGGAATAACTCTTACTTAAGATATTTTTATCTTCTCCGTTGGTTTTTCTTTTTGTACCTCTAAACCATATCTAACATCCATTTTCGGTCATCCTTTATCTTGTTTGGAGGATGGTGCGGTGGTGGCTACGCAAACATGCCACCGTGGATTGGGCCATAAGAGAGGCTTAGGTTGGGTCGGCAAGGGAAGGCCAATTATAAACAGTGTTCAAAGCCCATAAAGAATACAGAAAGCCCAAGATAGCCCAAGGAGGCAGCCAACCTCTAACTTAAATGACTCTAAAAAAATATACTAAAACTAACACTTTGATCCTCATATAAAAGGCGACGTATTTTGACATGATACATCAACACGACAAACAAAACAAGAGGTTAGTGGGTTGCGGTTAACCTTAATCATATTCATGTCAAAGAATTTATTCTATTTAATAATCGTATTGTATTCATGTTGAGGGTCTTTACCCTATTTATGACATGTACTTGTTTGTTGACACAAATTGTTTATGAAATGATATTTATAACACAAATTCAGCTGTGACATGATTAATAGCTTATGACATGAAATTTATTTTTTTAATTATTGAGAATAAGATTTTTTTTGTAACTTAATAAAATTTATTATAAAAAATATATGATGCATTATATTTTTGCAGTTGATCTTTAGATGAGAATTGATGATATGGATGGACCTTAATTTATATCTTATGGACTTGATGATATCAACGGGCTTAATTCTAACTTTTACGCATAAACTTCTTTATCTTTTGACGTTTGAATAAGGTATAACCACGTTTAATCGTGTTAATTACCTGTAATTTTTGTTAAGGGTGTAAACATGTTAAATAGGTCGTATTCATATTTTATACAAATAGGACTTATCTATTATTTGTGTTATCGTGTTGTGTTAATATTTGTATTTTAATTTTGATACAAATAATAAATGTACCGAGCTAACGTTGATCAAAATTATGTTATACCTTACCTCGATACGATGTGCCAACAAGAATTGTCGTCCTTATTATCTATTGGCCTAATCTAACATTATACCCCTAAAACTAACTAATCTATATTAAATATAAGGTTAAATTTATTAGTTTCTAAACCTTTTATTTAATTAACCCAAGGTTCATGGGTATCTGTGGAACTTTCCTCGGATCATATGAAGCAAGGTAAACAAAGCTTTCAGTGCAAGGTGAGAAGCACCACATATAGGGGTTTTACTTTGATTATAGAAAAAAATAATCGTAAAATCTATATACAACTTGATGATGAAGTGGCTGTCTGAATAGGTGTCTACATGAGACAAAAAAATAATTCAAGGTCGAAGAATCAAATAATTATTAATAGTGGAAAAGTATCAATATCAGTATAATTTCATTTTAACAAATTAACTATAGCATCTTATCTTCTGTATCCACTTGCCTGTACATTAATGCATTCTGGCTAGTAATAGCTAAAGCTAACAGATGTATAATTTCTCTCAAAGCTTAAAAGAAAACGCTGGTGATAAATCATAATAGAGAAAGAATTCAAGGAAAGGAAGTACTAATTCGTTTCACTATGCGAAGGATTCCAGCTTTTTATTCAATTCTATATTTCTCTATATTGCTTTTATTCGCTACTTAAACAGCACTAGTGATATTTGGATATTGGATTAATTCAATATTTCATCTATTCAAGTTTATCGTTCTGAACAAACTTGACCTTGAAATGATAACTTATGGGTGAAAAGTACCAATATTTTTTCTCATTAGGGTGTTTACCTTGTAGGGATAACAAAGGGTAGTGTAGTGAGTTCAAGAAACCATGGTCAAGGGTCTCCTTCCGACCATGCTGCAAGCCTCTTTCAAGTGATACGATGTTCATTCTTCAACAAACTTAATTTATTCTTCTATTTTCTGTGTACTTGAAATTTTCTTGGGAAAATTGAGAAAATAGACAAAATTAGGGGGTCTCTTTGAAAAATAGACACATCTTGAAAAATTTTCATGCCATAGACACTTTCTTGACAAAAAAACTCAAATACCCTTTGAAAGTATACTTGGATCGGGCACAACTCTTTTCAGGGATGAAATTATTAAATTACAAACTATAAGAACTAAAAAGAAATTAAAAGTATTTATAGCTATATATCACGCGAAGACACTCGATATAACTCGACACTCGACACTCGACACAACTCGACGCTCGACATTATTTGCATCCGACACAACTCGACACTCGACACGTATGTGTCGAGTCATGTCGAGTCGTGTCGGATTCTCGATAACACGAGACACGACACTCGAAACTACACATTTCACCACTCGACACTCGACATTTCATCACTCGATAAAACTCGACACTCGACATTTTACCACTCGATACTCGACATTTCGCCACTCGACAAAACTCGACACTCGACATTTCGCCACTCACTCGACAATATTCGACACTCGACATTTTACCACTCCACACTCGATATTTCGCCACTCGACATTACATAACTCGACACGACTCGACACGTTATTTTCGAGTGTCGAGTGTCTCCTTCTTCGTGATATAACATTGTCTTCTTCTTCCTGTTCTTCGTGATATAACACTTATTAACGTACAAAAATCACATTATAACACTCGATTTTCTTAAATAAGTTCACAAATCCTTCATAAACTCAAATCTCGAATTCAAATTCTCTAGAAATTAAATCAAATCTGTAAGGATGGAAATGAGTTTCGGTCTTCCAAAGAGAGAGAAATAAGCCTTTGGAAAAAAATTGAATACATAAGGGTAATTTGGTTTTTTTATCAAGAAAGTGTCTATGGTATGAAAATTTTTCAGGATGTGTCTATTTTTCAAAGAGACCCCATAATTTTGTCTATTTTCTCAATTTTCCCAATTTTCTTCCTCTAAAACTTATTTTTTTCATGTTGAAAATTTTAAATATTTATAAAAAAATAATTTTTTTAAAATTTTAAATATCATAATCAAATGGATAAATATTTAACAATATCATATTCAATGACATGATAAATGGCCGAAAAATCGATCGCTTGATTGAGTAATAAATATGATATCTAAATTTTTTTAAATTTTATTATTTTTCAATGTATGCATAAAATATGACTATTTTCTCAATTGACCCAAAAATCTTTCTCATTTAATGGTCATAAAATTTCTAAAAAGGAAAGGAAAAATTTGTAGTTGGAAGGCAGAGATTGAAGAGAGGCCACCTACACTTCCCCACTTAATAGTAGGTAATAGCTACTTCAATTCCCAACATTGCATGAATCACATTTACATTTTCTTTTTGCCAACATTTCATGGATCACAATGTAGTTGAAAAGTTGACTTTGAAGAAGGAGATTTTTTTTGTCTATTATATTTCTTAAAGGCTTTGAAGTTTGAACTATTGTTTTGTGGTTGAGGTTTATTTGGCAGTTAACTTATTCGGTTTCCACCAAACCAAATACCTCCGCGTGCTAGCTCCGCGACGCAGGCCGCATTCTCGGTACGTTCACCAATTTTCTACTCAAAACTTGGCTCTTTAAAACAACCAAAACTCATAAAAGGATTCAACTGTATTCATAATTCATCCATCTTTTATAATTTTGCGAGATTTGCCTCGTTATAAAGTGAAAAAAAAGGATAATTTTTTAATATCATTCATAGTATAAAAAAATACCAAAAATAACTAACAAACCATAAGATCGTTAAGATATAGCTTAAGAATAGTATGATAATAAAGATTACATATAATTCATATTATTCAACATTCAACTACATCCATGTCATCATCTTATTCCACCAATCATGATGATCGATGCATAGAAAAAAAGATCATATTCATGAATTCCCATATAAAATCCATGAAGATAACATCTAAAAACAAGACAACATAATGTAAAGCAATACTATCAATCTATATATGACGAGATATGACATGTATACAAATACAATTCAAGAAGTAAACAAACTAAAGCCTCTTCTTGAATCAATTCACTCTTGAACAAGCGACTTCCTGTGATATATCTAAGAATAATTAATTACATGGGCAATTCTCCAAGGTTGTTTGGAACATCCAATGATTTCTTCATGATTGGCAAGGGTGCAGCTGCTGATGTTGCAGCCATGCGGGCTGCGGAGACTTGCACGGAGGATTGTGGACGAGGGTACAAGTAGTCAGTAGGGAAGAAGTAGTACTGCTGCATAGGAAGAGCCGCCGCTTTGTCTGTAGAAGTCTGCAAAGGAACAGACTTTGATGGTGAAGCTGGTGATGGGGATGGTGATGCTGATGGTGATGGTGATGAACGCGGGTAGAGGATATCTGTAGGGAAGAAGTTGTATTGAAGGCCAGCCATGGAATCTCTGTAAGTGACCGATGATATAGAGAGAGTTTGGAGAGTGCAAAACGTAAGCGAATATCCGGGCTTTTGTTGTATGTTGAATTGAGTATTTTCAGAAAAAAATAAAAATCAGTCAATTAATTGGTCACATGGGGCTCTGGAAACTGTTGGTAAAAACCTTCGATTTCTGCTTATAGGGTGCCTTCTTGAGAATCGAGAATATTTAATTCAGAGAAAATTAAAAAAAATACTGAATTTAAGGGGTAAGTTGAAAAATGACTCAATATTTTAGATGTCATAACCTTTTTTTGCCTTCAAAATTACTTCACTCCAAATTTAGAATATTACATGGAACAAATTATTATTAAATGACACCATACCACATATTGTATAAATTGGTTATAGTATTTATTTAGGTTGGTTATATATAGAGAATTAGACTCATGTTCTATGATACCATTTTTTGTATACAAATTTATATATAAATTATGATTATTGGATTAATTTACTCTCAACCATTTAAATTCAATTTAACAATTGTTATTTCCGTAGTCCATTAATTACATATTTTAAAATAAATATAAATTGTTTAAAATTGGTTGTTCTAATAACTTATAATTTGTATATAAATTTGTGTAAAAAATGTGACACTGTTGAACCTAAACATACAATCAAATTATACAATCTTATCTATACGACCTAATATTATACATAGTTATTGCGTTGGTGGTTTTCACTTTATTTATTAAAAATTCATGGTTTTTACTTTATTTATTAAAAATTTATAAATTATTTATTATTTTTCACCCACATTTGTGCTACCATAGATTTAGATTATATGTATTTAGTTATATCACTTGGTTTTATATATAGAGTATCACTTTAAATTTATTATAAAAACTAAAAAGCAACTCATGAAAGTTTTTTCTTGTATTAATCAATTTTTAAAAATATTTTTCAATAATAAACGAACACATGTTAATATAATGTTTTATTATAATCGAGGTGATAATATTTAAGAATGAATTAAGATTATTTTTTGATTTGATAATCATGACTATAATTTAAATATATGATTGGTGGTTAATTTAAAAAAAATAATAACCAAAATTGGATCTTAAAATCCTCTCTCAAAATTCAAAGGAGTTCACATGGGCGAAAAATCCTAGTTTTGAAGATTGTATTCTGTTATTAACTTTAACTTAAATACAACAATATATAGTATTACACTAATATTTCACCCATTAATTAGAATATTAAAATGACAAATAGTAATTATATATGATTTATGATTATTATGTAAAATTTATTTTGTTACAAATATTGATCAATTCAATATTGAATAATAGACCCATTTATGTGAATTAACATTCAAAACATACGAAAGGGATTCTAATAAATTTTATAATACAAAAATGGTAGGAAATAAGTTGTGTAGATAAGTAATGTAAAATATGCAAAAAGACAAAAAGTTTCAATAAAAATAGCAAGTACTAAATGGTCTCTCAAATTTTAATGAAAAACTTAAATATAATATTTCTAATTCTCTCAAATTAGTAGTTTTTTTTCTTTTTATAACATATCACTTTTTATGAACATGGTTTATATAAATTTATAGTTGATTATGCATGTCAACCGCTTATAGAAGATTGAAGAAAGTTGTGCTACACACAGCGCTTGTGATTAACGTTTTATTTATTAATGCATGTGCACATCCATTTTTCTTTGTAAATTAATTTGAAGTTTAATATTATAAATGAATGTGATTTTTTTTTTAATTTAAAATGATGTGTGTTTTATTATCTAGATCTCTCATCGAAATGATAAAAATGATTTTTATGGTGGTTAATGGAATTTGTCTTGACATGAAAATTTTGATATGCCACTCATGATGTATAGCTAGCATTTCTTTTACGGTGGTTTTATTTAGAAGTACTGATATGCATTGATATAATTTAAACTCCTAGATCAATTTAGATGAATGGTTGAGAAACCCATTATTTGTCAATCTTTTGTATGACACACCAAAAATAAATGAAAAATAATAGTTTTCCTTTAATCAAATGAAATTAAAGATTTAACATGAGTTCGTGCATAGAAAACGGAGACTGAGATGCATTCTTTTTTTTTTTTAAGAAAAAAATACTTTAAAAAAAAAAAACAGAGATCTAGAGAGGGATTACCAAGTGAAAGATTAGCTGGTTTTAAGTCACTAATTACAAGTGTCTTTCTTGGAAATTCAGATACCAAATAAGCAATGTAGGACAAATAAAACTTTCATGAATGCAATGTCGATGTGTATGCATTAAACCATGCGCCTACTATATTATTACTGCTTAGGTAAAGTTATTGGACCAACGGCAATCTTGATTAATTAATCTTTAAAAGAAATGAATAAATAAATAGTTTATTTTTGGAGGTTTTTAGAAGTATCTAACTCCTTAATTATAGATACTCCTTCATTATTCTATTGTTTAGCCAAATTTGAAATTTTGGATTTGATTTATCAGACAATTTGATAATGTCAGACAATTATCGAGCGATCATGTAGTACGATTTCGAGTTGTTGAGTCATGTTAAATTTTTATGAAGTAATAGGTCAAGCAATAGAGTTTTATGTTAGTATTTTCGGAAACTCAAGGTATGTTTAGGTTCTTGAGTTTGAACTTCCCTGATCATCTAAATTTAATAAAGTATTAATTTAAAAAAAATTTAAACTAGAATTGGAAAAGAGGATTAGAACTCAGGGTTTGTTTGAAAAATAACCCAAGTTTTGAAAAATTTGATGCCATGATCATATTCGATAAATCAAACAGATGTTTTTTGTTGTCAGTCTCAAACGCTCTATAACTTACATGTGCTTGTTTGCTATCAACCTCAAGCCCAAACAATTGACATGTCCAAACAAATTTATCTACGGTTGAGCTACTAACAAAAAAACATAAGCGTCGAGCTAATTTTAAAGGTGATCAATTTTCAATACACTTCCCTAATTGGGAATTTTTTTTTAAATCTTTGATTATAACTTTGAAAATGATCATTTGTTTGAAAATATTATTGAATTGATATCGCAGCAAACCCTATTAAATCATGTAGCACGCTTCATTGCTTTAATTCAAATATGTATATTTTAAGAAGGTGATGAGAAATATATGATAATAGTAACCTCTTTGCTGTCAAAGAAATTGACCTTAACAATAAGACAAGTTATGTTATTGGAGATTCCATCGCTGCATGCATGGATTTGCATTGAATTCTATTAACTCTTTAATTTGATTCATTGATCTCAGCGTGACCAATTTAATTGTTATGCATAAGCTTAACTTCAAGTGTTCTCTTTATTTATAATTTTTTAAAGCTAGTTGTTATCCTCAATTTGCTGTCATTTTCGAATTTTTTGATCTAATCCAATTAAAATTGCCTTGTTTGCGCCATTAGTTTAAGGAAATGATATGTTATTGGCTACTTAAAATTGTAATCCAGCCAATAATAGCCATGAAATTGAAATGAAGTATAGTACAAAATAATTCATTTCTTTTTTTAATTTTCAATCCAATGTTTATAAGAGTGAGCTTGGGCCCGAGTTTAGCCGGATCATATTTTTTTTTTAAAATCTTTATTTGATTTCTGATTACTGGTATAAATATTTTTGAAATCAAATCCATATAAACAATAAAAGCTCAATTACCTCATATTATATTTAATGAGAAAGTACCACCAAAAAAAAAAATATGTATAGCCTACATAATTTATTAATAATTTTTTTATGACTTACTTTTTCATCAAATTTTGTAAAAAATTTCCATGTATCAATGATTTTTTTTTCATGTAATAAATATTGATTTATTAATCGAGAATTGACCATAAATGTTTCTTTTCATGAACTATTCTTATATTTTAAAAAAATTCAATTATTTTTTTAAAACAAAAAATTATGAATAAGGCTACTTAGTAAAGGGGTGTAGAGCATTTTTGTAGAGTTAGTAGCTTTGCCCTTTTTTTAATGTCCAAATTTCTGTTAAAAGAAATAATACTCAGTTAATACATCAATTCATGAAGCTCCAGATCTCAAATTAAGTTCAACCATCCTTGGAGATTCCACAAACACACAAAAAGGCATATTATTCAACACCAAACAGAAGAGAAAAATAAAATTAACAGAAATGAAAAAGAAAGAAAGAAAGAACGCACCATTTTGACATCTAATAATTACGGTTTCACTTCGCAAATCATATAGAAATTGCAGCAATATGCCTTCACATTTTGTAACTTCCTCTTCCTGCTTAAAGAGTTCAAAATCTACAAGGTCTGATTTGTACACTGCAATTGCTATCTACTCTTATCAACATTCATCGTGCCAATTATTTTTTTAACCCTTGGACAGCAAACAATGGAAGCAAGTTAAGTTATCCACTGTATTTTTCATTCTTTCCAGGCAAATACATGAATATAGAAAAGGTGCATGCATCAGGCATGAAATTTTTCTCTGCCATTTTTTGAAAAAGTACAAAAACTTTCCGCCTTCTATTATTATTCAAAAAACCCTTCATCGGCGCATTAAATGTTACTACATCTGAAGCACAACCTTTTTTCTCCATATGTGATAACAAATCATTTGCCTTATCTAGCTCTCCATCTTTACAAGGCCCGCTAATCATGGTGCTATAGGTTACAAAATTTGGCACCAAGCCATGATGAGGCAAATTCTTCAAATAACTCCCGAGCAACTTCTGGCCTCCATGTTTTACATAGTCCATCAATCAGACAGGTAATAATTTGAATGTCAAGTTCAAACTTTACAATTTTCTAAAGTATGAAATAATTCCACTGACTCTAGAACAAGGCCATTCTTGCACAGCCCATTAATGAAAATACTAGATGTGTATGAAGTGGGTGCAACATGATTAAGCTGCACCTACTTCAACAGTTTTTGTGCATGTTCAACATAACCTGCCAGAAAAAGGCCTTTCAACAACGTGTTGCAAGTAATAACATTTGGCCTTTCCCTATAAAGCTGCACAGCTTCACCTATTTTCTGATTTTTGCAGTACCCATTGATCAAAATATTGTAACTAATAACATCTTGCACACATCCTTTGCCCGGCATTTTATTAAATAACTCGATTGTCTTATCAGTCCTATCTGTCAGGCAGAAGCCAGCTAACAGTGTGTGTCAGGATGGACACGACTGTGAATCATAAGTTCTAACAACCCATGTGCTTCATCCACCTTCCCATTTTTGCAAAGATCATCTGTCACCTGATTGGGCATCACACCTTGATCCAGCATTTGAATAAACAAGCATTTTGAAAATCATTGCAGTCGATGGGAATAACGACCAAACATTGTATTCGGGAAAAGAGTAACGCTAGATTTATAATATTCATCTGAGATATATTTTACAATATGATTATTTACATTATCAAAATTCAATAAAAGAGAAAAAAATAAAAATAAATAAGAAAAATTATATAGCTAATAATATTTTGTCACTTAAACTGTCAAGTTATATTGTAAAATTTATATTATATAGATATTGTAAGTCTAATATTATTGTTGAAAAAAATTCCACTGGAACACTCACGACTACTCGGCATGGCATGAACCCATTTTCGTTTTGCTTGGGACTAATATTAACCGCGTCCCTCTTGTTGTACTATTTTCAACAGGACACCCGGTTACGCTTTATACCCAAAGCCACAAATACTTTCGTCCGTGTTTGCAGAACTAATAATCCATATAAGATTTCAAGTGCTCAACTTTATATTTCACGGTCTCTGAGTTGTGAATAGAAATATCATTCTTTAATGGTGTTTCGTGGATTAGAAATTCTTGAGAGGGCCATTGCATTATAGGCCGAGACTTCGGCTTCAATTGCAAGCATGCAATTGCTCAAGTTAAGAACAATTTTTGTGCAGATTAATTTTTTAAAATTACTTAAAATTTTTTTAAATATATCACACCAATGACTTAAATTTTATAATTTGATTATATTTATTGAATTAGTATTTTAAAATATCTTTCTTTGACATAATATGAATTGCACATTGACCGAAATACCCTTGCAACTTATCAAAATTACCAAAAAATGCCACTACATATAATGTGCACATTACCAAATTGCCATTGGTAAAAGAAATAAATAAATAAAAAGTCCATTTTAATTTGTTTTAAATAAATGCAATAAGAAACTATATAATTGACAATAACAATAACAACAGTACAAAATACATAAAAATGAAAGGGAATGATTTCAGTTAATAAAATACAGGGTAGACAAATACCACTTTATTATTATTATGCTTATTATTAGGGGATAAATATAACACAACATAGTACATACACTTGAAGTACACATCAGGCAATAAAATGGAAAATAAACCAAACATATGTTTTAATTGGATAATTTATTTCAACGAAATACCTTTATACAATATAGCGCAGCGTATCAAATAAAAAAATTCGATAAAAGACCAATCAACAAAATAGAAAACTTAATACAATAAATGCTCTGCACATTCTTTCTGGATTGATCTTTGGAGGCAAAAATGGAGGTGAGAGGTCAAAGAAACTGAACAATTATCAATAGTCAAGTAAGAATGGTAGAGGACTTCACTATCTTTGAGTTTCAGATTCCAATTATTCTTTCCTATTAAATACAATAATAATACTATACAGGTGAATTTCTCTGTGTCTCCAGCAAATCATTTATAATACAGATGCAAAAGGTATTGACGGCGCAGAGCAAGGCAGGATGATCATCCAAAACATTCTACCAGCAGACATCGTTGGTTAATGGTTAAGGAATGGACATAATGGAATGACGTATATATATATTACCTATAATTACATATCTGGATTGCAGCTGAAGCAGTAACACGTTTTAAGCTCTCTACCTTACCACCTTCAGATCTGGATATCATCTAGTGAAAGCTCATGTTCAGTCAGGTTCTTCAGTTTCTGCAAATCATAACCAAGACTATTAGGCGAGGCATTTAGTTGGGACAGGAAGAACCATTGGAGAAACCAAATACCGTAATAAACTTAGGAGGATCATCGAGACTTGACGAGCCTAGAACAATCTCCCTATTCAGCTTTGTTGTTAGCTTGTGACATACTCTTAACTGCAGATAAAAGATATTAATATAATTAAGCTGGCCCTGGTTGTGACAGTCAGAACATCATGTAGTAATGAATTCAGAAGCTCTTCGTACCTCTGACCTAGTAGCCCCACCGATGATAAATACAAAAATGCGTTGACCCATCTTCTTCAAATCACTAGCTGCATGTCTTAGTACTGAATCACTGCATGGCAACAGAGGATATATAACAACAATTATCAAATTAATGAAAAAAACTAATACTGACACATCCATAACGTGGATTGTTAAATTGTATAAGCATTTTAAGAGTTAATGGTAATCTCCAGTTAATGGTAATCTCCAATAAGTGACACATTTAGTTTTGCAGTACCGTAAAGTGATAAGAACAAAAATGGCACAGACCACCAAGAGCATTCGTGGCATCACACTCAATGAAAATTCTTTTCGCAGCAAAAACTTTTTGAGAAGTATACAAGAGAAGATCCCAAGAAGAGAAAGTTAACACTAAAAACAATTAAAAAAGTTTTAAAAAAATAAAAATGATTAAAAAAACGCATGAAACATTAACTAAAGGTCAGTAAATAGAACTCCAAAATAATGCAAGGATGCTTTAACATGGGAAGACAAATAGGCCTAGATGGACATAAAGGAATTGACTAGTTTTCAATTGAAAATTATCAGAAAAGAATCCTTATGGAGCTTCCCCAGTTACAGATTAGTCAAACCCATATATTTATACAAGAAGAGCAACAAGATCACCTTGAATAACCATCATCAGAGTTCCTTGGCCTAGCCCATGTTGGTGTTCGTCTGGATCTCATTGAATGAGCAACTGGAGATTGGTTCATTGCTGCAGAATGGGTTGTACCATTGAAACTCTGACTTGGATCATTCATACATGGATAATCAGCCTTCGATAGCTCTCCTTTACTAAGTTTTTCAATAAGTTCCTGAAACATGGCAATTAGCAGATCCACCACAAAGTAAAAGGTCACAAGAAAAAACAATCACACCATATGTGTCACCTGCCATCATTAGAATAAAGATCTATGGAAGGAAACCTATCTAAATACCATAAAATAAACTGAGAGAGGCATTCTCACAAGCAACAAAATTCGAACTTTATGCTCCAATTATTATCAAGGAAGATATCAAAGAATAACAGTAGACAAAAGAAAATATCAATGTTTGAAACTAGAAGTAATTTATGTGGGTTTCATAAGATTCTAGTTTCCTTGCAGTTCTTATATTTTCTTAATTATCTAACTGCATTATTATTGGCTTTAATAATGCAGTGGTGAGAGGAAAAATAAGCTACTCTCAACCACTCAAGTATTGACTATATGTGATTGTTTAAATATGATTGAATAACTTCCTCTTTACAAGGTCATTGGAAGTATGTACTATGCAATGCCTAAATTGATTCGAAACATCATCACAAGTATCATGCCACTTCCAGATCCGTGTATTCTCAAGTCTCCGACTTCAAGTCCGAAGTTCTAGAAACCTCAGAGCATACTTAGTGTAAAATGAAAAATCTAACAGATAGGTTTTCATACTGACTACAAGAAGTATTAAAAAATGTAATACAGGTTTGTTCAAACACCGGCAGCTAGTATATTATCACTTATACAATCTCCAATATTAACTAGCAAACTTAAAATTTAAGGTACCTCTATAATAGGATAAAAGCGTGATAACTGCCAGGTTTCTCCTTCACCAGGACGGTCTTTCCTAGCTGCCCGCTTCTTCTGAAAATTAGATAGCAAAAGAGTGACGAAGAAGCATAGAGTCTATCTTTTCATACATGCAAAAATTCAGGACCATCATCTGAACGAACAAATGTATGCTTACCTTATGGATATCAAACTTCAGCGAAAAGGGCCCTTTTGAATGTTTTTTGCAATCTGATGATCCCCCAAGAAATCTCATATTATTTACAGCAGTCATATCATCAGGTGTTAATTTTGCCAACTGAAAGGTATTCACGCATATTATCACTCAAAAAGAGATATTCAAACAATGTAGAAAATTGTATGCACAAAATAGAATGTTAAAAACAAAATAAGGCTGATAAATCACGATTCCCCTCCCAAAAGAAAAAATAATAAATAAATAAAATAAGGGATCAAAATGCCAACCTTCATTAACTTCAGACCCTTTTCACCCTCAAACTTCTCAGGATAGATGGATGCAAGAATCATCAACAGCCGCAACTTATTTTCATGAGTTACACCCTGCATAAAAGTTTACCTTTTATTTAATTTATTCTGAGAAGTATGACATCCACTTATACATACTACAACTGAATACCTCATTTGTAGTAAAAAATTTAATCACATCCTTCGTTCCAGCATCACCAAAAACAAGATCCTGCTCCAGCTGTCCAAGTTCTCGAAGTCCTGACTCTCTGATAATTCTGTTGATTTTTCCTGCAATCTGCACAATAAGATCTATTTTGCATGATCATGATTGCTATCGAATTCTTTCAGACCATGGAGAGATTATGTTGTCTTAATTACATCTAGAAAAATAACAGTTGAAGCTAAGAGAAATTTAAGCTAAATGATTTAGATTCCAATATTTTAAGGGGAAAAATAGGGGAAAAACACAGGGTTATACATGATCAAATTTCAAAGCAAATGGATCTCAGGCATTAAAAGACAATGGGCAAAGCATACTAGTGAATTGAATACAAGATACAGAGACTTGATCAAAGATAGACCAAAAGAATTAGTTATGTTAACCAACTTTAAATTGTTCAGCAACTTAAAACAAGTAAATTGTACTAAGAACTTGTTAGCCTGAGAAGATAACAGTATTTGTCACAATACTAGGAAAACCTGCTATAAGTGAGAAAAATTAACCCGTCTTGAGACTTGAAACAACTTTAGCTAACTATTTGTTTCAGTTGTTTTAGAGAATGTAAACTAAAAACACTTAACCATGAAAGATGTCATACAGAACCCAAACATAATAAATCTAGCAAAAACCCTCTAATTGTGAAGGGAACAATTAAATCACTACATGTACGTTACAGCAATAACAGCTGGAGTGTGATGCTTGTAAAACAAGTCAGTATCCAAAAGACTTCCCACACTACATGAGACACATGTTTTAAGACATACAAAAAACCATTAAAAAAGAAGAAGTAATTTCTGTGTAATTATAAAATGAAAAAGAGGTAAACAAGAACAGAAAGATGACAATAATGCATAAAACCATCTTTGCATTAGAAACTGATGCCCAACCATATGTTATAGCAGCAATAACAAAAGAAACTCAACCAAAAAAAAAAAAAAAAAGAGGATGGTCTATTTATTGAATGCTAATATAAGAAGATTATAATATGATCGACATCGTCCACAATGCAATATATTTGTTGAATTTTTCAAGGTAAAATTAATAGGCACATTTCATTATTATCCACATTCCTTGCAAATTGTATTAGGATGCACATTGCATTTACCTGACTTTCAAGAGAAGAGAATAACATGTCTCACCACACTTCTTCACTGTATTACATAAGTGAGGTAATTTCAAGCCTATTTCTTTGTGTTTATAGTTCCTTTTTTTTTTTTTTTAAAGGAGCCAGGTGGGAAAGCAAAAGTGGGGACAACAATACTTACCTCCACATGGAGAGAAAGCTTGTCCATTTGTTCACTGTATTGTGGCAATGCTTGAACCATCTTTTGCAAATCCCTAGTAGAAAGTTCACTACCATCTCTGTACAATAGTATTTTAAGAAACGGATTATGATGGTAACTAGGAAGAAAGATACACTTGTTCAACCCTTAAATTCAGAACCCAAAAAGAACCAAAAAAACAAAAAAGGACCTGGCCCATACTACAATATGGAAGCAAGAACAACCATTCTTACACTTGAGATGAACCTAAAACGTGGAATGAAACAAACAAAATAACTCTTTTTTTTAATACAAAAAAAAGATAAAATGAAAAGGTGCACCGCAAGATTGCATAATCAGGGATAGAAGTGTGGACTATCCTACACCCTAAAAGGAGATATCTTTGTGCAAATATCTCAGCCAAAATGGACCAAACTTCGACATATAACTCACTATACACAAACACCGACAGTCAGAGTATTTAATAATGATGATCAACAAATTTTCAAAGTCAACAGGTTTTGAGCACTTTTTTCCTTCCACAAAATATAAATAAATAAATAAAACAAAATAAAATAAAATAAGAGAGAAAAACAAAAGAAGGCAAAACTTTGGGCACTGAGTAGGTAATTTCTGAAGGTAATCTAGGCGGTGTTAATGCAGCAACATAAAGGGAATAGCTCTTTTTCACCATGTAATCCCTTGAATCCGCAGGAAAACCCCAACTCTATAAGAAATTAATCCCCAAAAAAATTGAAATATTATAGAGTGAAAACTTGTGAAAGACTTGAGAGATGAGTAGCCTAGTTACAGCAGATTAATACCGATCCTACTTACGTAGAAAACTTGAAGTAAAATAAATAAATAAATAAAAGCACAAACTTTAATCAAAAATAAAAAACTAAACAGGATCCTAATAAGGCTTCCTGCGCAAGGAAAATATGTTGCAACTTTCAGTTTTGTAGCCAAATTCTCCTATATCAGGTATTTTCTTACATCTTCTTGTTGATTTCATGAGCTGGCTGCTCCCAAGACACGGACCCAGGTGTCAACAACTTAAAATATAACAGAACAGTCTAGAAAACACCAAGAAAATTCCACGCCACTGCAAAAGAGTGATAAAAATGCTAGAACTACTATAGTGGATGCTTCTTTTCTTCTGTAATACAAACAGTAAACCAGGGAAATTCAACTGTAAGTCTGCTTTACTCACCAGTTAATATATATTACTTAATAAGAAACCACAAAACCTTATATACATTAATAACTACTAATCCATCTTATGAAATCCACCCATGATAAATGAAATTTCTAAGATTTGTTTTACTTAAGTTGACGATCTGATCTAAAAGTTTCCATACGAAAAAAGATTATTCAAAATGAGAGTGAGAACACAATATGTTACATTATTTAACTTTAAAATGCCAAATCTATTACACATTATATAAAAATATCACAGATGTTTAAAAGTCTCAAAGCAGTTACGTTTCAAGTTTCATTACTGTGTCACATGGCAGTCACAACTTTTTAGCCATTATGTATTTCGTTTATTTTTCATAAGAATTACGTATACTAACATTCCACATTGTTTTGAAGATTCGAATGGTATCTAAGTCATTAACCAATTACAGCAATATTCCACAAAAATGAAAAAAGTTAATACAAAGTGTTAAGCAATTGACAAAACTTTTAAAAATGTAATAGCAGGTCCAATATGTTCTCCAGTGAAATCATGCCAAAAATAATGAATATTCACTAACCTTGAACCATGTTGAATCTGTGCAGCTTTGTTCTTTGATACAAAGTTGGTCATTTTCTCATGTAAACGTTCACTAGCCTGCAGATCAAAGAGCATCACTATTTTTATAAATGTAACAATTTCTTTAAAAATAAAATATAAAAAAAAAAAGAGGAAAAGGGAAGAGGAAAGTAACAGCAGCAAACATACATCTGCTATATGTGCATGGCGAAGTTCAAGCCAGATAGGATCATGTTCCTCCAAAAGAACTTCTTTTTTCTCTGTTGGACCACCTGTTTTGCTTGGAACCTGATGTAATCCAATTCCTTGTTAAAGATATCCAAAGTATATCATCCATATCAGATGATTCAAGAGAACATTTATAACTTAAAATTAGAACTTACCTCATGCACATATTTATTACCTTCCAATTTTAGTAAATCATGGCAAATGGCATCATATGTCCACTCATGTATGATAGGAGCAATCTAGAATTGCAAGTAGCTATGTTATTACAAGTAAAATAGAGAAGGTATGCACTAAAAACTTCAGAAAGTTCATATCCACATGCATCAAAAGACCTGATCAACAGAACGGTCAAGGATAAGCAACTCGCATGTTTCTGTCTGAGGGAAATTTTTAATGGTTTGTTTATATTTTGTGAGACAGTTCCAGACGCCAGCAGCAAGCTTCGTGGGAACTAGATCATGGAAAGTTGTTACTGTCATTGCATCAAGTGTCTTAGCAGCCCGATAGTGCACAAATGGAAATTCCTGACAATCCAAAAAATACAAGCCTCAGATAATTTACAATACTTAAGAATCAACGTTAACCATTCATCATATATACCCTTAATGAAGCAAAAACCGTAGCAATGCGCGTAGCCATCACATGTAAACATGCGTCACCTTTGCGAGTATCTTCCTCATCACCAAAAAGTTCCTCCAAGGCTTTTTCATCACCAGTGATAAAACTCTGAATTCAGAAAAATCACAGTTGACTAAAACAACAACAACAATATCACATGGTCTTCAATGCAAAAAATGAGTAACTATATGAGAATTGGGGAAAAACAAAACAGAAAAAAGGGAGGCACCATTAAGTAATATTTTGAACTATCAGAAAACAATTGAAATCCATAACCATCTAGATGATGAGCCATTACCTATATGAGTTCAAGTCAAGGAAACATTGCATCAATGATTCAATATTCCCTTGTTGAATGCAATGTAAAAAGTAGCATACATGAAAAATTTTCCGATTAAAAAAGTCATCCTCAAATTTTTGAATTTAAAATATCAAAAACTTTGGCTGGCTATATGCACTTTGGAACATTTAAAGTTTCAAATATTTTAAGAGCCAATTGGCATGTTAAAAATCCTGTCCCAAGAGGCCAGTAACAATATCAGCCATCAAAAACGTTTTTGGAACTTGCATTCAGTGAGTTACAGGATCTTATAACTTTCCTGAAAGCAGGAAATTTGCCCGTGGAAAATGAGGTAAAAAAGAAAAAAAGATCGATTTTGATGTAACAAAAAATAATTAAAAATAAAGAGCTGCTATTCTCATCCAGGTGGAAAATCATAGCAATGAACTACCAAGGATTTATTTGGCATCAATATGAAATTTGTGACCTACATTTGTTGAAGTTTCTCAAATCACAGAAGGAAGTGAAGATGTTACAATATTTAGAAATGAGATAAAATCTGGTTGCCAAAAATTATCCGACCAATTTTATTTAACAGATAGGAAATTTTGGAGATACAAGCTCCACTACAATTGATAAAACATAGCTGTTCAGTAACTGAAATTATCTCTTGCAATAATGCTGTTAAACAATAATTCAACTAAATGAAGTAGCATCAGGTACCTGGCTGTCAATAGCATAATATTCCAAATTCATCTGTATATTTTTCAATAAAAAAAGAAAAGAAAGAATTAGTATGTAATTGTAAGAACCAAACTAACGATGGAAGAAGAGAAAAAGAAGTAAACTAATTGGCAGATTTATGTGGTTATGCACAATAAACAATCTGAAGAACAAACAATTTCCATAGCAAAAAGACCAAACCTCTTGCAGTGCACCTATGCGAGGTAAAATAGTTGGATCCTTCTTGATATGGGTCACCAATTCTTTTGCAATAGGAGAACTGAAATATACAAATGCCCTTCCAACCAGCAAAAGATTTATTCAAAACAAAAAGAATGTTTGGACTTCTAAAACAAAACCCATACAAAAAAAAAAAAAAAAAAAAAAACGAGGATGATAATTACATGTTTCACAAACCTTTTATATAAAGGTGATCTTCCAGACATGTCTGACATAAACATAACAACGCTGCCATAACAAATAAATGAGTAAATGACAGATGCACAGACAGAGATAGAGACAAGTTTCATCCATGTGTCTATTCCAAGAAATATATGTCTATAATTCCACTAATTCTTCCAAAGTAATGCAACAACATGAATATGGATTTTTAAATTATCACTGCCATTAAATAGTTAAATATGGACAAAACTTGTAATCAGATTCATACTATGACAAGTGAGAAGAAAAAAGGACAAAATACAGATGCACTGAAAAAAATATTTATACGAGATACTAAATCCAAACAGCACCAATAAGACATCTGAGGGGTCAAACTCATTGATCATAATACCACACCAAAATGAATAGAATGGTCCAACAAGCTTTAACATATCAAAAACCAAGAATAAAAACGAAACAAAATTGTCATCTTCAGAGATTTATCCAAGTCTAGGTAAACAATCTCCTTAAGAGAAATAACGCAATAGAGGGAACAAGAGAGAGAAATAGAAAGAGAGAAGATTATCATTAAGTAACATAGGCATAGAAAGAATAAATATGAATGCATTGAGGCATCAGAACTATCAAAGCCAACAGCGCAATGAATTTTCACATTCAACAGCCAAAATTTTTACTTCTCTTTTGTTGGTTGAATGAAGTATATAGCGTCCATAGTGGACATTGGCTGCCTTCGTCTAGACAAATCTTCCACCACTGCAGGAAAAAATGAAAATTATAAATCTTTCAAGATCAAACCCAATAATTACTTTAACTGAAGAAAGTTTCCATGCATTAGATGATTAATTGTTATATCACCTATTAATCACCAGATGTTTAATGCAAGTCCTCTTTGTTCCCTATGGAAAAATAAATCGTCGATCACTATCCACAACAGCTACTCCAATCAACTAATTTTCCTATTTCCTAATTTATAAACTAAAAGAACACAAACAGAATGCAAGAATCTACCACCTCCAGCGCGTAACACTCTCTTCAAAAATTTCTTAATGGCATAAGATATACTAGAACAGAACAGCTATCGTAGTTATGCAGTCAACTATTTTAGCAGCTTGCTAGCTTGACCATTCACGTCTAGTTTTAGCATTTTAACGGAAGCGATGTGCAGCAAACAGTAGGCAACGCCACAACAACCCAGAGAAATGCACAGTAGGTAGAATAGAGTTCACCTACATTACATACAGTTTTACATGGTAAACAGAGTGCCCGGAAGTACAAGTTCTCAAGAATAGAAACATGGAGTGGTTTCCAAAAATGAGGTGCATCAAAAACTACTGATAAGTAAAACCGCTCTCTGTTATTCTTCTTGAGAACCAGCATTGAGAGCAATTTTCAAAAGAGGGTATCAAAACTTTTAGATGATATCCAATTGATTCTTACATGAAACTCCTTCTTGCGTAATGTCAGCCATCTTGCATGAGTAGGACATTATCTTAACAGTAAGCTTGTCCATGATAAGTACCTTCACATAAGACATTCAAGAACCTCAAAAAAAAAGAGAAATGAACTTCAACAGTAAATGGAGAACAAAGCTTTATTTCCTATATTAGTTAGGACAAAGCATAATCAAAAGGTACAAAAAAGGAAACTAAATCATTAAATGCAAAATATAGAAATGAACCATTCCAATTTGCATTCCTTTGCAAGATAAACAAATTAAGTAGCATAAACACTCATAATTAAACACAACACATGAACCATCCTTTTAACGGGCTTTGCATATAAAACATAAAAAATTGTGCACACAAAAAAAAAACCAATCAACACAAGTTGAGTGCATAACGATCACAGCAGGACTCTTGCCTGCCCCAAAATTTTGTAAATTTGAATGCAATAAAAAATTCTTAACTGATCAGAGTTATAGGTTCTCACTGTATCTTCCCTTAGCATACTTTGAGCACAAGAAACAAAAATAAACAAAACAAAATAAAATAAAATCTTAAAGCAAAAAATAAAATAAAATTATCCAGAGAATTCCAGGAACATAATAAGAGATAGCAAAACAATACAAACATTAAAATACAAGCAGAGAATACCTTCCAGGATGATTTTGAGTTCCCTGATTTCGCTGAGCGAAGCATTTCATGCAACAACCCTGAACTCAAATTCAAATTCAAAAACAAAAAGCTCAACTACCCAGATTGTTAAACGACAACATATAATAGAGAAAACGAAGTGGGCATTCATAATTAGTTAATAAGAATTGAATTGAGAGAGAAACGCACTCACTTTCACGGGTGATTTGCTTGAAATTTTTGTACTCAGCAGCGCTGTTGTATGAATAGGAAGAGGAATCCGAATCCGAATACGACATGATTGGAACTGTCGTTTGCTTGGGATTGGTTTGGATTCTGGGCGGGTCTTAGAATCAAGAGATCCTTCCTTTGTCTATGTACAAGAATCAATGAGATGAAATTCAAAATTTTCAGGAAATTTTTTATAAATAAAAAATTGAAATTGGAAGCAGCTTCAATGCGACAAAGTAAATGGTCATGGTGGTAATGGGAAGTAGCTTAAACTTGAAGCAAGAAACGTTCCTTTTGGGAGGGAGAAGGGATTTTCCTGGAAATTTTTGCTTGATTTTGTTAATTTTTTAATTTCAGAATAAGCGCAGATGAAAATAGGAAATAATAAATTTTAAAAAGGTTAACGAAATTAGGAAGAATTTGTTTAAAGTGTTGTAATTTAATTCACACGTGTGGACTCAACGGCTTTCTGTTAATAAGATAAATTTGTTATTTTGGTACTCGCAGTCGAATAAAAAAAATGTATTAAAAATGGACCTAAATAAGGTACTCATTTAAAATTGGATTGATTTTAAAAAATTTAGATATCGACAATTTTATAACGTATGATGGTCTTTTTTTTTAAATATTAATGATTGATAAATTAAGTGTATTCTTTTATGAATCTAATATTTTTGTTTTCAATTGAATTTATGAATATGTGATTGATTTTGAATTATTTTGAATTTTGAAAAGAATACATAGTTGAGATTGAATGAAAATTGTATTAAAAAAGTGTAGTACATGAAACAGAATTTGAATTTATAAAAAAACGGAGTGTAAGTTTTAAGTGTTAAAACCCAAAAATCCAAAAGAAGCTATCGAATTATCCGACGTTAGAAACTGATATAAAAAAATCGGTCAGCATCAAGATGTGATTGTAATGACTAAAGTTTTGGGTGAGTGGACAAATTTGAAATAAGTCTCGTAATTTGAGTTTTTTTAAATTTTCCCGATATTTGTTTGCTAATTTTCAGCATTATTTTAAATAAATTGTTTACGGATAATTTTCTGGTTCATGTTTGAATGACATCTGTCGAGATCGGAAGACGAAGAATTTTTTTAGAAGGTTTTAAATTTCTAAACCGCTCTGTGAAATTCAAATCTATTTAAATAATCAATAGTTAATTATTAGACTTGGAAAGAGAAAGCTTAGAATTTTCAAATCTTTGGGAGACATTAATAGAAGTAACGGAATTAATCATTTTATGATTTTCTCTTAAAATCTAAAAGAGAGATAATATCCTGTTAAAAGAAGAGTAACGCTATTTATATAAATTATTTATATAAAATCACATATATAAACTGATGTGGCATTCCTATATGATCGCTATATCGTCCATGTTAATTAATATTATTTATTATTAATATATATTTTTCAAATCATTATATTTATTTATAAAATCATTTCATAACACGTCAGTTTGTATAGATGAGTTTGTATAAGTAGTTTGTAAAAATAGTATAAGATGCTCCCTTTCTTCCCCCTTTTTAGAGAAATGAAAATATAATATATTATTTGTCTATTTTCGTCTACCAAAATACTTAAATATAAATATATTATTTATTTTTCTTTTAAGATTATTCGCAACGGACAACAAACACTTTAACAGAAATTCAAACGATCAAACATTCATTAATATTCAATTATCTGTATATTTCACAATGTAAAAAAAAAAATACTCAAAATGTAATTTAGACGATTAGTTAATTTATAGAAGTGTATGAGGAAATGATCTATGTACTTTCTTGAACAAAGCTGGTAAAAACTAGACCGCGGGGTGATTATCACCCTGTACTTGGGAAACTTTGACTCCGACGTAACATTTGAATGCCTAATTTTATCAATGAGAAATTACTTGAGAACATTTTTGTTCTATGCGTTGGGGAAATGAATTTAATATATATATATATATATATATATATATATGAAAAATAACTAATTAAAAAAAAACTATTGGTTAAGGCAAGGTAACTATAATTTATGTCATTGAATTTTAAAATAAGGTTCTTTACAGACAATAAACATTTACTTGGTAGAAATCACATAAATATCAACCCATGAAAATTACATGTATTATAGAAGTCACTTTAGTTATTTATTTATTTTTTAGAAAACACCATTTTCATTAAGTTTTTAAGGTTGCAATGGAATTTAAGGGAAAATAATGATATCACGTTTGAGTTTTGCCTCAAACACGACTTGGTCTTTAAAGTTTTAAAACTATATAATATCCATCAACCATAAATTCAATATTGCATAAGTATAAAATGTTTGATGCAACATTTTCTTTTAAAAGATTGAAAAACTTCTATTGTGTTTGTTTACCTTTTCAAAAAATTGTTTTATAAAAACGCGCACTTTTCAATACATTTAAATCAATATCAATCATGTATCATTTTTAAAATTCAAAAAAATTTAAAACCAACCATATATTCTTTCAAAATTTAAAAACAAAAACTCAAAATACATAAACAAAAATATAACTTTCCCATTTTTTAATAAATTAGTATAATAAAAAATTAAAAAAAAAGTAGAGTTTAGGCAATAGCATACCTAAGATTTTATGGAAGAGGGGACACCATGCATATTTTAATATTTAAAATTTATTTGCTAAATATTAATTATATGATAAAAAGAACCTAGGTAATATAATGAACCTTACCCTTTTAAAACGTTTCTCAAATATAATTTTTTTAATGATATTTACTATATTTAATCTAATTAGTACGATAAATCATTGGAAAAGAGAAAGAAAATATAATATATAATATTAAAGAAAATATAATATATAATATTATTAAACCTTACCAAAGTGTTCAATATTGCTATTAATCCACAATTTTTTAAATTTGTATTATTCTAGTAATAATTCATTAATTTTTTTAAACTCATAAAAAATAAATCATATAATCTATAGCAAATTAAATAAATAATAATTAAAAAATCTAAAATTCTATTTATGTATAAATAATAAAAAATCAATTAACATACAGTATAAACTTACATTATTGCTTATTGCTTGGACGAAAGGTTTATGTAACTGACTGTGTAAGGCTCAACATTTTGGAAGAAAAGAATAAAAAAATTTGAAATCAGGTTATTTTTCTAAACGTAAGGATATAAAATAAAGGGATGTTCAATATTTTCAACCTTTAGGTGTGGCCCGGCCTCCCAAGTGATAAAGTAGGTCCGCCCATGAGTTGAGGATATACACATGTGGTGTGACAAAATAACTTTTATTGCATTTTAAGTTCAAAAGCACTTTTAATAGTTGATTTTAGTTTTACGTCTATATTATAAATCATTGTCAATAATATAGACTTGTTTAAAAATAATAATTTTTGGCATAATTATTTGTAATAATTTCTTATATCGAGTTAAAAAATTTCGGCCTTCATCTTGTCCTTTTTAATCTACTAATCAAATCGTATCAACACTTTAACAAAATCATTTATTATTTATCAATGTTGCGTTGAAAAAAAGAAATTGTAAATTTGTAATTAAAAGAAATGCTTGATAAGTTGATAAACTAGTGTCGCACATGGGACACAGGAGTGCTTTTATTTACAAATTTTATATACAACAGCTACAAAGTTTGTACGATTCACTCACTGCGTCACTCTCAATCAAAGAATCTTTTAGGTCAAAAAATTAATACGGAGATTTGATTTGGACGGAAAAAGAGGATGTAAGGCGTTTGAAATGATTAAAACATGAAAAGAAAAACAAAACTCTAATAAGATATGGTTACGTTACATTTAAAGTACCAATATTTCGAGTTTTAAAATTGTGTAAAAATCATAAATAAATATGTAAATATTATTAATGAATATGTAAAAATTATAAATAAATATATAAAAATTATAAATACGATTTTTATATATTCATTTATAATTTTCACACACTTATTTATAATTTGACAAATTCATTTACAATTTTTACATGTTCATTAAAGAAAAGTTGTATTTACAATTTTTACACACTGATTTATAACTTTTATACATTCATTTATAACTTTTATATAAATTTAAAAAATTGATGTATTGGTACGTCAACTACTGTAGCCACACCCCCTAATAATACAAAACATCCTCGTATGCATTTAACTGACCCCCAACCAAATCATTTCTCAAACATCTTTCCACTTGTATTCGTTTTAATTACCTGCATATAATTTCTTAGACATCTCTATGCCTCTTATGGTATAAATTAGCTCACAAGCATACCATTATCATTTCTTAGACATCTTTCGAAGCCTCATATGTTTTAAGCGAACTTATTTGCTAGACTTAATAGGAGTATGATCCTATATTATGACAACATTGGAACTCATTATTCATGCCAACACTGCGATATTATAGTAATTGTTTTGTGTCATATTTTAGAATTAGTAATAGAGAATATCTATATATTAAGAATATAAGTGCAAAGAAAATTTTTCACACATTCTATAAATTTTGAGAAAATATTAACTTCAATAGCAAAATTCAATTTTATATTTGGTTTTTGTTAGACTAATTAGTTGAAGTGGAATGAAATCACTCAATTTTTTGCCTAATATAACGAATTAGTTATGATAACAAAACTACTCAAAACCTTTTTTTAAATAATTCTTCCCTATATATCCGTAAACATTAGCCCAAAATAACTAGTGTCACCTATTTGAGATTAAAAAAAATTAAGAGCAGATGATCGAAGCTTAATTTAAGGCATTTATTGGTTGAATGAACTCTTCGGGTTTAAAAATAAAAATTGAAATTATAATTATAATTTTAGAGATAAAGATGAAAGAAGATAATAAACCAAAAACAAGACACCGAGGAGGAAAGCATGTAGCTGGTAACATAATTTGTTTTTTTACTTATATTGACCTCCAGTATTACACATGATAATTAAGTACTTCTCATGATAACGAGTAATCTAAGACTTAGATAGAGAACACCATTCAAGGAAAGTATTAATTTAATTAATTTTGTAACCTCCTCATCAGACTTCAGCAGCAACTTTGTTTGTATTGGCGAAGTTTTTGATACGCTTGCCTTTATGATCTTGCTTTGATTTGAACAACCCAACGTGCTTTTGCTTTTGCTTAATATTATTATGCACGGAAACGCTTCCAGCTTTGCCATAGTGCAACACCTGCTCCCCTTCAAGACCATCAATAACCATTGCCACGCTCCCCTTTGAATTAGGTTGATGCGGGGCCGGAACCGCCTTGATGGCGGTTCCCTCTACCGACGCAGACGGTGCCGATGCTGCCGGCGGGCGAGGGTAGTAGAAATCAGTAGGGAAGAAGTAGTACTGAAGGCCAGCCATGAATGGTGTACGAATAAGTAGTACTCAAAAATGTTTGAAGAGTTGGTGGAGCTTTGTTATGTATTTATAGATAAGAGAGCATGAGAGATTCTTGGGCTAACCTCGCGCGGAGTTCACTTAAAAGGTTGCATTTACTTGATGAATGGTTAGATGGTTGTAAAATTTATTAAACTGTCATGTTTAAAAACAGTAATTAAAACATTTAAAGAACAAAAATCGAGATAACATTTTCTTTTATGTTATAATTATACATTAGAATTATTTATAATTAATGCATCCTAACGACACTTTTTTTTTTTTTAATTTTAGTTGAATGTAACTAAGAGAAGGAATATATATTCTAAAAAGGCCATCATTTTTTAGGAAAACGATTTAAAAAAAATTAATGAGTTTCTTGGTTCCCAAAAAAAAAAAAAAGAAAAATTGTTTTATAACTTGCTCAGATTTTGAACTTAGGGAGGATACATTTAATTTAAGAGTAAATTTTTTTTTAAAGAATTTTGTAATACAAAATACCATGTGGAAAAACAAGTATGAAGTGTTTTATTCAGAAAAATTCTTAAAACGGTTATCTTAACTTAAATGTGTATTTTTCCTGCTTTTTTTTTTTTTAAATGAATCCACTAGTTTTTTAATATATAAAAAACATACTAGATTCAAATAAGATAAAACTATTATCAAATTGCTTTTGCTTATTTATGTTTTTAAATGCTTTTAATGATATTATAAAGAGCCCTTTGGCACGAATTTCTTAAAGAAAACTTGTCAAAATATAATTTAAAGAAGTCATTTTAATGAAAATATGATTTCTGTTAAAAAGTTTTTGAGTGTTTGCTTGTTAACCCTTATTTTAGTTAATTTTTTTTAGTTTAATTTGTTACTTTAAAGCCCGTAATAATAATAATAACAACAACAATAACAATAATAATAAACTATATTGAATTATGAATCTTATTGTAAGGTTAAGCTATTTGCGAAATAGCGATTTCTCCTTCGCTAATTCTTTTAAATATATGACCCATCATTATTTTTTATTTAATTTAACTTCTCTATATTTGATTAATCATTAAAACTAAAATTATTTAACTAACCCAATTAAGTAAATCATGTTAATTTAATTAAAAATAAAATAACAAGCATTTTGTTAAAAAGTTGATTTAATAACAAATAGGAGGAAAATCAAATTTTGAGCTATCTTTTAATAGTATAACAACAAAAAATCTTCTTTAAATCACAACTAAACAATATGTAAAAGTTCGATTTTTTTTTTTTTTTTAAGTTTAAAAAGTTTGGAGCTTTAATCCTGTTCACGTAGGATCCTTACATAAAAAAGTTTATCCACAATTAATTAGAAGAAAAATAAGCTCTCAAAATTTTAATAAATTATTGTAAATTTTGTTAATTTGAAGTTCTTAATAGCATGATATATTTCTTATCTTTTTCTTATTCAACAAGTGAAAAGAGTAGTGATACATATACAACTCATGTTATAATTATATCTTTGTATAAGTTACGAATGGATAAAAATAAAAGTGAATAAAGTTAAATTACATGACATAATTATATATATCATTAAATATTTTGCAGTTGAGTTTATGCATAAAAATTTAGTTATATATTAAAGGAATTATTATAGTACTGATCATATAATATTATCGAAATAATACCAACTCTTGAATCTCAAATCAAATTAAAGAATAAAATGAATAATATAAATGAAGACTTTAAAGCCACCCTTGACTGACCATTTGTTAATATTTGGGTATTCTTTCTAATGGCTTAGAAAAATCACTTTTAAACAAGAAAAACATTAAAAACACTTTTGAAACTCATTTCGTTAGATATTTTCTTTTTTTTTTTTAAAGAAAATTCCACCTTACCCCATCAAGTCACAACTAATTAGTTGTTGGGAATATCATTTCATCATTAAAAACTCAAAAAACATGTCATAAAAAGTCAAAATTGCAATTAATGAGAAGTGTAATTTGTATCTACTTTGACTTGTAAAATGTCTTTGATTAATAAAACATGATACAAACATTTATATTAACGTGTTTATAAACTTTTCCCCTCCAAGGGAAAATGCTCTCAGTTTTTTTACATGTGAGGCTGCATTTGTGGTCTATAAATATCCAATATCACTTGATAATTTAATATATTCAATACATCAACTAATTCTCAAGAGAATTATTATAGTCTCTCACTTAAATTATGAGATAGACTTTTACAAGGAATTAAACCCAATACCTCATAATGGCCTTGTTACTTAATTTTTGATACCCTATTAGCATTGGACTAACTTATTGTGGGTTAATATACTTAACACTTGGCTAAGTAATAATAATAAAAAAAATATTAATTCTTTGAGGGTTTTGTTATTTGAAATAAATTTAAAAATAAACACTTTGTGGGTATAAATAAGCCACCACTAATTCCTTGAATTGATTCCATTCCATCTGTCTATAGAATATTCAACCTTTAATTTATAGATTTTATAATTTTATTTTTCTTTTATAATTTATTTATTTTGAGTTTGACAAATGATATCAAATATGTCCAAGGAACATCTATAAAAATTTAAATTTTTTTAACTCTAGTTGAAATGAGTTAATATGTTAACTAAAATTAATTAAAGGTCATAATTTCTGAACTTAATATTTTGAATCACAATTTTTATGGGAAACTGTAATTATTCATTCGATTTAAATATTAGGGATGTTTTGTTAACTCGTTTCCGAGAACTTAGGTTGGGTTATTGAGGTGAAAGAATATAAAAATAAGAATAATACTAAAGTACAACCTATTTTATGCATTTACACGTGTATGTTTACGGGATTGTCATCAATCTCATAATATCATGTCACATCAAATAAGTGTATATATATATATATATATAAAATAAATAAGTTGTACGTATATTATTATTCTAAAATTAATAGATCGTTACGTCTGTTCGTGGTTGGTGTTATCAATAAATTTTTTTTATATGGAATAAAAAAGAAAGAGAAAACCTTTAAACCACCAAACCTAATTTTCTTAATTATTTAAATTTATGAGTGCGTTGTACTAATTGATCTCAAAACCTTTTATATCATCTAAACGATATGCTCACAACTAAAAGGAAATGTTTACACAAAAAAAAAAAAAACTTGAGAAAGTTAAGCCACAAAAGACTTATAATATGAGCGTGTTTAGGGCTACTATCAGACAATAATTTTTAGATTTTGGTATGAACTACAACTATTTTGGTATTTAGTGAATTCTTTAAAAATTGGTTGTCTAATAAGCTACTGCTTAGAGAACCTATTTTTATATTAGATTGCAAAAGCAGGTAGGGTGCAGCTTTAGAAAATCAGATTTTGAAAAGCTAAAATTTTAATAGATCAAAATACCAAAATTATCCCTATAAAATAATCAATCAATTATTTATTTCATAAATTATTAAATCTAATTTATTTAAATTTTAATTTTTAAAACATTTTTCTTAAAAATGAAAAACAATCGTTGGACAGTTATCATCGTCGGACACCATTGCTTGGAGTGTCCGATGACATCACCATTACCACTAGGATCGCCGCAAGCGGCCCTTTATGGTTTCAGAGCTACCTCAGCCTTTTAAATTGTTGATCGATGAGATCAGACGGTTAAAGTTTCGGCGAAGTTGCCCGACTCTCCAAGCAGCGGTGGCCGACGATAGTAATGGTAAAAGCTCGGCAAATGATTTTCAATTTTATTTTTATTATTTTTAATAATATATTAAAATATAATTTATATTAATAAATATACTTAATTATTTTATTTTATTTATTTTAATATCTAAAAGGATTTAATTATTTTAATATTATATTTTTGAGTTTATTTATATATTATAACAATTTTTTCTAAAAAAATTATGTACATTTTAAAAATTTGGTTGAAATTGAGATTTTCAAAATCAAATTTGACACATTTTCATAACTTTTAAACAACACAACAATTTTAGAAAGTTAATTTATCAAACATCTATAACTTATTGAGACAGTCCAACTAACAACTAACAGTAGATTTTTATTTCAACACTTTGTGGTATAGTAATTTTTCAGCAGTCCCAAACACTTCCTATGTTGATATTAAAATGAAAGGAATGGGATCCACTGAATGAGGGCAAATCTTTTTTTTTTTTTTGTTTTTTTGTGCCTACAATAAGTCTCCGCCCACAGACCACAATTTTAAAAAAAAATTATTGTAAATTATTTGAAACTTTGCACTTAGATTTTTTTTTTTATTAATTATTTTGAGAACGATATATGTAAGTCAAATGTTACAAGCCTCACATTTACGTTATAATTTTAATAGTATACTTTTACAAGTCACATGTATCTTCTTTCGATAGTTAATTAACATATTTACAGGAGTATTTGTTAATATGAGGCCTGAATTTAACTAATTCTTTGCTATTTAGGCATTTAATTTTTTTTCTTAAGTTTAAGAATTATATGGTTTCAACAAAATTGAAATCTTAATGAAATATATCTAAATAGATATATTTAAGTGTGACGTTATTTGCACCCACACCCCCTCCACTCAATAAATTATAAATCTTTTATTAGAATTTGAAAGTTTTAACTTTTTCTTATACCCTTCTTATAATACTGAATACAACTTTTATTCAAAATAAATCTCGTGAAACATTATCATTTTCCTTTGTAATCTAACTCAATCTACACACCCACCCTTTTCCTAAACAAATCTATTTCCTTCCTCTCGATCAACTTTTTTTTTTTGGGCCATTATGAGGAGATTCATTTTGAAGTTTAAGTCTACTCTACTCGTATTATGTGCAATACAGTCACAGAAAAAGATGGAACACACAAAACACTTGACTGAAAATCTCCCAAACTTGAACCTTTTTTCATTTAAATGAACTGAGTTTCTGCTTTATTTCCTGCATGTATCCCATGCAGCATATATACTTAATGATGAATACTGCTGAGCTAAAGTTAGGTGTGGAGTCGAGCTTTTCTGCCTGCCATGCAAACATTGTATTCTAAATTTAGGTGATTTATTTGCAATCTAATGTAAATTCTCTTTTACACAACTGATTTTATTGTTATCTTTTATTTATTTTTTAACAAAACTTACACTGAATTTTAGTTTTGAATATTTAGGGTTTACGACATGAGACATATACGATGAGTGTAGGCGGAGAAAAAAGATTTTATTTAATCATGTGCTTAATAGTAAATTGTATTAAGAATTTTTATTAATAATATTTATAAAAAATGGATTTGTAGGATACAAATTTGGATACAAATAGTCTTGCCCTTTTTTTTAATTAAACGTTGTAAAATACTCTAATTATTTCCTATTGTACAAAACCTTTTTACTCTACTAAACTTACTTAATAATTAAACGTCAATTTTTTATTTTTATATTCATTATTTAATTATTAAAATAACATTCTAAATATTCACTTGTGCTTTTGTAAACTAATTATTTTATTACCTTGGATATTGACTAATGAAAAATTTTCATGCATGACCACAAAATTAATGTATATTATTTAATCTTGGTACACTAATTAGCGAATTTGGTGGTGCCAATGGATTGAAAGGGTCACCTTGGCAATGCTACGATACATGGCCATCAAAGATTCAAAGGGAAGCATGTGGAGATTTGAACACAATATTGAGAATCCATGTTAGGAGGGGTTGCCTTGATAACTAGAACGCTAGAGATCATCGATCGTTGTTTGTACAGGGCGAAGATGAGGGTGCCAATAATTGTAATAATAATTTATTATGCCTAGTAAAATTTATCTATTACATTAATACACCCCCTCAACCCTTTAAATCGTTTAACATATTTTTAGCGTCAATACCCTGTAATCCATTTAGATAGTAAGAAATAAATCTAGCTTTAATGTAATGTACCTCATAAACGATATATGAAAATTTTAATCTCAACTATAATTATTTAATGGAAATATATATGATTTTGGAATTTTACAAATTGGGAGCAAGATAGATAGGGTGAGAAAAAACAAAAGGGGAAAGAAAAAGATTAATCTTGAAATCTCACAAATTGAAAAAATAAAAGAAAAAACTGAAAAAAGAGAAGAGGAACAACAATAAAATAATAAATTGGAGTAAATTTCTATAATTTAAAATTGAAGATTCTAAATGAAAGCTTCTTATCTTATGCTGGAAAACGATTTAGGTGAGCCTTTTCCACATTATCTATTATCTATATGACTTGTTAATAGTATCATACTACATATAATAATTAATTATGACATATAATTTTAAGAGTTATTCTATTCAACATTCACTTTCTACCTCTTCAATTACCGCTTCTAAATAAATCTAATAAAAAATATTAAACTCATATATCTTTCTCATTAGATTCTATTTAATTCTCTAAATACCCTTTTTATATAAAAGTAAGTTTTCATTTATATTGACGTTCCATTGTTCATTATTCGTAAAGCAATTACAGAAAAGTGACGATGTTCCTTCGTTCATTACTCTTAAATCAATTACAGATCTTCTTGTGAAGAAAGGGGAGTTTCTTGTTTTTAAATTCATTGTCTGATGCCATGATTATTGTGATGTAGGACATCATACAACCCAAGCCAAGCACCCAGAAGCACTGGCACCCCAGCGCCCACCAGGAGCGCCGCAGCACCTACCATCAATGCTACATCTTAGTTACTTTTTTATTCCAGTTAATAACAATATATATCCAATTAATTTATTTTTCAATGATTTTCTTTTTTCAATTTCGTCTCTCTATATAATTCCATTGCATGTGATACACAAAGGATTCACTCCACTGATGACCATTATTGGAATTGGCATTCAAAAGTTGAATTTGCATTTTTTTATATAAGTTACGATTTCTCATTATTTAAGAGAATTGGACTTTATTATAAAGTAAATAATTAGTTGTGTGCATTTAGTATTTTTTTTTTGTCTTCTTTAGTAATTTTAGTTTATGACAAAATTATGAACAAAAATTAAAGTAAAAGTGGAGGCTGAAGAGGTGAAAAGTGGAGGCTAAATAGAACAACTCTATTTTAATAGTTTTAGGGTGAGGTTATTTGCTTTAATTTTTATTTTGCAATACCCATTTTTTAGATACACTTCACAATTGAACATTTTTAACTCATATTTTTGTTCAACTCATTTTCATAATTTCAAAATTATTCTTATGTATAGCCAACAAAAATTTTAATGAATTGAAACTTAATAGAATAAAAGATGACAACGTACAAATATAAACAAAATTTCATATGCTATATGAGATCTTAACATAAATAATTTTTCTGAGTAATTATTTTTGTAATCAAATTTTTAAAAAGATTAATTTCATTATAAAATTATAGAGATAGATTTGACATATATATATATATATATATATATATATAGACACACGCGCACACACATATATAAGTTTTTAAAATTTTAATATGGGTATACTTACTTAGAATAGTGGGTGTGGAGAATAATTTAATTTATGGATCATATATTCCATCCATCCGTGGTTTAAATGCAAGGATCCGTATTTCTTAGGGTTGGTCACTTCCTAATTATACCACACTGTTAAAAAATTTGAAGGATGATCACGATAGAGGGTGAAAACAGAAATTGACCACCTCTCCCCCTTCCAACGACAATTGATCACCATGATCTCATGAGTTATTCATGATATTGCTTGTAAAAAATTTAAAAGATAAAATAGATTAAAATTGAACTTTAAGATTCTACGTATTTACACATTTGTAAATATGTGTTACGGTTGAAAAAATGTAACATGGGGTTAGAAACCTGCGGGAACTGTCTCTATTGGGTAGGGGGACGAGTTTACTACTCGCACCCTAGAGTCACCCCTTTTTATATATAAAAAGTATAAATTATAATATATTAGTTATTGTAATAACATAAATTTGTTGTCTATTATTTTATTAAAACTTTAAATTTAATTATACAAAATAAAACTAGGAAAGCAATTAGTTATCATTCTTTTCAAAACACTTCATTTTATTGTTTTTCTAATACTTTAATTTCTAATTCTACTCTTCTACCCTACAAAGATCAAATTGAGGCTTTTGAAAAGAACAAAGAGATAATTTAATTATACTTATGTTTTGGTTATACGATTTCTTTCTTTTCTTTTTTTTCTTATTTTGAGTTTTGATATTACAGAGACGAATAATGATATGGAATTGGGGAATTATTGTCATTCCTGATCTAATATGTAAGTAGAGAGAAATCTATCAAATGCAAATAACTTCAACTTAAAAAAAAAGAGAAAGATTTTTGTCAATAAACTTGTTCAAATTTTATAGTAATTTTGTAAAAATACCATACATAAATAAATATATGAAAATATAATAAAAATATAGAGAAGGAAATAATTACAAGAAGAAAATTTGGAAAGATTCTTTTGCCATTAATGCCATAATCTAGTGGTGAAACAAACTTATAAAAAAATCTTGTGTGACCCTGCCTATCGTGTTACTTTACTTTGATGATCTCTTGATGATTATAAAATAGGTTAAAAAAATCAAAATAAAACTGAATTAAAACATGAAAAATAACTGTATATTGATAAATGAAATAATATAAATTGCTAGGAATGCTACCTTTGCACAATGACAAAATATGCAAATCTTAATCAAAAGTAATTCTCCGAACTCATTAATCAATAACCCCAATGATTAGCGATAGTATTTATATGATGATTCAGCCTCTTAGCCCGCACCTGATCAGCTTTGACTATGCCTGGAGATACCACCAAAAGTGGTTTAGAAGCCTTGGCTTGGTGGAGCTTGGTGGGCTTCTTGTTGACCTTGATCATGCCATGATCTCCATCTTCAAAATCTTCTCTTTTTGGAGTTTCAAGTGAAAGGATTTCTGGGTTCTTCTCATTCTTCTCAGGTTGGGGTGGACGAGGGTAGAAAAAGTCAGTAGGAAAGAAATAGTATTGGAGAAGGCCAGCAGCCATGAATTGCTTAATTTGACGATGAATTCAAGTTTAATTTGTAGTTTGTGTCTTTTAAGTAATGTTGTTTATGTGCTTTTATACAAGAGGGGTTTAATCGGTCATAACTTGCGCTTCAAGGTCTTTTAATTTCTCTTGCGCGTAGGAAAAGTTTAATGGTTTGCAAATTGCAGTTGCTTTTGGTGATATTTTGACCTTTCTTATTATCTAGAATAACTATGAGCCGAACCCATTTGAAATTTTGACCTAAATTGAGCTATTCATACATTTTTAAGGGCCATAAGTCAACCATATCCTAAGAGAATAAATAATATTCCCAATTCCTTCTAGACATTAAATTTCTAATATAAACTCTACTCCTAAAAGTATAAGAAAAATATTTTCACATTAAGCTCCTATTAAAAGGCTTACATCTAAATATTTAATTTTGTAACTTGTAATTGTGGGCTCAATAATAAATTTATACTCCTAGAATGTATATGTCAAAGATTTTCCCAGATTACTTATAAATTTTTGGTATAATTTTAACTATTTATTTATCTGACCTGATAGAATAATAAAGATTTAAATAGACGGTAAAATTGATCTTATAGGCCTACTTAAAGCTCAACTCAGAAGGAGCCCAATACCACTCAAAATTTGCATTGAGGTGTACTTAGTAATGGGGTTCTAAAGAGCAGTTGTGCAGAAAAATAGCCCAAACGAGGCCCAGTTGATCCCTCTTCAACACTAACGAGTCTTTCGAGCTCCACTCCACACTACTTCACTCCGGCGCCTTCTTCCTTAAAAACCCCACAAAACCCTAACCCTTATAAATCCTCATTTCAATCCTAAGCCACTCGCCACCACCTCGGTCAAAACCCTAACCAAACACAAAAACCCTAATCCCACAAAAATGACGGATGTCGAGCTTTCACGCTCCGAGAAGAAGAAACACAAGAAGAAATCCCCAACCATGTCCGAACCTAACTCCGAACCGCCCCCCACCACCACCATCGACGACGCCGACCATAAGGAAAAGGATTTCATGATCAAGCCTCAGAGCTTCACGCCCTCCTTGGACACCTCTCAGTGGCCGATACTTCTGAAGAACTACGACCGCCTCAATGTACGCACCGGACACTACACTCCTCTCGCCTCCGGTTACTCGCCGCTTAAGCGTCCACTCGCCGAGTACATCAGGTACGGCGTGATTAATCTTGATAAACCTGCCAACCCCTCCTCGCACGAGGTTGTGGCGTGGATTAAGAGGATTTTACGTGTGGAGACGACCGGTCATAGCGGGACTTTGGACCCCAAAGTCACCGGGAATTTGATTGTTTGTATTGATAGAGCTACGCGGCTTGTTAAGTCTCAGCAGGGTGCTGGGAAAGAGTATGTTTGTGTTGCTAGATTGCATGATAAAGTGCCCGATGTTGCGAAAGTGGCTCGGGCTCTTGAGGCTTTAACTGGGGCAGTCTTTCAGAGGCCGCCGTTGATTTCGGCTGTCAAAAGACAGCTTAGGATTAGGACTATTTATGAAAGTAAGCTGCTTGAGTATGACCCAGATAGGCATTTGGTTGTTTTCTGGATATCGTGCGAGGCGGGTACTTATGTTAGGACTATGTGTGTGCATTTGGGCTTGATTCTTGGTGTCGGTGGGCATATGCAGGAGTTGAGGAGGGTGAGGTCTGGGATTATGGGGGAGAATGATAATATGGTGACTATGCATGATGTGATGGATGCACAATGGATGTATGATAATTATAGGGATGAGAATTATTTGAGGAGGGTGATCATGCCACTTGAGGTGCTTTTGACTAGTTATAAGAGGTTGGTTGTGAAGGATAGCACGGTGAATGCTATATGTTATGGGGCAAAGTTGATGATTCCTGGGTTGTTGAGGTTTGAGAATGATATTGAGGTTGGAGAGGAAGTTGTGTTGATGACTACTAAAGGGGAGGCTATTGCATTGGGGATTGCAGAGATGACTACTGCAGTGATGGCGACATGTGATCATGGTGTAGTGGCGAGGATTAAGAGGGTGGTGATGGATCGGGATACATACCCAAGGAAATGGGGTCTGGGGCCGAGGGCTTCTTTAAAGAAGAAACTGATTGCAGAAGGAAAGCTGGATAAGCATGGGAAGACAAATGAGAAAACCCCTCAAGAGTGGTTGAGAAATGTGGTATTACCTACTGGAGGGGATTCTGTGGTCGCTAGTCTTGCAGCTGCAGCTGAACCTGCTGTGGCAGAGAAAGAGAGTGCCCAGTTGGAGGAGAAGAAAAAGAAGAAGAAAAGTAAAGATGAGGAAGATGGGGAGGGGCGTAAGCGCAAATTAGATGAGAGTGATGATGGAACAGCACTGCCTTCTAAGAAGGCCAAAGTAGAAGTAGAGATTGAGAAGGAAGAGATAGTTAAAGTGAAGAAGGTCAAGGAAGATGGTACTGAGGAAATTGAAGTTGAAAAAAAAGAAAAGAAGAAGAAGAAAAAGGAGAAGGAGAATGGTGGTGCAGAAACAGAAGCGGAAAAGACTGAGAAGGTGAAAGAAAAGAAGCACAAAGATAAGGATTTTGCAGGTTCACCTGAAGCAGAGAAGTCTGAGAAGAAGAAAAAGAAGAAGAAAGACAAAGAAGCTGATGAGGCTAAGAATGTTGATAATGGTGAAAATGTTAGTGAAGCGGATAAAAGTGAAAAGAAGAAGAAGAAGAAAAAGAAGAACAAAGATGCTGAAGATGACGAGTAGATGAGACAATTTGTTTTTTTTTGTTTTCTCCCTTTTTTGTGCTTGTTTTATGGCATCTAATGTCTGTTTAGTAGGTTTTGTAATTTTCTTCTGATGAAGTTTTAATGGAGCCAATTTTGTAGTTCAGTTCTGCAAAATGAAATGCTTTCTTTGGCTATATAATTTTTGAATCATTCAACTTTATTTATTGTAATCGTACGGCAATGATTCTTTTGTTCTATTTGCATGATGTTTCTGTTATTTTAAACTTGAAAAAATGATTCTAAATGATTTTGAAGGTCACCTTGTTTGTGGGCTAATCGGTGGCAATACTTCACAGTTGGCTGTATGCTTTCCTGATTGAAACATGTTAATCAAACATTAGATGTCATAAAGTTTCTCTTTGCTCAACTACAAATATCGGTTCCTGGGTGGCACTCTGCTCAATTTACTTTAAATCTCTGAACATTGTCACGTTTCCAGTTTTAAGAGGAAACCTACTGTTAAATAGATGACAAATTGACAACTGGAACCAATACTCACCGACAAGGATCCAGAATTTATCAAATCTTAAATGAGTTCAAAGCCATTGAGGCTAGAGGCAGTGGAACTCATAGATACTACTTTGTTTTAGTGCTTTCCAGCTTCAGGCTGAGAATTGTGCTAGATTAGTTTCCCCCATTTGGTAGGATCTTCCCTGGAGCAAAGAATAGTTGTTCTTTAACAGAACCGATATTTTTGCAGCGTGGATGGAGAGCGAAGTGCCTATGAAAACATACATCGAGAGCAGCATTTTCTGTAATAGCGACAATGGCTATCTGGGTCATTAGCAACAATGCAGCAAGGAGGCAAATCCTGTTGCTCAATTTAACACAATCTTTTCATCTGTGTAAACTGAGAATTTGCATAGTTTTCGAATCAGACCTGAACCTAATATCTATACAATTTACTGTGTGAATCTTCCAAATGTACAGGGCTTGTCAGTGCACTTAACAACAATGGAGTTATGGAGGTGCAACCCGTGCCTGTATTGCCAAGTCAGCATTCCTTAGATACTTTGACAAGCCACATCAGCACAGAAAGTGAGCTGTAAAGTCAAATCATGTCAAAAGGGAGAATCCCGTACCCATTGTATAAACCACCACGAGTGCTCAAATGCAATGTTAAATGCCCACAATTCTCTCTATTGTCCTTCAATTATATTATCCATTTTCTATCATTTTCTCAACAAAATTGTTGAATCGTCGGTAGGTCAACTTGGGTAAAGACTAAACACGACTTTGATTTAATTTGATCTGTAAGAAAATAGGGTCCATTATTTATTAGAAATGTTCAAAACGATTGTTCAAACTACTTTTTGATAATAAGAAAACCAGTGCCTCTTAGAAAAAGAGATGAGATATGACATGGAATAGCATTGTTTTATGACAGAATTTTATAAACTTTTAGTGCAAATATAAAATTTCTATTTTCTTAGTTTATTTTTCGACTTAATTTTTTTTATTAAACATTCACTTTGATAAAATGTCCACTATGATGACTATGTACATCCCTAAGAGATCCTTAAATCTTATTGCAAATAAACAGTAAATATTTTCAAAACAATTAAAATCCTCTGAGGGTTTTTGAAATACTAACAGGAATTATTTTTTTGTACTATTTTAAGAAACTATGATAAAGTATTTGACAGTTTCAAAATAGCAAAAAAAAAATATATATATATATTTTTTGTGAAAATTCATAGCAATTACTCTTTTAAATATTTTATTATTATATAAATTTCTAAGATGATATCTAAAATGTTTTTCTCTGTCCTTAGAGGAGAATACGATAAAATTTGAACCAAATTATGGTATAAATTGATAAAAAAGAGATTAACCATAATTGATTAAAGACTATTCTACCCTTCACAAAATAAAATATTATTAAAATATTATCCAGTTCTAAGAAACCAAAGAGACGTTCGTTTTCCCCCCATTAGCTGAAGACTGAAGTCACCTCACTTGGCCAGTCAATCCCTTCAAAACCCTAATCGGCCAACTGATTTCTCTTTGATTCTACGCACATTCCCTTCAACATCATTCTGAAATACAGAAGTTTTAACAGGTCTTTGGAAATTCAGCTTAAATTTTTACCCAAAGAAAGAAGAGGAAGATTCGAAACAACTCAGCACTTCGTCCTGTGTTGGGTAAGTCTGCATTTTTTCCGCTCATTGGAAGCTGTATTTGTTGTTTTCAGTTGCTGGGTTTCTGGTAAATTTGTTGGAGTCGTGGTGGACGGGTTGTGCTGGGTTTCTTTTTGATGAATGCGAGGTGTTCGATCAAATGTTTATGAGAGTTTAATTTTTTAGGGGTTATTTTTTGGTTCTTTTATTGTGTTCTAAAGCTACTTAGTTTGGTTGCTGCTAATTTATTGCTTTTGTGGGTAATTTTTATTTTTTTTATTATTATTTTTAATGTGTGGGAACGTTCCTCATAAGCCTTGCTAACGGGGTTCTTTGTGTTAGATGTTGTTTTCTTTTATAGTTAATGTGTTGGATTTATGTTTGACATGTGAACTCAATTTTGAAGCAGTTATGGAAAGGTATTTTAAAAGAAAATTGCCACCCGCTTTTGAGGAAAATGGTGATCATTTGAGACGGAGAAATGCTGAAGTTAATATGCCAGAGCTTCCTATGGATCCTGGTCTACGACCTCGAATTTCTGATTATCATCTAAATATTCGAGATCAAGTTCGAAGGGCGTATTTGCTGAGGGGTCCTTGTCAGCCTAGGGACCATCACTTCCCTTCCAAGAAATTTGGACAAGCATCACGAAGATTTGTCCCTGTTTGGTTTGACGAATATCCAAGTTGGTTAGAATACAGTGTATCAAAAGATGCTGCATTTTGTCTGTTTTGCTATCTTTTTAAGCCACAGGTTGGTGAACAAGGGGGTGGTAATTCTTTCATTGGTAAAGGATTTTCAAATTGGAAGAAGAAAGAAAGATTTCGGACTCATGTTGGAGGTCACAGTAGTGCCCATAACCATGCGTGGAGAAATTGTGAAGAGTTAATGAAGCAAAACAAATATATCCTAACATGTGTCTCCAAGCCAAGTTTGAATGCACTGATTGATTGCCTACGATTTGTCTTACAACAAGAGCTTGCATTTTATGATAATGATAGATTTGGAGATCCAAGCAATGGAAATTTTGTTGAGCTTCTAAAATTTCTTGCTAATTATAATGAAGATGTAAGAGCTATTGCTTTGAAGAATACTCCTGAAATCCTTAAATTGACCTCACCTGAAATTCAGAGAGACATTGTGAGTGTTGCTTCAATTGAAACCATTGATGTTATTATCAGAGAGATGGGTGACGAGCTGTTCTCAATTTTAATTGATGAGGCTTCTGACATATCAACAAATGAGCAAATGGCTATCATATTTCGTTATGTAGACAAGCGGGGACAAGTTATTGAGCGTTTTATGGGGCTTGAATGTGTTACCAACATCACTGCTTTCTCACTTAAGGTAGCAATTGATAAGCTATTTTCTAGGCTCGGATTGAGTATGTCTAGGTTGCGTGGAGTGGGTTATAATAGAGCCAATAATATGCAAGGTGATTTTGACGGTCTTAAAGAACTCATTTTGAAGGAGAATGAGTGTGCTTATTCAGTTCATTGCTTTTCTCATCAGCTTCAACTAACTATTGTGGCTATGGCAAAGAATCATATTGAAGTTCAGTCTCTCTTTAATGTTGTCGATAATATGGTGAATATTGTTAGAGCCTCATGTAAACATTATGATGTTCCTCAAGAGAAACTAGCACTTACAGCAGTTCAAAAGGTCCCTGTTGGTGAGCTTTCAAGCGGGAAAGGCCTAATTCAAGAGAGTAATTTGAAGTGTTTTAATGAGACCTGTTGGGGTTCATATTTTAATACCTTTATAAGCATCATCACTATGTTCTCATCCATAGTTGATGCGCTTGAGTTAATTGTAGATGATGGATCAAACTCTGAGCGAAAATGTGAAGCTAATAACTTGCTAGAGTTGATATTGTCGTTTAAATTTCTATTTAATCTACACTTGATGAAAGATATATTGGGACTTACACATGAATTGTCACAAGTATTACAAAGGAAAGATCCAGATGTTGTGAATGCCATGAAGTTGGTTGGTTTATGTAAGCAACGATTGCAAATGATGAGGGAAAGTGGATGGGATTCATTTCTTGGTCAAGTTTCTTCTTTTTGTGTCAAACATAGTATTGAGGTACCCACCATGGATGATATTTTTCTAACTCAAGCTCAACCACGACGTAAAGCTCAAGAGATGACAAATTTGCATCATTATCGTTTTGAGCTATTTGAAACAATTTTAGATATGCAAATTCAAGGGTTGAACAATTGTTTTAGTGAGATGAATATGGAGTTGCTTCTTTGTTTGGCGTGTCTCTATCCCAATGATTCATTTGCTGCTTTCAATAAACAAAAATTGATTCGTCTTGCTGAATTTTATCCTAAAGAATTTTCTGCAATGGATCTTATGGCACTTGAGACACAGCTTGAGGTATATATCATGGATGTGCGTTCTAGCATTGAGTTTTCTGGATTGAAAGGAATTGGTGATCTTGCAAAAAAATTGGTTGAGACTAAAAAAGATAAGGTTTACAAATTAGTTTACTCATTGGTGACATTAGCATTGATTTTGCCAATTGTCTCCGCTAATGTTGAGAGAGCATTTTCAGCTATGAACCTTGTGCAAACACTACTACGAACTCGGATGATGGACCAATGGATGAATGATAGCTTAGTTTTGTATATAGAAAAGGATGTATTTAAAAGCATTAAAAATGAGGCTATCATACAACGCATTGAGAACATGAAAATGCGTTAACCACAATTGTAAATATATTTAATGTAATTACTATGAGCCTATGCAAGAGTCACTGTTATTTTGTTTCAAAAATTCTTTTATCTATTTATTATCCAAAGTTGCTCACTGGAATATATACCAGCTGTCCTCTGCTGACTGATTAGATTCTCACTCTGTTTACAATGTTTACTTATGGTATTTGATCTTTCATGGATCTTTATCTGAATATATTGAGTGACATGATTGTGTTGTCATGCATCTTTTCTCTCTCCAAGATCAAAAATCTCAGATATCAGTGGTCTTATTTCATATTAGAAACTATGTAACAGAATTCACTGGTAATATTTCCTTTGATGAAGGCCTTTTGGCGGCTTCTTCAATTTCAGTCATTTCGGATTCTATCTCTTCTTTGAAGTATATGGTATGACACGTAATGTTGTCATTCTGCAGATTGAATATTGGCAAGTTGTTTTGAGATATTTTTTTAGGCAGAGTTTATATTTTATGTTCACAATAGCATTTTGCCTTAATTGGTAATTTTTATTATTTCGAAGTTGTTATAACCGCAAATACAAGTCCCTGGATGTACCAGTTCTGTATTTTGTTCAATTAAGATACCACTTTATTTTGATAATTTTTGGTACAGGTTGTTAATATACGGGTACCATGCTGCCTTTTATATACAATCAAAATGTGATTTACAAAAACTACCTATGCTCTGCCAACTAATTATTCATTTATTTCTCAAGTTTGTCTCATGCCAAAAAATTTGACATTAGTGGTCAATTTTGGTTTCGTGATGAAGCTTTTTTTTTTTTTTTTTCCACAAATAGGTTTTCAATGCAGCAGTTCTGATGAGGGACTTAATAAGGCAGTGATGCAAAGCGAGTGACTAAGAACACATGAATACTTGCATAATTCTTACACAGATCCTTGCCGAGTTTTGCACTAGGTACCGTATTTGCCTCATGTCTAGATAAGAAGCTTCTGCATAAAAAGGTGTGGAAGTTCCCAATTTTTTGTTTTGTATTTTCATTGTTTGTTTTCCTTACTTGACTCTGTTGGGACGGTTTTAGAGGGCACTTTTTAGTTAAAAAATTAAAAAATTCTGACCCTTTATGCTTTATTGCAGAATGTAATTTGGTAGTTGTAAAAGTTCCGTTCCATTTAATATAATAATGCTGTCATGAATTTCTTAAGGTTGCTTTGATTGTACGAATTTAAGAATAGCAGCTGAAATGCTGTTTTATTTCCTGGTACTGAGGGTTGAAACATATTTTTATTGGGCAATGCACTGTTGATTCACCTCAGCCTGGGCAATATGTGAGAAAGAAGAAGTTGATGTTAAAAAAAATAAATAAAATAAAATTTAGATATTCTTTTTTTTTTGAGTGGCCATTGGATTAACAGGTATAACTTATTTATTTATTTATTATTTTTTTAAATTTTTCTAGAATTTGAATAAACTGGTCAGATACTGCAACTGTGCGACGTCAGCATCCTTCTGCTTGATAGTTGGAGGGTTTTTTAACCTATTAAACTTGTTATTTAAAACACATGTGGTCGACTCTAAATATCTAGGATGAAACTTTGTTTTATTTCATGAAATGAAGTCCTTACTGGTTGGAATTAGTGTACTTAAACATTTATGTAATTCATGGTTGGAATGATAAGGTTTCATATTTTAAGCCACTTTTTCTATGTGCTAAATGGATCTTCAAGAAGGATAACTTCTTTTGAAGTGTAGCTAATGACCAGTTCAATTTTGTTGTCTATATATATAAATATATTTTTTTATCTATCTAGCTATATGGATAGATGAATGGAAGTGTCCTCTTGATGTAGTATTTTTGATTGGGAATGTGTAATTCATTTTTCAAGATCAGTTTCTTGTTCTTGTTTTCAACTTTGTTGAAGCTTGAATATTATAATTGGACCTTAAATAATCAGGTTAGTTTTTTAACATAGCATTAGAGTAAAAGATATTTAAATTGGCCCATTGTTTAATTAGACTATAATAAGTCATATTTGTATTTATGTTTGTCATTTTGCCTGTTGTTGTGGGTGATTTATGTGCCTTACATATGATAGGGTGTTTTAGCTTAAATATTATTTTTCATTTACTTGTAAGGTAATTAAAACATTTTTGTTTCTGTTAGTTCTGATCTGTCTGCTCGTGTTTGTGTTACATAGCCTTAAGTGTGAAGAAACATATTAGATCATAAATATATTGTTGGGTCTTTACCTCTCAATGTAAGTGCATGGAGTTAGTGGTAACTTAATATGGAATTAGAGCTAGTTTATTACTTGGTCTTGTATTCTCCATTATATTAAATAAGTTACAATAATTTGTTCTTGTGGTTAAACCTTTACTTATGCTGGATTGCAATGAGGTGCAGCAGTCCCCTTGGCCTTGAAGGTGTAAGCTTGTGGATTTCTCCTACAATTTTCTACTTGATCTTATAGTCATGTAAGTATGTTGAAACTTTGGAGCTCTTATAGTCATTTTGTAATTTTATGAGGATGGATTTTAGTATAATTATGTTGATAAAGAAACGTGTAGAGAATAAGAAAGTTTTCATTATTTTTTTTGCTATGTTACAATACTATATATAGGCTTTCTCTAATACACAGAACATGAAACAAATCTTCCTAATTTATGAAGAGAATAAAATAAAATAAAATCTTCCTAATCTTCCTAAAATAAAATATTCTACATAATTACACACAATCTAGAAAAATATTTCAACACTCCCCCTCAAGCTGGCATGAAAATATCACTCATGGCTAGCTTGCTCACTAAGTTCTCATACTGCGCCTTAGGAAGTCCTTTGGTGAGTATGTATGCTACTTGGCTGACAGTAGGAATGTAGGACATGCATATTACACCAGTATCAATCTTCTCCTTGATGAAATGTTTGTCCACTTCTACATGTTCTGTTCTGTCATGTAAAACATGATTGTGAGCTATGGAGATTGCAGCCTTGTTATCACAATATATTTTGATAGGTGTAGGTATGGGAACCTTTAATTCTTCTAGAAGTCTTTTGATCCAGATCACCTCACAAAAGTCATGTGCTACGGAGCGAAATTCTGAAAACAGCTTCGAAATGTGTAGGTCCTGGTGAGTGCATGAACTGGCTTACAATACTCACTACGAAAGCTATATCAGGTCTCGTGTACGCCAAATAGATTAGTCTTCCAACCAATCTTTAATAGCGTTCAGATCCTTCACCTCTTTTGCCTCCGTTGCCTTTAGTTTCACATTCAGGTCAATTGGAGTTCCTATAGTTTTACAACCTATCATTCCTGTTTCCTTGAGTAAATCAAGGATGTATTTGCGTTGGTTGATAAAGATACCTTCTTTATACGAATTGACCCTTCAACTTGGAGAAATCCACCAAGTTGAGGACTTTGTGACAAAGTATTTTCATTCTCTTAAAAGGATTTGGCAAGATCTAGACTTATTATACGACTATGAGTAGAAATCATTCGAGGACTGTAATCATTACATGAAGATGGTAGATGTTGGTCGAGTCTTCAAGTTTCTTGCAGGTTTGAATGTTGAATTTGATAAGGTCCGAGGCCAGATTATTGGACGAAATCCTCTACCCCCAATTGGAGAGGTTTTTGCAGAAATACGACGAGAGGAGAGCCAAAGACAGGTGATGCTTGGAAAAAAGACTACAGGTGCAACTGGATCTGTAGAGGGTTTTGCCTTGGCCATTCCGGAGGCCCAAATTAACCGCAAAACCTCTCACCATTAGCAGGGTGTAGACAGGAGTAACCTACGATGTGATTAGGCTTGGAACGGGGGCAGGTACGGGGCTGGATACCTGCTGCCCCGTACCATTTTGAGCAGATCCAGAACCGCCCCGCCCCGCCCCGCCCCGCTCCTCTCCTAAATATTTTTATTTTTACAATAATCCCCTGTAATATTTACATCTTTGCAAATAACTCCATTCTTAATTTCTCATCATATCATTTATAACTATGATCATTTTTTAACAATCATAAAAACAATAAATCTTCAAACTAAAATCAAAATGGCTGTATATTACCATTTGATTTTATTAGTAATAATGTTACATACTCTATTAGAAATAATGTTAAAAGTGTATTATTACTTGTAAACTAGTTAATTGACAATTTTTCAAATAGTTGATAATACAATTAAATAATTTTTTAATAGCATATTGATTTAATTTCAATCTAATAATAATAATAATATGATTGGCATATATATTTTGAAAATAATCTTGTTAATATTGTAATAATTTTATTAGTACTTAATAATCTATATCAAGATTGTATATATTATACAAATTCAATTATTATAAAATACAAATATTTTATTTTGTTATTATAACATGACTAAATTGATGTTAATATACTAAAAGATGTTAGTTATTAATTAAAATGTAATTTTGTTAAAGTATTTACATTGTTTGTAAAATTATTAAGACTTTACATATATGAAAAGTTTAACAAATATAACCTAAAAACTTATTTAACAGTCCTAAAATTTTAAAATTTTATAATTACACCCTTAAATCATTCGGGGCGGGACGGGTCAACGGGTCCAAGAGGCTGGACCCGGACCCGCCCCGGCCGGGGCAAAAAATTTTTGCCCCAGACCAGCCCCTATAATGCTCCAGGGAGGGTCCAAACCCGCCCTATTGGTCTGGGTCTGACCGAGGCCCCGGACCCAACGGGCCATATGCCCAAGCCTATATGTGATTACTGTGGAAAACCTCGTCACACTCAAGATACATGCTACAAACTACATGGCAGACCTTCTACTGGCAGAGGACACAAACCTAATGAGCAGAATACACCAACCGTACATAAAGCTGAGTCATCTCCTTTCAGTAAAGAGCAATTAGATCATCTTCTTAAATGTTTTAAATCCTATTCATCTCCGAATATCTCTGTCGGTTCTATGGCACAATCAGGTGATAATTCTATGACACTTTCTGTTCTAGGAAAAACCGGTCCTCGGATCATAGATTCAGGGGCCTCTGATCATATGACAAGTTGTTCCCAATTGTTTCACTCTTATTACCCATGTTTTAGTATTGAAAAAAATTAGGATAGACGATGGTAGTTTTTTACCTATTGCAGGGAAAGGCAACATTAAAATTTCAGAAAATATTGCTCTAAAATCTGTCCTATATGTCCCAAAATTGACCTGCAATCTTCTTTCCGTCAGTAAACTATCAGAGGAGGCTAATTGTTCTATACTTTTCGTTTCTTCTACTTGTATTTTTCAGGACCAAAACTCGGGGAAGACGATTGGAACTGCTAGAGAGATGAATGGACTTTACCACTTTGATGAAACTGTTTTTGGTAATAAAAAGGCTTATACTTTGAGTAGTACTAGTTCAAACTCTATCTATAATAAAATAATGCTATGGCACAGAAGATTAGGACATCCTAGTTTTACATATCTTAAACATTTGTTTCCTAAATTGTTTAAAGGGATTGATTGTTCAAAATTTCATTGTGAGTCTTGTCATTTGGCTAAAGACCATCGTGTTTCTTTTCCAATAAAACCCTATTTTGCTTCAAGACCATTTTACTTCTTTCATAGTGATGTTTGGGGACCATCTAAGGTTAGCACACTTTCTAGCAAAAAATGGTTTGTGACTTTTATTGATGATCACACAAGGATTTGTTGGGTTTATTTGTTGGAAAAAAAACAGATGTTGAACAACGATTCAAAGATTTTTTCCTTACGATTGAAAATCAATTTCAAACCGAAATTGGCATTCTAAAAATAGATAATGGGACTGAATATTTTAACCAATATTTAGGGACATTTCTTACAGAAAAAGGGATTGTTCATCAATCAACTTGTCGAGATATATCACAACAAAATGATATTGCTGAAAGAAAGAATAGACACCTACTTGAGGTAGCTATAACCATTATGTTTTCTATAAATGTACCTAAATATCTCTAGGGTAATGCCCTTTTAACCGCATGTTAATTAATAAATAGAATGCCATCTCGTGTCTTGAAATTTAAAACACCATTACACGTTTTAAAGAATTGTTTTCCCACGTCTCGAATAATGATAAATCTCCCTTTAAAAGTGTTTGGCTATATTTGTTATATGTACATACCTAATAATTTTAGATCAAAATTGGATCCAAGAACTGAAAAATGTGTTTTTATTGGCGATGCATCAAATAAAAAAGGATACAAATGCTTTAATCCGGTCATCGATAAATTTTTTGAAAGTATGGGTGTATACTTTGTTGAAGATCAGCATTTCTTTCAGGAAAAATATCTTCAGGGAGAGAATATAGGTAAAGAAGATAATTTTTGAGAAACATTACCTATCTCTTTAGATATCCCTGATAAACAATTTTTGAAACCAATCGTTCAAAGAATTGAATCTAGTGATGGCACTCAAAATCAAAATTTATTAGATATTACTTTATCAAAGATAGTGGGAGAAGTATCTCAAACTAATCATAATCCGGAGAATGAGCTTTAGGTTTAAACCAGAAAGCGGTTTCACAAAGGTGCTACTACTCCACTTGTTTCTCCGGCTGATGATCAATCTAATTTACTGAGTAAAGGTCCTGCAACTAAGAGTAATCTTCCTAATGCTTCTATCGCTTCATCTTCTTTTGATTTACCAAATTTGTCTTCTTCTAATCTTGATCTTCCAATTGCATTAAGAAATGGTACTCAAGAATGCACTAAACATCCCACTGCTAAATATCTGTCGTATGAAAAATTGTCAAATACTCATAGAGCATTTGTGTCTAGGATTTCTAACTTGTCTGTGCCAATAACTGTTCAGGAAGCATTAAGGGACCCGAATTAGAGATTAGTTGTGATGGAAGAAACGAATGCTCTTAGGAAGAATAACATATGGAGTATTACTGATCTTCCTCGAGACAAGAAGATAGTTGAGTGTAAATGGGTCTTTACAGTGAAGTGCAAGACCGACGGAAGTGTGGAGAGATATAAAGCAAGGCTTGTAGCAAAAGGATTTACCCAAACTCATGGTATTGATTACCAAGAGACTTTTGCTCCGATTGCTAAGATCAACTCCATTAGAATTCTTCTCTCTCTGGCAGTTAATTTTGAATGGTCACTCCACCAATTTGATGTCAAAAATGCGTTCTTAAATGGAGATCTTCAAGAGGAAGTTTACATGGACTTGCCTCCCGGATTTGAGGAAAGTTTTGGAAGAGACAAGGTATGCATATTAAGAAAACCTCTATATGGTCTAAAGCAGTCGCCAAGAACCTGGTTTGAACGATTTAGAGATGTTGTAAGAAGACATGGCTTCTCACAAAGTCAAGCCGATCATACTATGTTCTTCAAGCATTCCATTAAAGGTAAGATTGTCATTCTGATAGTGTATGTAGATGACATTATCATGACTAGTGACAACCTTTCTGATATCAATAGCTTAAAGAATAAACTTGAGACTGAATTTGACATCAAGGATTTGGGAAAACTAAAGTATTTCCTCGGGATGGAGTTTGCAAGGTCTAAGGAGGGTATCTTTACGTCGCCTGGATCCTCTGTGTCGGGCTTCTTTATGTCATCTGTGATGTAGCCAATCTTCTCTCTCCCTTTGAGATACAAACGAACAGACTGCGACCACCGAAGAAAATTTTTACTATTAACTCTAATTGTCATGATCTGAATAGGGTAGTTTTCGGGAATGTTTCGGGTGGACTGAGGCTCGAATTGAGAAGCCTGACTTTTAGAGGTGACTTCGGACATCTTTGGAGGCAGAAAAAACAAAATAAAAAACCCTAAGTCTTTCTCTGCTATGATACCATAAAGAAACGTGTAAAGAATAAGAAAGTTTTTATTATTTTTTCTGCTATGTTGCAATAGTATATATAGGCTTTCTCTAATACACAGAACAGGAAACAAATCTTCCTAATTTATAGAGAGAATAAAATAAAATAAAATCTTCCTAAAATAAAATATTCTACATAATTACACACAATCTAGAAAGATAGGAAAATGTTCTATATAATTACACAATCCAGAAAATATTCTACACAATCTAGAAATATATTTCAACAATTGAAATTCGAGAACTCCTTAAAAACTGGTAACACCTTTGGTGGAGGCTGTTTGGGATTACAAATTTATGAGCCCTTTTATATTTGATTTAGTGGGGAAGGTGAGATATGGGTGGAGTGTTTCAGAAGGCCGTATTTACAATGCGTTTCGATTACTTTTCTGGTGTTACTGCACTAAGATTGCTGTGCTTGTTCTGTTTAGTTAGCCAGTAATCTTATTTGTTTCCACAAGAAAACAAAGGGCCATATGTTCATTTAAAGGATCAAACATGGTGATAATTATGTTTACACGGGTAATTATTCTTTAATGTCTTTGTCTGTTTTAATCATCTATCAAATGTTGTCTCTCCTAAGATGATATATACTTTCTAGGTTATTATTCCTCAGCTTTGCAACTCTGAAATTAGCATAGCCTCAATGAAGATCTTCTGTTGTTCAAGGATAAATAACTTTTTCTCTTAACAGTTTTTTCATTCGCCTTTTCTATGTATGATATTATCATATAATATTTTCTTGTGCCTTTTCTAATTGATAGCATAAATGAATATGTTCCCAACTTCTGGAAAAAATTGTATCATTAGTCATGTAATGTACTTAGAAATATAGCATTTACAATGCACCAGAAACTCAAATAGTCTATACATGGAATGTTGTGATATATCATGAATCCTTATCCAAATACAAAAATATGTGGTAGCATCCTATTCTTTCTCCCAAAATATGATGGCTTAGGATTTGTAATTTACAAAAATCTTAGTTTAGTATTCATCTTTTAATCTTTGTTGAACTATGATTGACATCTATCAACTGCCTTCTCCTAATTGACTTAATGGAATAAAAGCTTAGTTTCTCCAATGAGGTTTCGCCTGACGATCATTTTACCTTCAGACCATTGCTGCAAACCATCCACATGACTGTCAACACACAGCTGCTTGACACTTATTCCTGCACATTATTTAAAGTGGAAGATATTACATGAGTGTAGATAAATTCAGCATGAGTCCAAGATATCGCATGATAAAAACACACGAATCAGGTACTTGTTGGATCCATCATCTTTCTTCCTTGTGGATCCCATACTATTTTTGTGCATGAGGGGGTCGCATGGAATAATAAATTTAAATTGGAGGCATTAAGCGCTAACAATTCTACCGATGAAACTTTATTATTATTATTTTTTTAATTGATATGAGTGTCCTATGTCCAGGGTTTGAGGTTATTCTTATGTAGTAGCTCTGTTGGTTCCTTCTTCTTGGTGTGGTACTTCTCCAATAGTTATTGGGACTTTTCTTTATTGACAAATAGGTAAATGGAAAGGAAAAACTAAGAAAGTCTGTGCTCTTACCTTGGTAGACTTAGGCAAGTATGAGTTTTGCATGAGAATAGGCTGCTGCATGTCTTTGATGATTTTTAACTTCCAGAGAGGGTGTAACTGTTTCAAAAGCTTCTACAAGCAGCTCCACTTTTCTTTTCCGAGCTGGAGTTAATTTAGCAACAACCTGTTGAAGTGCATAATCAAGCATCCACTCCTCAGCGTTTTTCCTATCTTCTGTGCTTTGATGCCGGAGATGAACTTTTTCTGCTTCTTGGTCTGCATCCAAGGGCAGATATTGTGGCTCACGTGGGTTGAACTTCCTCACCTTTTCCACTGCCTTTATGAATCTTTTAAGGAGTATCAGTTTTTTCAGATTGCTCCAGCTCTTCTGCGTTTGGGGCCTGGAATTATTTCCCAACTTTGATTCTTTTTCTGATTCTTCTGGAGCTTTGATATCACTAGAGTTGAGCCTTGTTTCTGGATCCAATGTTGCATGGTGTTTTAACTCTTTGTTATTGGATTCTTTGAAGGTATCTTCTGCAGAATCAGTGTAATTCGAAATTGAAGCTTCCCGGTCTTCAACACGTTTCTTTGGGATCTCCATTTCTGGTTTCCTGCTGCCAGTAATTGATTGGTCATCAGACGAGTCATCTTGAATGTCTGGAAGATTAATTTCATCAATTGCTTTTTCAATGAGTCTTAGAGCTTCAATCTGGTTGGATTCAATCTTTTGGCTGCTTGCATCTTGATTATCAACTACTATTGTCTGATTCATCTCTGAGAAATTCTTACTAGAATCAGCATCTTGCCTTGCAAGCACTGTGTCAGCATCACCGTCTTTTTCCTTGCAGTCTTCACCCCGAAGAAGTGATTGTGTTCCACCTTCTCCACTACCTGACGCCATGTGCTTGTATATTAAGTACCAGAGCCTCATGTACTTCTGTTTTTCCATCTTGGCTTCCTGTACCACATCAATGGCTTCATTAGACTCGGGTCCTTCTGGTGGAGAAGAATCCAGGTGAATTTCATGTCTAGGATTAGCTTCTCCTCCACAGGCTGTTGTTGTTTCCTGCAACAGTTCAGAAAATGAAGATGAAGAGTTCACACCCCTAACCACTTTTGTTTCTCCATAATCTTCTGGGGTTGAGTTTCTGGTTTGAAATGGTTGTAAATCAGCTGCAGTAACTATGTTAACAGTCTCCAACTTTTCACTATTGAATTTTGTTTTGTGATTGTGAATTTCTGAATCATGTATCTGGAGGATGTTTCCAGTTATTAATTTCTCACGCAAGGTGCCCTCATTGTCGTCTAGCTTTGGAGAGTGCTTATCACACAATGTGGGCTCTTCAAGCTTTTGTGGGGAGGAGTTGATTACAGGCTGATTGTCTTTGACAACGGAAATTTTGTCACTGTTATCAGGAGCACTGCAAGCAACAGTTTCCTCTTCCTCCAAGTAAGGTTGGGCAGTTTTAGAAACTGGTGTACCCACCTCTTTATTACTGTAACAACATCTTAAGCTGCCTTCTTTTTGCTCAGAGCATGTCCCTGGAATGGGCTGTTCTGCAGTAGGGCAATTACTGACTTGGCCTAGAGTCTCTTTGAAACTCATTTCAGGATATGACGCTTCAGAAACAAATCTGGAGGTATTTTGTTCATTTCTTGGACTGGGGGAGCCATTACAGCCTTCAACTGGAGTTGCATCAGAGGAAGCTGTTGGAATGGACCTTAGGTGGGTTTTAATTTCTGGTAGTGGACTGACCGTCTCAAAAGCTTGCACAAGCAGTGCTACTTTTCTTTTCTGAGCTGGAGCTAGTGTAGAAATAACTTGTCGAAGTGCATAATCAAGCATCCATTCATCTGCCCTTTTTCTCTCTTCCACTGTTTGATGTCTCAGATGAACTTTTTCTGTTTCTGGATCAGGCTCCACCTCTAGAAATCTTGGCTTCCGAGGATTGAAGTTCTTCACCTTTTCCAGCGCCTTGACAAATCTCTTGAGGATGATTATTTTTTTCAGATTGCTCCAGTTCTTCGAAATTTTCTGGTTTGATTGATTTCCCAATTGTGATGCTGCTTTGTCTTCCTCAGAGGCACTAATATTGCTAACTTCTAGCAGTGTTTCTTCTCGATCACATGCAACACCATCCTTGGTACCATCAAAGGAACTTGAGATGTTCTGTTCTTCCCTTTCCTCTTCCTTCCTCTGCAAGAAATCCTGTTCTGAAGTGATGTCACTGCTAATTGATTGATCATCAGATGACTGGTCTGGAATTTCTGAGAGGATTTTATCAAATGCTTCTTGTACCAGCTTTACAGCATCACTCTGCCAGAGCTCAAACTTATGGTCACGTGCATCCTGAACTCTCATGGCCATTTCTTGATCTGTTCCGCAAGCACTCTGATAAGCAACTGGTTTTTCATTCTGGGGCATTGTATTGTTAACTACATCTTGTTCTTCTTTGCCCTTGCCATCAAGAGGTACCTGCGTTTCAACATCTGTGGTGATACCTGATACCATATGCTGATATATCAGACCCCAAAATCCTGTAAACTTCTGCCTTTTTGTCCGTGTTTTATGGCATTCATCAGTGATAGAATTTGATGCAGGATCTCCAGAGGACGATAACTCCCCAAGGAAACAATTGTCTGGCTCAGAATCTTCATCATTTTCTTCCAAATCTACCCTCTCTGTAGCGCTCGCCTCCAGGACTCCTATGCTTGATTCTGAGTCACCTTTCAATATTTCTGAGTTCAAACTTGCAACTGTAGCTTCATTGAATATGTCATAAACTGTTGCATCTGCTGGATCTCCCTCAAAGCTACTGCTTGCAAAATGATCTAGCTTCACTAACAGATTGTCACTTTTTATGGAATTCTTGACCTCTTCTAAACTCGAATCTGAAATATTGTGGCGATCAACATTGCTAATGGGCTTATCATCTCCACCATGAATGCTTGATGCAAAAATTTTGCCTGCCTTCATCTCAGCATTGCCGGCTTCAGGAATTGTTTTAATGGGTTCTAGTGCAACGCATTGGTATTCTTGACTTTTTTCCTTGAATTCTGAGAATGCAACCTGAATTTGTTGTTTGGCTTTTGGAGAGTAACTGCTTTTGTGTTGTTCTGAGCTTGACTGGGGATACGATGTATCACCAAGTGATATCTCTGTGAGATTTCCAGAAACATCTATATGTTTATCTTCTACATCTTGAATGCCCTCATCTTTTAACTCAACCTTGAAACCCTTTGCAGTAACAGAAGAATGAGTTCCTTTCCTCCTGTTACTAGAATGTTTTGCCTTTGTAACAGAGCGACTTTCTGGTTTTGTGTTCTTCTGGGGCTTTATCAAACGCCTCCGCATTGATACAAAGCGCTTCAGTGGAGGTAAAGTGCCATGTCGATGGCCATGAAGAGAGCAATACGTGTATGGACAAACCTTCACAGCTGAATTTCCTCCAGACTCGCTTCCTCCTGTTTGAAGCTCAATTCGTCGAGGGAACTTAGAGTCTTTGAGAGTTGAAGAACATGTAGCTCTGTCTACACTTGAGTCTGAGATTTCGGAAACTTCTGAGCATTTCCTGGAGGGCCTCTTGGATTTCAAACTAACTTTTTTTGTTAAGATCCTCTGAGGTCTCAAAGTAGATGATCTTTTTAGAACACTTGCAGAAGAATCTGACTTTAACTTTGCAATTTTTAAATTTTGTTTATTCTGATCATTGATAGTAAAACAAGAGTCAGAATTATGGTGACTTACTTGAAGTTGTGCCTCCGAATATTTCGGTGATTTGTCTGCCTCACTTGATAAAACAACTAAAGGCTGATCATATTGGACATTGTCCTCTCTTGAAGATGGTCTTGACTTTCCAGAATTTGCGAGTTTAATTGATCTTGTCTTCTTCAGTTTTTTCTTCTGGTCAGTTCCGCCAGATGGTTTCCTCATCAAAGGCCTCCTAAATTTCATGCTAGACATTCTGCTTAGACTTTTCATGGGTTTAAAACTAGCACGCCTTGAGAAGGTTCTTGCTGTTTTCTGCTCAGCAGATGCAATATTTGCTTCAACAATCTGAACAGAGATATTTGCTAACAAAAATACATATAGACTTTTGGGAACTTACCTGATAACTCTCCTTCCTTGCATGGGAACAGCTTGCAGCTTTCATATGTTCCGGTGATCCATCCGGCAACAGAACTGGAGTTGACTGTTCTGAGCTTGCTGAATAACCAGATAACAAGCTAGGACATTGACTGGATGGGGATTTCATTGGTCTCAAGCATGATCTCAAACTTGGCAATCTTGAGAGCTTGATTGATCTCAACTTCATTTGGTTCTTTGGCTCTGCGCGTCCCCTGGTTCTCCCATTCTCATCCTGAGAAGATGTATCACTTATAGACAGCATCTCAGACTCTGGACAATTCTCAGGATCTGCTTCAATACCACCCTTGTAAGAATCCATTTTTAACTCTTTCCACCAACAAATATTTAGCTCTATGAATCACAAAAACAAGACAATGTTGAACAAACTTCACAAAGGGGGGATATTTTTCTTTCAAGAGTCAGATGGAGAATTCTTGTTTTTGGAGGATGGAATCAGAAAGTCCCTATTCTGATTTTCTGAGGAAGGTTCTGCTTAGAAACTTTCAAAGCTGACTCAAAAAACTAGAGATTCCAAAGTTGGTGCTTGGCTACAATGGTTGGTAATGTCATGTTATCGTAAACTTTATTATAATATCCCACTAGAAGCCAAAGGGCGTGTCACACTTGAATATGGTTGGGAAGATGAGGAAGCTAAATGCATCGACTTGTATGTATAACAAACAGGGCAGAATTGACTTATTCTTGTTGAATAGATTTTATAGACTTCAAATCTTGAGTGCAAAGCTTTTGGGATGGTGGGGTATGACCATGCCCATACTCATACTTTACTGATCACTTTATTCTTTTACTTCTTTTACATGGCATGTAACTGTCAAATACAAGACCATTAATTGGTAGATTTATGTTTTTGACTAAGCGTTTTGATTAATTTTTTTCTTATTATATGAAATATCATCCTTGTGATGAAAGTTACGCTTATCAAATTAATGTTCTAAAGTTGGATATTTGTGTTTTGGAGAATGACCCATAACATGTTTCCATGATGACAAGTAGCATATCCACTTATTCTATGTATCTTCGACAATACCAAATGACCTTCATGCTTGCCCTTGTAAAGTCTCTTGTAGCATCCATGTAACTTATAAAATAAATATATTAATAATTGAAATGATATTATATATAAATTCTATTTATACAACCTAACGTAATATTAGAATTCAAATAAATAAATAAATGATATCATCACCACATAATATTGTTACATAGGTTATTTAAGATACGTCATGTGCGTGAGAATTGTTCCTAATAATTATATGCGTGAGAATTAAATATATAAAATAATTTTTTTAGTTAAATATAATCTTTAATGGATAATGGACACAAAAAAATAAAAATAAAAAATTTTAATTTGATATTGTCAAGTAAAGAAATAGATTGGTAATTGAGATTTGATCGGTGAGATTTTTAGAAAGTGAGACAACGATTGACGGTGATGGTGACAGCTACAAAGTGAGGGGGGCACCACCAAACCGCGTTGCTTGCACATGGTGCTCATGTGGGGACCATCCAAATATTTTAGCTGGATGTGGGGTCCAAGAAATTCCCCGCGTGATTGACGGTGTGATTTGATCGTACGGTCCTTGTTTCTCTTTCATTAGATGAGATCTGGATGAATGCATTTTAATTGGTTGTCAATAGTGGGACCTCAAGGGGGAAAATGTTCTTTATCATGTGATGGTCAAATATTTCTTTGGAAAAAAAAAAATTGTAACTTATTAATTTATTTTATTATTTAAGAAATATTTCATTTTCTTCATAAGCTTCGACTTAAATTCTAAATGCAATAATATTTATTTTAAAATTTATGAAAAAACAACCTCCCTGTGATTTTTTATTAAAAATCTCAATTGAAATTTAATTCATCTTAGAAGTTAAGTTATTGGAAGGATTAGGATGTTTAGAATTATTGATCATTATTAAGCATTCAAATATTTTTATCGAAATACAAAAATTAAAGGTTTTGATCATACTATGAACTGTCTTATTTAAAATGGAGTTTATATCAACCCAATAAAATAATTTTAAAGTCATAAACATTCAATAATAATATGATATACCATCTAATTTTGTTATAATCTATTTCATATATCATATATAATACTATTTTGTGATCCTTCACATGATTTATTAAAATATTTTAATTTATCTATTTATAATTTTTACCTCTTTAATAATATTGTATAATCTCAAGTTGTAATTTTATATACATAATGTATATAGGTATTATGTAAATAAGATTTAGGTGTCACAATGCTCTTTTGAATATTCTTCCTTGCAAAATTCTGAAAACAGAACTCACAAATGAAAATTGATGGAACTTTAAAAATGAAAAACTAGAAAGCAAAAGGAATTCCCCATATAGCTCATAATGACCCTTATGATGGTAACTAGAATCTTATGATTATTAGATTGCTAAGCTAACATTCACTTGCAAAACTTTCTATTCTCTTAATTTACGTAATATTAAAAAAGTTGATGAAATAAACAACTCATTTAGAAGAAATTAAAGAAATATCTAGGATAAAATTTTGTAAATAATAGCAAAACCTTGATATATATGGGTAATGCTACATTTACAACTCATCTACAACTATTTTTTATGTAATATGAGTTAGACAAGTTATCATTGAATGGATAAAAAATAAAAATAAATAAAAGATGTTAAATTGAATGACATAATCTTGCTAACCCAAGTTGTATAAAATTTTGGTTGTCAATGGGTTGCAGTTTTAGCATTATTCAATATATATTAGAGTAGTGCAAACTTATAACCTTCATACAACTCAATATCTACAATCTGATGTGGCAGTTTACATGACAAAAATTCACCGGAGGAGAAAAAAAATTGATGAAAATTATATCTTCAATAGAATTTTGCTATGTCGTATACTGTCACATCAGGTTGTGAAGTTTGATAGATTATATAAAGATTATAAATCTGTATTACTGTATATATTATGCAGCTTAACCAATTTCAATATTAAGTGAGAAATAAAACCCGATACAGATAAGTTGTTAAAATCCTTGTTGAACAAAACGTACGCCTATTGAGCAGCTTGTCTAAATGAGAGACCAAAATGTTAGAATGAAGCATGTCTAACACCTTAAGTGGATGGGAAATAAAAATGATGAGGAAACACTAGTTCGACAACTTATTAGAATTAGGGTACTTTGGTCTCTTAGCATTTAGGTTTCAATATTTCTACTTAAAAAAAAAATCCTTTAACTTGACTATATTAATAATTAACTAAAAACTTTAGTAGTTTGTGCTTGAGTAATAATGAAGCATTAACGATTATTAAGTTAATTATACAGTAAGGATAATTAGCATTTGATTTGATGATGCTGATTTATCAACACATTTTAAGGCTTTAATAAAAATTATAATTTATCAAAATCTCAATATCAATAATTCTATCATTGATCACCATATAAAAAAAATTATCTCCAAAACAATTAAAACTGAGGACTTATGCGTCAGAACTCACCAGATTTTCTAGCATATCAATTAGAAAATGATTGTGAAGGAGAAGCAAATAAGGTTGAAGAAAAGATCTAGATAGATGGTGGGAAGAAGAAAATAAGAATTTGCTAAACAATTGTAGCAATAACAACTATAAACAAGGAAAGCTTATAAAATGAATATAATAATAATAATAATAATAATAATAATAATAATAATAATAATGATCAATAGAATAGCAACACTCTGAAACAGATAACTCCATACCACCAAATCCACTATGCTTGTTAAATCTAATAGAAAGCACTTAAGAACACTGTATAGTTTAAGAGATAAAGAACAAAACAGAGGATGTATAAGGCTCTGCTGATGACTTTCTACCCTGAAAACTGCATGCTTTTCCTATAAACATTAGTCATTTCAATTGCCTCCTAGCTGTTGGATAGAAAATGATCGAAGCAAGTTAAGACAGTCATGCTATTTTTCATCCTTTACCAGCAAATATATTACCTTGGAAAACGTTAATGCATCAGGCATCACCTTCGTATCTGCCATTTTGTGAAGAAGTTCAACCACTTGGGCCCTTCATTATTTTGCAGAACACCCTTTATTAGTGTATTAAAAGTTACTACAGTTGGAGCACAGCCTTTTCCTCCATATCTGATAACAAATGATTAGCCTTGTCCAGTTTTCCCTCTTTACAAAGCCCATTGATCATGTGTTGCAGTTACAACATTCGACACCAGGCCATAATGAGCCCATTTGTCAAACAGCTCCAAAGCAACTCCTAGCCTCTCTTATTTACACAATCCATTAATCAAGTGATTACGGATTTCCATGTTTGGTTCAAACTTGCAATTTTTTTTTAAGTATGAAATAACTCCAGTGAGTTGAATTTCCTTGTGAATAACAATTTCAGCTCACGCAGCGCACAGTAGCTGCTATGAGTAGAAGTTTTTATATATAGATGAGTTGAGAAAGTTTGTTACAATCCAGCTATCAAGTGTTATCTGTCTAGGAATTATTATTACAACAGCAAATAAGACTATTACACCTGGCTATTTCTAGAAAATCCTAAACAAAGTAATAAGCAGAAATAACAGACTTGATGAAGGCTTCATAACCTGGTTAACTGGCTTAATCAACTAATTATGAACTTAACAGAAAGGCCAGGTTACTTTAATTGTATGACATGAGCTTACTTAACACAGTGCCCCTAGAAGAAGGGCATTCTTGCACAGCCCATTAATGAAAATACTATAGGCACGTTTGATGTATTGTATAACAATATATAAGATAGCATAAATTTATTTGGATTAGATTAGATTAAATAGTATAAAATAAGATTAGATAAGACATAATACTATACTATATTTGATAGAGTATTGTATTAGAAAAAAGGTAAAAAAAATTATAATATAAAAAGTTTAATTTAAATATAAAATAAATTTAAATAATAATTAAAATTATTTTTAAAATAAAAACTGAATTATTAAATTTTTTATTTATTTAATTAATTTTTATTTAAATATTTAATAAATTATTTATTAATTATATAAATATATAAATATTTAATTTATATAATTTTTTTGGTATTTATTAGTAAAAATTAAGACAAAAATAAGTTTAAACGTTAACCCATGGGTAGACTTGGTATAAAAACGCTCAACTTTTATGCAAACAGTACCAGTATAGTATCCGCTACAGTGTCATTACAGTACCCGAGTTATACTATACAGTCTCGCTCAAAATCTGACTAAATGTAGTACAATTTTTTAATGCTATATTATACTACGTTGTATAACAATGTATAGGATAACATAAATTTATTTGGACTGAATTGGATTGAATAGTATATGATAAGATTAAATAAGACATAATACTATACTATATTTGGTAGAGTATTGTATTAGATAAAACGTAAAAAAATTATAATATGAAAAGTTTAATTTAAATAATAATTAAAATTATTTTTAAAATAAAATTTGAATTAAATAAAAAATTAATTTTATTTAATTATTTAATAAATTATTTTTAATTATATAAATATTTAATTTATATAATTTTTTTGTATTTATTAGTAAAAATTGAGACAAAAAATAGCTTATACGGTGTTAACCCATGAGTAGACTTTGTATAAAAATTCTCAACTTTTATGTAAACAGTACCACTATAATATCGACTATATTGTCGCTATAGTACCTGCGTTATACTATACACTCCTGCTCAAAACCTAACCAAATACAGTCTAATTTTTTAATACTATACTATGCATTCAGCGTATCAAACACGCCGTATATGTATATGAATTGGGTGCAACACGATTAAGCCGCATCTCCTTCAACAGTTTTCGTCCATGTTTAACATGACCTGCCAAATAAAAACCTTTCAACAGTGTGTTGTACATTATAACATTCGGCCTAACTCTGTCTGAAATCATTTCCATTAAAGCTGCACGGCGTCACCTATTTTCCAATTCTTGCAGTATCCGGTGATCAAAATACTGTAACTGAAAACATCATACTCACATCATTTACAGACCATTATCTTAAATAACTGAATTGCCTTATCAGTTCTACCTATCAGGCAAAAGCCATCTAACAGCGTGTTATACGTGACCGTGTTAGGTTCCACACCTGCCTGAATCATAAGTTCTAACAACCCATTTGCTTCATCCACCTTCCCATTTTTGCAAAGTTCATCCATCAAAACATTGAATGTCACCACATTGGGCCTCGCACTTTGATCCAACATATCAATAAATAAATCTTTAGCCTCCTCCCAATGACCGTCAGAACACAAACCATGAATTAGAGAGGTGTAAACAACTACATTTGCCAAAATTCCCCTCGCCCTTATTTCTGAAAACAGTTTTTTTGCCTTGGTTATTAATCCTTTCTTACAAAGACCATCAATCAAACTACCATAACAAAATATATCGGGCTTACAAAAAATACCAAATTGACACTTCCCGTTAACCATTTCTTCGTGCATCCTAAGAGCATTACTCGTATTCTCTGAAGGACACAGCCCATCAATCAAAGTCCCAAATGTAATCACGTCGGACCTACAACCAAGTCTAACCATTTTCTTGAACAACAGAGTTGCATCCGTGATTCTACCCTCCTAACACAAACCTTTAATCAAACAATTGAAAGTCACAGCATTCGCAGTAAAACCCATCCGGAAAATCCTCCTAAAAACCACAAAAACATCACTACTCCTTTTTAAATTGCAAAAGAAATTAAGCAATACGTTTAAAGAGAATAAATTAGGGAGACCCCAAGTGCAGTCATTGTACTGTGAAGCCAAATAACATGATGGTAATGCTTTTTCTTAGGAAGTGCAGTCAACAATATACAGAATGATTTGATAGAAGGGGTGGGTTGCATATGAATCATGTAATTAAAGAAGTAAATGGCTTCATTGAGGGTGAAATTACCTGATTTGCAAGTTTCATGGAGAAATTTTAGAAAGTGTGGTTTGGTTTTGTGATTTTGTGTAGAAAGCTGAGAGTTGAGTTTTGGAAAATGAATTTGTGAGGTTGGATGAGTGAATCAGAGCGAGCAAAGATGAAAGCTTACCTCTCGAAGAAGAAGGAATCTGGAGTTGAACAACTATTGAAGAGAGTCACAGCAACTCGATGGAACAATTATAGAGACAGAGTGATGCAGCAACCCTCAACAACAAGCAAGGAAAAGGAGCTGAGACTCTCTCTCGGATGCTCCGGTACAGATTCATTCTTCAAGATATCATAAGAATATTGAGGAGTAGAAAACGGAAACGCCACTACCACCGCCGTTAGAGTAAAAATGGTAACATTGAAACCCCCATTTGAAACACCGTTAAGAAAAAATTGACTGCAAAAGGGTATTATAGACATTGCAATGAGTGAAGTAATTAAGAGAGATCTGTGATACTTCTGAGTTCTGACCCAATACAGCTCAGCCAACCAAAGCTGTATTGTAGACATCGTGAGTCGCATTCTTTGGTTGGTTGAGCTGTATTATCTCGGAGATATCACGGACTCTTTAGTAACAAAATAATAAAAATCTTTATTAAAATTAATTTTTTTATCTCTCTTCCTTTTTATCTCATGCTCATCGTTCTCTCCTTTCTCTTCGTCCTTTTCATGCTCAATTCTCATCTATCTCTTGGTTTTTCTTCTCCCCACGGCTGTCGCATAAGTAGCATCTACAACTGAACGCCGGCCGTAAAGGATGTCGATGGAGAGTGGTTGATAAATGCCATTGAAAGTGGCAATACAGGAATTTATTGTTTGGAATTTGTTGTCGTTCGTTGTTGTTGTTGTTATTATTATTACTTGGAACGTGGCCATTGAACAAAATTAAGGGAAAATTGAAAAAATTGACATAATTAGGGGCATTTAATGAAATTTGGATACATTCTAAAAAATTTTTATGCCATAAACACTTTCTTGACAAAAAGACTCAAATACCCTTTGAAATTCAATTTATTTCTAAACTCTTTATTTCCCTCTTTCATTCACTTACCTCTTTCTATTTTCATAATTGTGTCCTATTTTCATAACCGTTTGTTGTTATCCAGCTTTCAATACCCCTTGACACTGTCAAAAATGCAGTCCGAAACGCAACAAGAGGAACGAGAAACTTATTCTGTGTTTAGAGATTTAGGGTAGATTTTAGGGATTTTGAATTTGAGGATTTTAGTTTGGATTTGTATTTTGTTTTTTTTTTTTTTGTTTGTGGGGTTAAATGAAGTGTTATTTGGTTGATTTTTTGGTTTGATGTGTGTAAAAATGACGAAAATCGTCGCGTTTCGTCGTAATGAAGAAGACACTCGACGTGTCGAGTTCTGTCAGATGCTTTAACCGACACTCGACATCATCATCGGTGTTCACTCGACACTAGATATAACGTGTTGAGTCTTGTCGGATGCACGGACCGACACTCGATATAACATGTCGAGTCTTGTCAAATGCACGAACCAACACTCGATATAACGTTATGTCGAGTGTCGGTTCGTGCATCCGACAAGACTGACACGTTATGTCTAATATCAAGTAAACACCGACGATGATATCGAGTGTCGGTTGAAACATCCGACATGACTCGACATGTCGAATGTCCTCTTCATCACGACGAAACGCGTCTTTTTTTTTTTTAAGTTTGAGTTTCAAAGGACATTTTAGTTATTTTTTTAAGAAAGTGTCTATGACATAAAAATTTTTTAGAATGTGTCTAAATTTCATTTAAGGTCCCTAATTTTATCTATTTTTTTAATTTTCTTCAAAATTAATACGTGAGTTTTGGCTAAAGGTACGTAGTTCCTCGTGTTTGAAAAATATGCACAAAAATCGTTGCTGATAATTTTCGTTTGAGAAATAGAAATTTAAAATACACAAACAAATGTCTCAGTAAAATTTGTTTATTTTTATTTTCAAAAATATTTTTTATTTACTTACTAATACATTTTATTTAATATCCAATTATATATTATTTTTAAATTTCAAAAATAAAAACTTAAAATATATAAACAATCAAATCTTTTTAACTTTGACCACAGCAAAACTCAAGGTTGACAGTTTAAATTACTGCACCACCCTTCACGAGGTCAGGTAAATGTTGAAAAGGAATAACATAATTATGAAAGATTGCGATAATGTAATTTATATGGGTTAATAATTTAATACAAACAAAAAGAAGACAATATTTTTGACTTTTAGGCTGCACCAGCCAAGTACAGAAATGAGGCCTCAGATTGTCACCCACTTAACTTAGGCATCAACCACAGACAAGCATCAAGCATGTAACTTCTAAACCAAAATCCATGCATCCAAAAAAAAAAAATTTCAAATTCGTTCACAAATCGTAATCTAACAGATGATTTGCATCTTTTTTGTTCACTCTCTCAAAATTGGAAGGTCAGGAATAAGATGTGTTTTGATAGTAAAACTCTTACCCTTTCTCAGGTTATGGCTTCTTGTGGGGGAAATTCAAATGTTAACCCAAATTAAGGGTCTCATTGAAGATAACCCACTCCCTAAAAATTGAAAATAACCCGCTCCCTAAAAACTTAAATCCAGGGACCCCTTTTTTTGTGAAATTACTTGCATAACCTTAACAATTTAATTAATTGTTTTATTCATTCTTCCTTTCATTCCCTTCATAGTTATTCCTTAATCATCCTGATCAAGCAAAACCATTACTTCTCACAGTGGAAACTTCACCATTTTGTCTATCAACTCTATGTTAGAATGATGAAGAGTAGATTAGAGTACTTTGATTCAAAGAAATAGGACTCATGCTACCTTTAGAATTTTTTTTTTAACTTGAAATCTAGGTTGGATTTATTGATTGAATATTGTATTTTTAACGTTAATTGGTGTTGGAAACTAGTTTTTTTGGAGTGTTGATAAGTGATTGGAAGCTTGAGAAGTGTAAAACTGGAGTTTTTGGTCTTAGATTTTGGAGGTTGAAGATGAGGAGTATCAGATTTTGACGTGTCTAGTGTTGAGCTCGACCATAGACACAGGACAAAAGTATTGTCGAGTGATGAGACCGACACTAGACATGCCAAAATTCAACTTATTAGAGGAGTGACACTTGATATGGTTCAGCATCACATGAGTATTGATTGTGAGTGTCGGTTTCAAATGTTCAACACTTGATACATCTGTTGAGTTTTTGTTGAGTACCAAAAACAGACAGTGATCAACATCTTTATTTTTTGTCAAATAGTGTCAGATGGGATGCTTGATACTCCACGGTTTTGATCAATGTTTGTCAAGCGCATATCTTCTTTGCCAAAAAACTTTGATTTCATCAATTTTTATTTTACTACATGCATCATTATACTGCATAATCACTTCAATCCACCTGGATTTCACTTTCGTAGCTTATTTTGCAACTGAGTTAGTGTCATATAGAAGAGTTTGAAGAAGAAAAGAAAGAAACGAATAGTTGTTGCTCTTATTTGAAGAAAAGGGATATTCAAGTAATTGCAGAACCAAAAGGTCATTAGATCTATAAACCGGCCTACCCTATTTGCTAAAGTTTGATCCTAAATTGTCGATAGAAAACTTCATTCGTCTAACCTCCTACTGTTGAAACCAAGGTCCAGCAGCTACAAATAGAGGTTGGCGTATTCACTTCATTGATTTGATTTGACTCCACTTTATTTGCTTAATTGCAGTAGCATTTTTCTCTAACCATTTTAGCAAACATGAACAAATTCCAGATAAAAATACATAAGAGAAAGTTGCAGTCTCTAGAAAAAAAAAAAAAAAAGAACGTAAAATAAAATGACAGAACTTGATCGATCAAATATACCAAACAAGCAGACAAAATTCCAAATTTTTTGAAAATAAAGAAAGCTTTGGTGATTAAATGATGACAAACAACTAACTAGGCAAATAAGTGCCAAGGTGGTTTTTTATAATTAGTAATGGATGATACATGCTACGTGGGAAGTTCAAATTTATTGAATTTTCTTTTATTTTAATTAATTAATTGTGATTCCGGCTTTACCCTCATTTTGATAAATTTAACGTAGGATGGTTTATAGTGAGGATGTTTGTGTATATGTCCGAAACCTGAGGGACTAGGTCGTCATTTAATCAAACCTCTTTGCTCTAAAAAATTGTATTTTAATTATGTTTTAAGGAATAGTCTTGCCTTATGTCTAACACATGTAAAATCCTCTAAAGACGTTATAAATTTACTTAAAATTTATATATTTAATAATTTATATATATTTTTTTAGAGAATCTAAGTGTTTAAAAAAATTTATCATCTTCAAATCAAAAGAATTTATATAATTTTTTAAAAAAATTAATAAGTGTTTTTAGACCCAAATAAGACTGCTTACTGCCAAAGCTTTATGACTCCCATACAAATCGCCTTGCACAACGCAGGTCCACGTCACTGAGTTGTCCTCATAAGCCAAGCAACAAAAAGTTCTGGTTTTTCTTTTTAAATTTCGCCCGCAAGCAACAACAAAAACAACTATTTAAACTCACAAATGGATGTCGTTTCATGGCCAAATTTTAAATCCAGAAATAAAAACTTTCAACTGCCAAACAAATTGGAACACGATAAAGGCATTTTCATATCATCTTATCCACCATTTTACTACGTTACTCAACTGTCCCAATCCCAAATCACACCCCCTTCATTTCTGTATCATCGCATCACATCATATGCCATCCATATCTCATTCATTTGTTTATTTATTTATATATTCTTCAAATTATAATCTTTATCCTTCTTTCCGAATCCCAAGACAGCCCACAATTTCATCCCAACACAACATAACACAAACACATACTTCTGTTCTGTTATTTTTGGTTCAACTGTTTTTCTATTCCATTTTTAGCTTCTGTCTTGGTCTCGCTATTAGTTATAGGCGCTTTGGTTTCCTGACCTTCTTGGGTTTCTTGGGTTGATTTTGAGGATATTCCACTTCCTACTTGAGAGACCCCATCTGGGATCTTGCTCTTATCTTGTTTTTTCAGGATTTTGCATTCGTTTTCCCGGAAAATTTTATTGGGTTCTGCTGAGAATTCTCTGATTTGATTGCACGTGTTCAGCTTCCCTGAGGATCAAGAGGTTTGGTTTTAGTTAATGTCTTGCTTTTGATTCGTTTAGCTGATTGTAAGCAAACCCTTTTATTGAATTTTTTAATATATATATAAGTAATTGCTGCTTTGGTAACCAAGATTAGATATGGATATTAGTAACGAGGCTAGCGTTGATCCCTTTTCAATTGGGCCATCAACCATCGTTGGTAGGACAATTGCTTTCAGAATCCTATTGTGCAAGTCCATATCACAATTGAGGCATCAAATCTATCGTGTATTGTTGAATTACATGGTTAGGTTTAGGGATTTATTTGCACCAATATTATCATGGTTGCATCCCCGGAACCCACAAGGGATATTAGCAATGGTTACAATCATTGCTTTTATGTTGAAACGTTATACAAATGTAAAATTGAGGGCTGAGATGGCTTACCGGAGGAAATTTTGGAGGAATATGATGAGAACCGCGTTGACATATGAGGAGTGGGCTCATGCTGCTAAGATGCTTGACAAGGAGACCCCAAAGATGAACGAGGCAGACCTTTATGATGAGGAATTGGTTAGAAACAAGCTTCAAGAGCTTCACCACCGTCGTCAGGAGGGATCTCTGAGAGATATAATCTTTTTCATGAGAGCTGATCTTATAAGAAATCTTGGGAAAATGTGCAATCCTGAGCTTCACAAGGGCCGGCTTCACGTCCCCAAACTCATAAAGGAATATATCGATGAGGTGTCAACTCAACTCAGGATGGTCTGTGACTCTGATTCAGAGGAGCTTTCATTGGAAGAGAAGCTTTCTTTCATGCATGAAACAAGGCATGCATTTGGAAGAACAGCATTGCTTTTAAGTGGGGGTGCATCTCTTGGAGCCTTTCATGTGGGTGTGGTTAAAACACTGGTGGAGCATAAGCTTATGCCACGTATCATTGCTGGTTCTAGTGTGGGATCAATTATGTGTTCCGTTGTTGCCACGCGGTCGTGGCCTGAGCTGCAAAGTTTTTTTGAGGGTTCATGGCACTCATTGCAGTTTTTTGATCAGTTGGGTGGAATTTTTACAGTTGTGAGAAGGGTCATGACACAAGGTGCTGTTCATGACATCAGGCAGTTGCAATGGATGCTAAGGAATCTTACAAGTAATCTTACATTCCAAGAAGCCTATGATATGACAGGTCGAATTCTTGGAATAACGGTATGCTCACCGAGGAAGCATGAACCACCTAGGTGCCTTAACTACTTGAATTCACCTCATGTTGTTATATGGAGTGCAGTGACTGCATCTTGTGCCTTTCCTGGTCTTTTTCAAGCCCAGGAACTAATGGCCAAGGATAGGAGCGGAGACATTGTTCCTTATCATCCACCCTTTAATTTGGATCCTGAGGAGGGCACGCAAGTGCGTCGATGGAGGGATGGTAGCTTGGAGATTGATTTACCAATGATGCAATTGAAGGAGCTCTTTAATGTCAATCATTTTATTGTGAGTCAAGCAAATCCTCATATAGCGCCGTTATTGAGGATGAAGGACTTTGTGAGAGCTTATGGAGGTAGCTTTGCTGCGAAGGTATGTATATGTGCCCTTAAACTTTTAATTTCTATTGATCTCTATTTTTCTTGCTTATCAGTTTTTTAAGTCTTCTGAAGTTATCATATCTCCATATTTTAGTATTCTTTAATATAGAAGTAGAAAATAATAAACAAGTGGAAGTGCACAAGTATCTGTTGAAGCTTTTACCTCTTTTGCCCTTTTAGCCTTGAATTTATTATATTAAGGGCATTTGGATGTCGTATAGCTCAGAAGTTCATAGAATTAAATCACATGATTTTTCTTTTTTTTAACATAACTGGCAACTTGGAAAGCCCTACTAGGCCACAAGAGTGACTTATGCTTCTGTTTCGAAGAATTAGGTTCAGTGCTTTGAACAATTTTAGAAAAAAAAGGGGGCGGATTTGTCAATTGACTCAGATAGCTCAGCTTAACCTTTGCTTGTAAACTCCCGAATTTTGAGATTTAAGGAGTGAAACACCGTGGTCAGTTACAAGAACATAAATAGATGGTCTCTGACAATGAATTGATAAGAAGGCATTGCAGCAACACTAGGGAAGCAACTACAGGAGTATGTGAGCACAGAACTTGGAAGAGTACGGGCTTTGACCATTTTGATTTAAGTAAAGCATCTTTAGCCAAGCAGAGAGTCATAATAACTCACTTATGTGTTGTTATTGCAAACCACTTGCGTTCTTTTTGTTCCCTTTCATGTTGCATCAAACCAATCTAAATATAAACCGGGATGCACTAATGATTTTCATGGTCTTTTAGAGCGTGAAACATATAGCACGGAGAACATGCGAAATTTTAGATAGACCAATTAGTATGAGGCTTATCTATTGAATATATTGTGAGTTATTAATGGTTCTTATGTGCATGCGTGTGTTTGTTTCCTTTGATCTGATTGAGTGTATTTAAATTTGTAGCTTGCTCACCTTGCTGAGATGGAGGTAAAACATAGATGCAATCAGGTATTGGAACTTGGTTTTCCACTTGGGGGAGTTGCCAAGCTTTTTGCTCAAGACTGGGAGGGTGATGTTACTGTTGTTATGCCAGCCACCTTTTCTCAGGTAAAAGAAAATATACATTCCAAGCTTCACTAAGGTCCAATACTACAAGATCTGTTGACATGAAGCCCCAAAGCATTTAAGTTGCTTATTTATTTTCAGCCTTGTTAATTAACCCGCTAGTGACTAAATTGTAAAGTTTTTAATATGTCATATTTAATGACATTTAAAGTTTCAATTTGGAGGTCTTCCTCTTGTGATTTGTGATAATATTTTGGTTGTGGATTGACTGGATCTGTCTCTGGTCTCTAATATTTGGATTGGTCGAACAATCTTTTGCACTGTGACTAACTGCCTGTGACTGACTGCCTTCTTTTTTTCTTATTCAATGCAGTACTTAAAAATAATACAAAATCCATCTCATGTTGAGCTTCAAAAAGCAGCGAACCAAGGGAGAAGATGCACCTGGGAGAAGCTTTCAGCAATAAAAGCAAACTGCGGCATTGAGCTTGCTCTTGACGAGTGTGTTGCAATTCTAAACCACATGCGTAGACTAAAAAGGAGTGCTGAACGAGCTGCTGCAGCTTCGCATGGCCTTCCGAGCACTGTCAAATTCAGTGCCTCAAGAAGGATTCCTTCCTGGAACTGCATTGCACGAGAGAACTCAACAGGCTCCCTCGAAGAAGACTTCCTTACAGATGTTGCTGGTAGGAATTTGCGGAGTCATCGTGGTACACAAGATGGGAGTGATAGTGAATCTGAAAGTGCAGATCTAAATTCTTGGACAAGATCTGGTGGGCCTTTGATGAGAACAACTTCTGCAAATATGTTCATTGACTTTGTCCAAAATTTGGATGTTGAATCTGAAATGACCAAAGGTTTGATTGCTCATCCTAACTCTCACGCATTTCAGATAGGAACTAGGGATCCATTTAACCGTAGCCCAAGGACAACACCAGATAGAGGCTCAGAAAATGAGTTTGATCCTAGGGAATTAAGCAGTAGAACCTCTGTTGGTGGTTCTAGCATTATGGTTGCTGAAGGTGATTTTTTACAGCCTGAGAGGATTCATAATGGAATTGTGTTTAATGTTGTAAAGAAAGAAGAATTATCAGTATCAAGTAGGACCCAAGATTCGGAAAATTATGACAGTGAAGTGGCTGAAGTGCACATTGATTGTCCAGAAAAGGAGATAGATGCTAGCTCACAGTCTGAATGTGGTGATGATGTTGTCAGTGCATCAAATGGCCTGAATGACACGGCTCCATATCCTAACTACACAGATCATTCTAGCATACACATTCATGATCAGAGTGTCGGGGATGATTAACTTCAAGTGATAGTGTTGTATAGAGTGCATGGTACCATCAATCTGAAGAAGCTGGTTGCAGGAAAGAGGAGCAACTTTAATTTGCCAGGGTAGTTGCATTGAAATGAGCATTCTTTAGGGTTCTGAATGCAGTTAATGGCCTATGAGCCTAATGATCATTATCCTCTCAGAAACAATGAGACGGACTATGAAGTTAGCTGCTTGATATTGCACAGGGTTCAATTCTTTTCTTTTTCCCATACAGAAAAAAGAAATGTCGGAGCATGCATAATTGTCTTCCCATAATTCTTTGAAAGAAGATACTACACTCGTCATGCACATCCTCCGGGCTTGCCTGCTAGGTAGTGTGATCATGTTTGTCGGTGGAGGTAAATTGCTCTGCAGTTACCACTACCTGTGTGTCAACGATCGATGGCTTACAATGCTCTGTGAGGTCTTAATGGTCCTTCTATCACTGTTAAACATTATGCCTGCAATGTACATAGTTGATGTTTGGTGATGATGATAAATTATATGGATTCAGCAGATACTAATAGGGTATTCGTTTATGAATCTGGTATTTTTATTTTCAATTGAATTTATGAATATGTGGTTGATTTTGAATTATTTTAAAATTTGAAAAGGATATATGATTAAAATTAAATGTAAATTGTATTTAAAAATGTGCATTACAGAAAACAGAATTTGGATTCATAAACGAATAGAGTTTAAATATCATTATTGTTAGATTAGTATAGAGATTTGTCTTCTCAGAATTATACAAGATAAAAGCATGTCTTATTTTCATATCTGAGGCACCATGTGGTTAACGCATTTGAAGTCAAGTTTATTTGCATCGTACCCGGTGGAAATCATTATGAAATCAACTTAAAAGGCTCATGGAAACATACACCACGGTGATTTACTATTCCAGGCAATACGTATCTAGTAAGCAAGCCAAAGAAGACCTTGTTCAGCCTAGAGCAACCTGCAGGAACTTGTGACAAGCTTATTGGTGTAAATATGTTATATTTATTCATTGGTATTATTGATCTATTTTGGTACCCAATTTCGGGAGCAATGAAGTGATAAAATTTGTTTTGGGAAAGAGAGATTGAGTACGTGGCGATAAGATAAACATCCTCGACTTTATCTATAACATGATAAATTTCTTATGACAAGCTGGCACATGAACTTACAAAATTGCATAAAATTATATGAAGTAGAATATTTATTGCTCTTTCCTTGAGAACTGTGTCGTTTAGAGCATGTTGGAGGAAATGACCAGTTGGGGGTTTTGACAACGTTGGAGCATCTTGAAGAAAGTTGTGTCTCTTCATGTTACCACCTGCTGCGTATGCAAACGTCCAACTGTTATCCCAGCAGGCAGCAGCAATTGCCTGGAATTTCTAATGTCTTCGAAACTATGCAGCTCATGACAAAACAAAAATAAAATAAAATGAAGAACAGAAAGAAATTTTTAACTCACAAAAACTATTCTCTTTTCTTTTTCTTTTTTTTTAATAAAAAAATCTTAAAAATAACAGTATATGGAATGATTACCTTATCAAAAACTTTTAATGATAGAAAATTATTGCATGAATAATGCTGCAATACATCCATACAAAGACTACATTTTATCTATTTTAATTTCCATTTCTGTAAACTTTAAAAGCACCAAGAATAACTTTTAGAACTCCTCAATTGTTTAAACGTCTTCGTCATGGATTTTGGGTTAATGGGCAAATTGTTCGTTAAACATCCCTGATGTCGTCTCAATCGGATTAATATAGAATTTAGTGGAAGAATGATTAGGCATTTTGTGGGTCAAGTTTAGAGTAGGAGATTGCTTTGTCCTTGATAATTTCTTTGATGCCTTAATTTAATACATAAATTTTATTTTATTGTTTAGACTTTCCCAATGCGAAAAAAGTTGTATAATTATGTTAATTACTATTATTTAATTCATACTTGAAAGCTAGGTTATTAGTGATTTCTTAATATATTATAGTATCATATTTACCTAACAGTTACAAATTTCTATATGATTGAGCATATTAAAGGTTAAAAATTATTATTGATTTTGTCTAGTTCTTTTGGTAGGTTTATTTTAATCATTTTTCTTAATTTTAATAAGAATTTGATAATATAAAATCAGTCATATAATCGATATGAACCTATTCTGACCCACATAAATTATTTGGTTTCTTGAAGTTTTGTCAAAATACGTATAAATATTATTGATTTCAAATTGGGTACTACCACGATTTTTTTTCTTTTTATTTTTTGGTGGGATAATTAATTCCAAGATTGAGATTTGGGTATTTAGATTATATTCTTTTTTCTTTTTTCTGATTTCATAAATTAAAGTTAAAGTAGAATGAAGTGTATTTCAAAAGCAGATACGTGGCATTTAACAATACTCTGTGATTTTATATAATTTCTTTAACCTTGATAAATAAATATCGACTATATTATAGACACGCAAATATGTATATACATATATAGACATATAAAAAAATATATTTATATATGTATGTATATAAATTTAAATTTTTTTAAAACTCCTTGAAATTTTAGCAAATACATCAGAAACCTATTATATATGGATAAGCTATGTCTAGAATATTATAATCATAAAACCATTCATAAAACTGTCTCGCATTTTCTCTCTTTTATTAAACAATAAATTCATAAAATTATTTCATATTTTCTCTCTTTAATTAAACAATAAAGTCATAAAATTATCTTGTATTTTCTCTCTTCAAAATATAAAGTAAGTCCCAAAGTCTTTTAAATTACCGTCTTATCTATGAGCAATAATACCGTGTAATATATACAATACAAACTCTTATAAATAAATTGACATGATATAAGCTTTTTATTGATATTCTATTCATCCTCATTTATTACATGCTTAGGATATCAACATCACGCAACATTATAAATTAGCATGGAATTATGGAAATGTGATACAAGACAAGCACTTGAAGGTTTTTCCATTGAAAGAGACAACTTGCATTGGCAATGACGCACTGATCAATTATATAAGTTGAGAGGAAAATGGTAGCCATTAAAGGCGAAGAAAAATCAATGAAAAGGAGTGGATAGCAAGAAGAGTCAAAACACAATGTGTCCCTTTTCATACTAATAATATTAATGGATGTCCATAGAATATGGTTGTGGACCAGGACTTCCCACTAAATTTTGTAGAAATTGAGCATCCACTCCAATCCAACATGGGTTGTCATGGCCTGTAAGTGTAAGTACTCCACTCCGAACTTGAAAGCTAAACCACTTTGTGTACTAATCTTTCTTTTGCATTTACTCATGCTTATGGGCAATCACACAACTTGTTAATGGTATTTGTACTGGTAGCTTGCAATTTTTGCTTCCAAGATTTTTAATATGCTTTGAATTCTTTGTTTTAAAATATTTGCGTCAAAAGATTACTTCCCTATATATGTATTCTCTTGAAATTAACAAAGTCAATTTTACTGTATTGTATGGTGGATACGGATTTTCTAGCCCAAATTCAAATTTCATGAGATATGGTCTGCTCCAAATGAGATTTTGATCCGGAGGCCTAGTGAGAACAAGAAGTTTCCAACCCAATAAGAAATCTCACATGGCAGGTATGATTCTATGTAGAAGCACCACTTATCCTGTTATCTCAATAAGCATCAAAATGATTATGTCGATGCTCTCACTAGCACACTTGCCGAGTTTCTTTTATTTTCAGGATACCTTAGAAAACAGTTTTTAACAATTATATGGAGACAAACCTGAAGTAGCATTCTTTATCATTTTTCACATAGATGTGACTGACAAATTTATGCACAAACAAGTTAGCAAAAATTACATACTATACTTCTTTTCAAAAAATGTCAACCATCAATCAAATATCATAAAGTTTTTATAAAAACGATATGTCTTTTCTATAATATTAAATATTATACTCGTTTTAGCTTGTAAAACAAAAGCACATTTAAGATGTTCGCACAATTCGACATGATATTAAACATTAAAAAATAAAAATAAATAAAAGCTAACCAACCTCCCTTCAATGTTACATCGAGTCAAAATAGTGTCCTATTCTTAATAATTCCTTAATTGTCTAGAAGTTAAGCATCAAAAATAAAAATCTTAGTTAGTCTCTACGATAACAACCTTAAATGAAATGGTTGGGCGAATTTGAAGCATAGTCTACCAAGAGATGAGGTGAATGTATTGAAGTGAAACAACCACGGTAATCAAAGATGAGAGAAAGCTTTTTTTTTGTCCCTTATATTTGAATGATTTTGATTTGATATTTGTCCGCATAGAGGCTCATCAGAAGATAAGATAATGAAATGAAAATCTGTTTTTAGCGTAAAATGAATGAGGAAGCACTGGGTAGCGTCCAATTGACAGTTGTGTTGATAAAGAGAATGTGAAAGAACATCGAGTTGTTTTGAATTGTACTAAAGTTTAAAAGTAATTACTTTAATTCTGGATTTTCCGTGTGCGACTGTTATTCGGCCAAAGATGTCGGCTCATCTGCCCAATTGCAGCAATTTTCTCCTCAACCTCTTTCGGCTCTATTTAATACTATTAGGCCCTGTTCGGTTATATTAAAAGTGGGGGGAAAGCAAAATCGTAAACAATTCCTTTGTTTGGGTTGCTTAAAAGAAGAAGGAAAGGGGATTATTGATAATCATATTTTCTAAAACTTTGATAACTTTTCTTTCTAGATTAGTTGGGCTTTATTTATTGCTATTAAGGTGTGTTCGGTTGCAAAAAAAAAAAAAAAAAATAGGTAGAAAGAAAAATTGAAGGAAAAAAATGTGTTTAGAAAACATTTTCGTATGTTTAATTGTCTAATGAAATAATAAATGAAAATGAATAGTTTATAAATTAATTAGATATAAATACGCTCAACATTGAAATATATAATATCTATTATTAAACTTACATATTAAATTTAAATTTTATATAAATTAAATAAAAATAAATTACTATTTATTAAATTAATAGTAAGACAATTTATTTTTCACTATAAATAGTTAAATTTCACTTTTTTCTTTAAAAATAAATAATATATTTTGAATTATAAAAATATTATTAAATTTATATTGATTTATTAAATAAATATATATGTGTAATCATTTATTAAAAATTGAATAAATTTGAAAACAAAATTACCAAGTTATTTTCAAGTATTGTTAAATTAATATAGATTTTTAAAAAATAAATATATAATTTAATAAATAAATTATATACTAAAAATTAAGAAAAATCTGAAAAAATAAATTTATAATTTATAATATATTATTTAAATAAATAAAAAATGTTATTATTCAGGGTATTTTTTATTTTAAGTTATTTAGGGGGACAATTTTGGTATTTTAAATCACCTAGAAATTTTGTAATCTTTATTTCATTTTTGAAAAATAGAAATTTTTAAATTTTTTTAGTTTTTGAAAAATAAATTAATGAATTATATTTATAATTATTTTTTATTATTTATAAAATAAATTAATCGATTATTTAAATAAGATTTGTTTTGAGCACATAAAAAATATACATAGTTAGTTTAGTAATTTAATATAGTATTCCTAAGAAAACTAAGTTTTCCTAATATAGAGGAGTAGAAAATTGATTATTAAAACTTAAATAATTTTATTTCCTAATAAAACTTTATTCTTAATTAAGAAGTTCAACCAAATAACAAACTTAAGATTTTTAAGTAATCCTAAGTTCTTTATCCCTTAGATTAAGGTAACCGAATACACCCAGGGTAATATTATATATACAAACATTTTTATACAATTGCTATATATATAATAACACTTTGTATTTTATCAAATTAATTATATGAAAATGAAATGGGTCATATATTTAAAATTATTTCTATTTATAATGACAAAAAAATAATTTCTGCAATTGTTTTATATAATTTATTATGATATAATATAATTGATTGTAAAATTATTATAATCATTTTATTTATTATCTATTTTTACTATTGAATAAAATTGCATTCCAGTAGGTTATTTAATTAAGTTACATGCATACTCCTCGTAATAAGCGAGTATATTCTTGAAATCCATGAGTGATAGCATGTGTAGAAATTTTATTTATTCATATTCTGAAAGTTTTTTTAACCCTTAATAAAAAATTGGAAAAAAAACTACAATGCACCATATACCTGGTATTTTTTTTGTATAAAGTTCGGAAAAAGTAATTTAAACTTCAGGAATTATGAGTTTTTCTAACTTTTTGTGGAATTTTCAAACTTCATATGCATTTTTCAAACTTTATGCAAAAAAAAAAAAAAAAAACTCGAACTTCATTTAAAAAAAAAAAAAGAGAAAAGAAACTCGGTGCGTGAAGTACACTAGGTGTATTGTAGCATAAAGCCCACTCTAACTTGGGGTAGATTTAGGATAAGTTTGTCTTTTCTTGAACAATCCTATGAAAAAATAAAATAATAAATGAGACTTATTCCAAATTTGATGGAGGGTTTATTTTTATGTTTATTATCTAATACCCATCTCATTAGAATTTGTCATACTTTAATTTGTATCCCAAATCTCTAGCTATTTTATAATTATTATATAAGTCCTCTACCAAGATGTGTATTCTTTATATGTAAGAATAAAAATAAAAATCTTGTAGACTAATAATCAATAATAAAATAAAATAAATATTTGTGCACCCTTAAGAGAAAGTAGCAGGTTTTGGGCCTTAATGGCCTTAGTTATGCGTCACTAGTTCAAATAAATAAGATCTATTTGTATTTCATTATTGGGTAGTATTAACGTTGCCTTAAGGACATGCTAAATACTAAAAAACTGCATAAATTCATTTAAATTTTGTACATTCAATAATTATTACACAATCTTTAAAAGAATTTATAATCTTTTCGAGACACCATCTTCAAATGAATTTGCACAATTTTTAAGGATTTAATATATCATAAATTAATACATTATTATTATTATTATTATTATTCACTTAGTTCCATCATATGAATTATCAAAAGTTAGGTATATATATATCGGAATCATGGGGGAAAATTGTCAATCACATAGTGATCGGTCCCAAGGTTCCTGGAAATTTTGCAAGAGGAAAAGATGCTTTGTATGTATCTTGAAAGAACATAAACCTCCTTTTACTAAAAAGATTAACACACCAACACAAACACCCAAAAAAAAAAAAGTAAAATTGAAGACTACAACATGTTGGTGCAATAGAAAGCGACCATGCAATTGCCATGAAGTTGTGAATATCAACTTCAAGAAGTCTCCATCCACCCCACCACTTTCCCAATTAATAATTCGTTGAAGCTCCTTTAATTACTCCATAGATTTTTAGATTATTTTATTTTAAAGTTTTTAATTTACAGAGAATTTATTCAACTAAACAATTAATGAAGTTTTAATTAAAAAAATTCTTTAGACAACGGTTACTCTTATATATATAAATTCCATTTCTATAAACTCTTTTCAAAGAAGTCATACCATATAAACCGTTTTTCTATTGAATAATATTAGTCTTATAAATTTTATATATAAATTAATGTGTCATAAGATGATTTGATTATTAAATATACAAAATCAATTTATTTAATAAAAAGTGATGATGCGTGAATAAATGAGGGATATCAAATTTATTTTGTATAAATGATCACTTGTATATTCATTTATATATAGAGTTTTTAAGAGTAATATTACTCTTTTCTGTTGTTATCTTTCATGTAGTTGAGATGTCTATCATTTAATTTGGACTTCTTACCTTCATGGGAATTCTTTTCAAATTGTCATGTTATTCTTCAATTCCCTTAGCAATCTTTATCAATTAATTTCAAATTTAACAGGTAATTAAATTTGGACACATTAGATTGTACATCATATATCGTATATCTTCTTTCATTTATAAATTGGAACTCTTATAAAATGTATAAATACAATCTTCTTTTACTGCAGTCTTTTTTTTCATATTTATACTGTTTATATTTAAAAATAATATCACATTTACATCAAATGCATCACATTAATATATACTATAGTTTATTTAACAAATCATGCATAATCATATGCTTTCCAAATTCAAATTATTACTATTGTTGTTGTTGTTGTTATTCGTATTTCGTTTAAAAATCCTAACAATTTATAAATGTCTATAATGAATTCTCTTTATTTTTCCTGGTTAAATCATTTCTAATCGTTCTATTCCCAGAATTCTTCATGGCTTCAATACAAATGTCTCCAATACAAATGTTGGAATTCTATGTATTAAATATATATATATATTCAAATGATTTTATATAATTATTTGTTTTGTTTGTTATACTAAGAATTTCAGCCAATGATTGATGAGCAACCTTCAAAACCAACAACCATTCTTTGCCTATCGTTGAAACAATATTGCATCTTCCAATTATAAGTTGTCAAGATCTCCCAAGATCTCAAAAGAACAATAAAAAGAACATATATATTTGTATTTTTTCAGTCTCCACCTACTCATATCATGAAGTCTTCATCACAAACGCTCAGAAACATCCCTGTAATTTACGAATATATTTTATCACCACTTGAAGATTTCCTTGCCCTCCTATATTGAAATTTATTCACATTAGGTTGGACAAAGAAATGTGATTCATCCCTACTTTTAAGTCAACGGAGAAATTCTTAGTAACATTACTAATTTTTTAGAATTGCAACATTAATATTCAGTACAGGGTTATCATATTTCGTTTGATTATTGAATTAATTATAATACTAAGTTATCATAATGACGTGATACGTTGCTATAACATCTTAGATTCATTTTTAACATAATATATTACGGATTTGGCATTAGTAATAAAATTTTTATCGCAAGATGTTTTTAGATGCATATAACTTTACAATTTTCACAAAGGCGACTAAATCAAACTTATAAGATAATGCCGACTAATCGGCTGGAGAATCTAAAACAACAAATTAGGCTTGAACCTAACTCGATCCTGTAAGAATCTATTAAACAAGAATCAAATAAGAATGAAATTGGAGCCAAGTGTCCATCTAATAAAGAAAAAAAAAACCCACGAAATTAATAACCCAGGAGAAAGTGGGTGGCACAAAAGCAAAACAACTTTCACAATAAAAGGGATTTGTCTTTTGGAAAGTAGCAATCACTTTTATCATTTTACCGTGTAAAAGTCGCTACGAAAGTTAAGAAAAACATTTAAAAAGAAAATTGAAAAATTGATATAATAGCTAACAGATAAAGATCGTTTTACTTCCTATTCTTTTGGTAAATCCAGGGCTACTCCTTTTATAGAAAAATTTACTTGTATTTTCCATATATTTTTTTTATTTCCTTTCTTAAAATTTCTGTTTAAGGTGTCGTATCGTATGTTTGATATGATATCGTTATATCATTTATCATGTCATATTTACAATTTAAAGCTTTAATTAGAAAATTTATTTATATACAACCATAACAATTCAATTCACGCCAACCTAGATTCTTTAATCTATATAAAAGATTTTATCAATTAAGTTGCTTTTTAATTTGATGGCACAGTTTTAATTTTTTAATATATTATTATAACTAATTTTATATAATTTGAATTAACAAATTTCATTTGATAGGTAATTATTTATATTAAAAGAAATGATACTCTTTTTAATTTTTTATTTCAAAATTTATAATGACGTGACAAGTCATAGGACAGCATCCTTCTATTAGCTGTATGGTAAAGACACTTCACATCCTATATTATTTATTACAAGATTTAAAGATAAAAAATAAAAAAGCGTATCGATATCTTTATTTACAGATATAATTTTATGAATTAGTTTATATGTGTAATGACAAGTTAAGTTAGCTGTTTTATATACTCTTTTGTTAGATTATAAAAATCATTTAAAGTAAAAAAGAAAGAAATATTATTTTTATAAATTTTTTTTATATAAACTCACGAATACAAGATACAAGCTGATACAATTGATAAAAATATAAACAATAAATAATAATAATAAGTATTGCACTCTAAGACAATAACATATATAGAAAGATCACTATAAGGATTTATTAAGGAAGGTGACAATTAAAATGAGAAAAAAAATATTTTTGGACAACAAATTCACTGAATGGTGTTGGAAAATTATTATTAATTTTTTTTTTAATTTCAAAACTTGACATTTGGGTCCGATTAAAATTTCAGAAGTTTAAGGGAGGGTGGCGTCATTAACCTCAATTAAATATTATGGGTTACGCAACCGATAAACTTTTTGTAGGCACGCACGCACGAAAACCAAAAGCAATCAAACAGCAGAACAGAAGTCACAGAGCAGAACAGGTCCTCCTAGCACCCGTCAAAGTTACTAACTACACCTCCCCCCTCTCTCTAACCATAAATATAATATATAAATAAAATTATAAATATCATGATTTAAAAGTTGTAGGAGGAAATTTCCGGGAAGGTGCCATGGAGTGGCCTTCTGTCCCTCCATTTAACCTCTCCACCTTCCTCCTTGCTTCTCCATTCCCCCCTCCCGAAGCCTCCCCCTTCTCTTTCTTCTTCCTCTTCTCACACCTTCATCCCCCATGAAGATTGAAAAGTTCAGCCCCAAGCGTCTCTTCCGCAAGAAGAAGGATCGTGTCTCCCGTTCCGATCCCTCCTCCTTTAGTTCTGGTACGTCTTCCTCCTCCTCCGATTCCTCCGACTCCTCTAACCACCACCGCAAACCCACCTCTCCGCCCGAGAGTAGCGGCACACCCACCAGCGTTTTACAAGCCAGATCTGGGGACTGGTCCTTTACATCCCCAGAAATCTCTTGCGATATACAGCCCGATCGGCTGCTCTACCACGACTCTAATGTCTCCGTCCCCATTTCCGAGCTCGAGGCGCTTTTGGCCAGCTTGGGGGCCCACCCGCCCACTCGGGAGGAGTTGTCGATATTGCTTGGCGAGGTGGATCGCGACGGCGCTGATGGCTGCGTGGACTTGAAGGCTTTGATGAGCCGGTTGGTTGGGTCGGTTTGCGAGCCTGATTTGAAGGAGACCTTTGATTTCTTTGATAAAGATCAGGACGGGAAGATCACGGCGGAGGAGCTGTTGAGTGTGTATAGAAGCCTGGGAGACGACCGGTGCACGTTAGACGAGTGCCGGCGCATGATAGCATTTGTGGGTAAAAACGAGAACGAGTTCGTGTGCTTCGAGGACTTCTCTAAGATGATGGAGTTCCAGCGGTGATTATAATCGTCGTCGTTGTTGTTAATAAGAAAGATGACGATGATGATGATGATGATCATGTAATCATGTGTGCACTTGATGTTGAGAAAAATATAAAAAAATGAAGTAATTTTATCTCTTTTTTGGAATTTTTTTCTTTCTTTTTCTTGTTAGTGGATCTGTTTTCATTTTTTTGGTTTATGAATTGGGGAGCGCTTGGATTATATATAAATATTACATTATTTTATATTTGAGAAGATTATTATTGTTGTATATGGTTATTGATATATTTGACAAAAAGCTTGAGAGCGCTAACCATGGCAATTAGCAAATGAGCTGAGGGCAAGCACTAGTGGCTTGAGAACCTCTCAACTCTTAATAGTTGACTTGGAGTTGGATGGAGTTGAGGTGTCCTAAAATGTCCAATATATGCTTCCTTCATTTATGGGCAAATTTTTATTTCTAGGCAAGTGGAATAAAAATAATATATTTTTATATTTGTTATTATATCATATTGGAAATGTCCATTTAGTTATTGTTGTGTCATATATTTCTTTTCGCACTTTTCTTACCTTGACGCTAGTTTATAAAATTTATTCAATTCACATCTTAATTTGATTAAAGTTTTTTTTTTATTTTAGGTTTTGTAGATATTAAATGAGGATTTTTTGATAGATGTCTATTTATGTATTACTTTCATACCAATTTGTCCATGTTTTTTTGTTATATTCTTTGGTATTTTTATGTTTTTGCGTGGTTTTGATGTTTGTAGGAGTTTTGAAGTAACTTACACAAAAATGGAGTAAAACCCTTCATTTTCATCTCTGCTAGTTAACCATCTTCTCGAATTTAATTGTATTGATATACAATGAATCCGATGACATGTTGTATACCGTTGGAAAGCTCTCGAAGTCTATTTTCTAGATAAATTTACGGTTCATGAATTCATTCAGTGTACCAAAAGTTATAATCAAAACAGTGTGAGAAGTGTATAAATATAATTTCACAAATCTCTGTAGCATGTATAATACGGGGCATTGTAGCAGGTTACTGTAGCAGAGTATATAAACACATTTTAGGGTTTAATTTTGATAACTTGAAGAGGGGAGAACGTGAAGGAGGCTGCATCTTTGGATTTCTCTCATCTCTTAGAGTTCTTGAAGGAGATTGAAGCCTTGGAAAAAGGAAGAACTACAAATTCTAAGAGATTTCATCAGATTTGCTAAGTTTTTCATTTCCCTTTCATTTTCTGGAATTGATATGTATTGTATTGTATTTGTATTGTGTCTGAATATGTGTAACTAAATCTGAATTGGTTGAGGGTGATTTCAAAGGATGGTTTGTGAGTTGATTGTGCAAGGAATTATTATCCAATTCTCTAATTGAAGTTGCTTGTATTTTCCCATGTTTAATGCTTATGATTACTTGCTGATTGTATTTGGGTGGCCAACTGAATATAATCTGGATATTGTCTATTGCTAGATTAGAAATCTTGATCCGTAATTGTCTTGAATTTCTAATCATTAGTAGCAAAATTGTGATCAGAGATTGCAATTGGAGAATATAACCTAAGTTAAATAATCCGAGCTTGTGTGTTTATTGCTTAGATCAACCTGTCTTTCTTTTCGTAATGCATCCATTGAATTAAATTTAGAGAGCTTGTTCTAGGTTGTTTAATGGATAGAGATTAAATAAAGAGCCTGTTTTATTTAACAACAAAGTAAGGAAAGATTGGGATAACAGAGCTTGTTGTTATCTACGGTTGATAATTTCAATGGTGTAATTGGATGATAATTCTATAATTAATTCGCAAATCCATATCTTGTGGTGGAGAATGATCCCTTAACCAGATTTCTATCATTAATTAATTCCCATTTCAATTAAGTTTGCATTGTGTTATTCATTAATTACCGTCGTATTCAGTTTTTCATCTAGTTAATCAACCAACAAAACCCCCATTTAGTTAATTGTTGCTGGAAATAACAAATTCAATTAGAATCAATCCTCGTGGGAACGATATCTTACTTATCACTTTATTACTTGTGCGACTAGTATACTTGCTAGTTTCGAACGCATCATTTTTACTTTATTTTTATGTTGTATTTTTACAAAGATATAATAGTATAAAATGAAAAAGATAATAAATAATATCTCAAGTCATCTATTAACATTAAAAGAATAATACTATTTTTACAAATAATTATATAAAACTTACCATAACAACTTTAGAAAAATAAATAGTAATTATGTTGTGAATAAATCTATTTTAGTTTTAATTTGGGGAAATAGTTGTAAAATGTAAGAAATTATGTTAAAATATATTCATGAACATCAAAGTTTTAAATATAAATTACATATACAGTTAACGTAGTCTAACATCAATTGTATGTATCCCGACTAAGGAGATAAATCTATTAAATCGTAAGAGCATAATAGGACAAAGTCACACACAAATATGGTATTTTGTCCAATGCCTAATAATAGAGCTTTAAAACTATTTCACGTTTTACCGGCCTAGCTCCGATGATGTTTAATCATATCATTTGTGTCTTTTTCCAAATCCTTACAAGGGAGTCAATTTTGGTTAACCCTTTGTGTTTAGTCATCGATAATACCTAAATTAGATTCTTAACCCATATATTTATATGTTTATGTAAATATCTTAAGTGATGTTTTTATAAAGCTTGTATAGAAAACTTATATATAAAATTGATGTGATACCACTCATTTAATACCGCATAATTCATCAGTATTTATTACATTAACACCTCATATTAATTTTTTCATTCACTTGATACCATATCAACCTTGTATACAAACTTTATAAGTGTAAAGTTAATGAAATATCTTTATTCCTAATGGGAGGAGGCTCTTATTTATTGTATAAATCAAATTTGATATTCCTTCTACTTTTTCTATTGTATGTAAGAGTCAAGTCAAATAAGAAAACGAGTCACGAATCTCAACATAAAGTGTTTGATAAATTCATATGTTAAATTGGCATATAGTTTTGAAGTTATGATTATATATTTATAGCGTATTTGTTTTGACTTCTGTACTGATCAAAAGAGCTTTTTAATGTCAAAAGCTCTTCTACATTTTTTTAAGTTATTTGACTGTCACTTAAGAAGAGCTTATAGATGATTAAAAAAGATGTTTTATGTCTTTTAGGATAAGCTCAAAATTGAGGTTTTTGGAAAAAGTTTTTTTTAGCCTTTTTAAGGTTGTAAAATATCAAATATACACCCTTACTAAATTTTAAAAGATTTACCTTATCCTTTATTTAAAAACAAAAAGTAATTTTGATAATTTCAAATTGATAAATACTTATATATTTATCCAACCAAACAACCACGAAATTTTTTTTTTTAAATAAAAGCTCTATTTTTACAAGCTCTACTCTAATAAGATCTACTTCAATAAGCTTTACCTGAAAAAGCTGAAACAAACAGACCTTTAGTAAGCCTAAAGTTCAACAATTTATTATGAATGTAAAATGAAAATGGATATTAATTTTGTAAAATTTTTTTATAATTATTTACGGGAATAATATTTTAGATTTTTAACTATATTAGCATTGGTTTTTCGTTCAATAAGATAAAGTGCACGTGGAGGGTTTGTGGAATTACGATTAAATAAATTTTGTAAAACATAAAGAAAAAGAACATGAAGGGAGAGAACGATGTTGCCAGCAAAACCACTATGATACTCAGATCAGGTTTCTAATGGTTTTGCAGAAGAGATTAATAGGCTAATGTTATCATAACTATCTTTGGAGAGGTGTAAGCTATTAATAGTTGAGTGTTATAGTGTTGGATTTCCTCCTCAAAGTTCTATCAAATGTCGATAAATAATTAGAAACAAGGTTGTCTCCCCTGATCTTCTCTCATCTAATATGGTAAAAAATTTATCGTTTTCTCACTAGGCTTGATAATGAATTTTTATCCTTTTATTTAAGACATTACTTAGTATCACCTATTTTTACCGTATAGGCCTCAAGAATTGAAACTTACCTTTTTTTTTGTTTTTTTATGAATTTTCTCAATGTTCATTACGAATTAGGATCCTCTCATGATCTTAGGTTCATCTTAACTTCTGTAGATCATCTTGTGCCATGTAAATTTTATTAATTTTGAGTGGTTGAGATCGATATGTTCTCTTTCTTCTCTCATTTATTGTATGTTAACCACTAATCAAGTGTTAGCATTTTGTTAAGGTGAAGGTCAGATCATGATAAAATCTTGGTCCGTTGATTACTAGGGCCTTTTAGGACAAAAGTTCATGGCCAAAGGTCAATTGCCCATTTTATTTAAGCCTTTATATTATTGGTGCCTTCTAACCTTTGTTGTGAAGCAACTCTGCAACTTCATGGAGCTTTCTAATCTTCTCTGTTAGCTACGTTGAGGCTTCATGGACTTTCTCCGTAAAATTGCTTCAAAGCTTTATAGAGGTCTCTAACCTTATTCTTAAAGCTAATACGAGATATAAAACTTTTTAACATTCTCTGTAAAGTTACTCTGAAGCTTTATGGATCTCTCTAACTTTCTTTATAAATCTACTCTGAAGTTTATGGAGCTCTCTAACCTTCTTCATAAAGCTATTTTGAAGCTTTATGGAGCTCTCTAACCTTCTTTGCAAAGCTACTATAAGCAATGGAGCTCTCTAACCTTTTCCTTAAAGCTTTTATGAGCTATGGCGCTTTCTAAATTTCTCCTAAAGTTGCTAAAAAGCTTTATGGAGCTTTCTAACCCTTTATAAAACTACTCTGAAGCTTTGTGAAGCTCTCTAACCTTTTTCATAAAGATAGTATGAGCTATAAAGCTTTCTTTGTTTGTTTGTAAAGCTACTATGAAGCTTTATAAAGCTCTTTAACCTTCTCTATTAAGATGAGATGAGTTATGAAGCTTTCTAACCTTCTTTGTAAAGTTGCTCTAAAGCTTTATAGAGCTCTTTAAACTTCTTCTTAAAGCTACTATGAGTTATGAAGCTTTCTAACACTCTATTGAGCTACTTTGAAGCTTCATAAAGCTTTCTAACCCTCTCTTTAGAGCTACTTTAAAGCTTTATGGTGATCTCTAACATTTTTTGTAGAGCTACTCTGAGCTCTCATGGGCTTTTAACCTTCTCCGTAAAGTTGTTCTGAAGCTTAATGGAGCTTTCTAACCTTCTCCATGAAATTATTGTGTGCCATGGAGCGTTCTAACATTCTATGTAAAACTACTCCAAAGCTTTATGAAACTCTCTAACCTTCTTTATAAAGTTATTATGAGTCATAAAGCTTTTTAACCTTCACCATAAAGTTGCTCTTATGCTTTATGGAGCTCTCTAACATTCTCCTAAAGCAACTATGAGTTATGGAGCTTTTTAATCTTTGCTATATAGCTGCTTCGAAGCTTCATGAGCATTCTAATATACGTTGTAGAGCTACTCTGAAGCTTCATAGTGCTCTCTAACCTTTTCGTGCAGCTACTTTTAGCTCTCATAGGCTTTAACCTCATTTGTCATCTCCTTTGACGTAGAGTTTATTAGTATGTTTTGTTTAAGTCAAACCTTACTTGTTCATCCTCTCTCCTCTAATGTAGAGTTTACTGGTATGACGTATAAAATATGGTACAACAAACTGGAACCCCAAGATGGGTCCAAAATAAGTTAGACATATATCAAAATTTTAAGTTATAAAAGCCAAAGACAATAAAGATTCTAACATTTAAATATAAATTAAGTGGTAATAATGTATCAAAATGAATAATAAATAATAATATTAAATATATACATTTATATCAATTACATCAATATTATTTTAACGTTGTATAAGATAATCCTGATGATTTATGTTAATCTAATTGTAATGGAATTGAATTGTTTAGATAACAAGTATTGTTTTTAATATACAATCCTACTAATTATAAACAAAACTAAAATAACTAGTTGATAAAAATTAAATCTCTTAATAATGATAAATCTAATGGAAACAAACACATACTATTTAACAATTGTTAAGAAAAGGTCTATTTTGCTCTACAGACAACAATGTAGTTACAAGCCCTTAGATACTTCTCAGTCTCGTAACTAAGGGGACTAGTGTAAAAGGGAATATCTTCTTCACTCTCTAAGCATAACAACAATCTAGTCACAAGTCTTTAACTACTTTTCAGATTTGCAACTAGGGGAACTAGCTAGTCTTAGTGAAAAATATTACATACTATAGAAAGACAACATTTATTATTGAGCCTTTACGAGAGCCATACACTTGATACTAATCATATAACATAGTTCTCTCACATGTATAAAAGGATTATAAAATAGGCACTTTACGGTTGGTAAAAGGGGTTTCAATCATTTTAATCATTTATAAGCAGCCACCTAGAGAGGAGATGGGGTAAAGAGAAGATAATAGGAGAGAAGCTCCAAGTGGGTGTTTACTGTTTGCCATCAATAGTCATTGCTATTGTTGATGATCATTGTCAGTCATCATTGTTTATGATATGGTTCATTTTTACTATTCATAACTACTGTTTACGTGCAACTGTTCACAGCTACTATACATAATCACTATTTACCAAATATTATTCATGGATACCAACCACTCTCACTTGCTCTCTTTTTACATTCTACAATTTTATTATCCTTTTGTGGTTGACTTAAACGGCAGAGGGTGCACATAGGGAGACCAACGTCTTTTAATATGTTTAGATGGTCTTGCAGGTTAGAGCTCGCTAAACCTACTAGAGATATCTTATCTCTGCTGATGGTCGAAAGATAGTGTGTGCTTAGGACAAGTACTCTCTCAAGGAGGAACACTTTTGAAGATCCCAACGAGGATTGACTTTTTCGATCAGCATAATACTTTTTCGAGCCCATCGGTTCTCAAGTCAAGAAGTAGACTACTAGGCTTTAAAAGGTATTGTAGTATTCTCCTTCATTCTTGGCACGTGGATCGATCTCGATCAACACTATAGTCATATGAGTCATCTATCAATTTTTTTTCTTACAATTTAGGAAATTTCACATGCACGTGTTAAATATATGGCTGCTTCAGTTGATTTTTTCCCACCCCCTCTCATAAAGTTCCTATTCTTTTTAAATATATTCATCAAGTTGATAGCGAAGTGATCATGCATTACCATTTTTTTGCTTATTATATTTCAATTTATTTTTTTAATATACCTATAATAATCAAGTGCTAATTGTGACTTAACAGAGAGACAAACTTAAACCACTGCAAAGAGAGTCTTGTCCATTGCTTTTGATGTTTAAATATATAAGTAGTGATTTATATTTTAAAAATATCTTTAAATCATGCATTCTAAATAATTTAACATGAATATAAAAAATATATTAATACTTGCTATATTATCAATTTATTCACTTACCAATCAATAATTAAATAGATATTATTTAAAATAAAATTTGAGACAAATATTATTATTCTAAATAGATATGTAGTTAAAATATATGTAGAATTTGCACATATTTCTATAAAAATTTATTTTTGCTTTCACTTAGAATATTTAAATAATGATTTTTAATAAAATAATATTAGAATTATAAACTATCTATATACAGATAATATAGTATGACATGATCACTGTATTACCTATCTTATTCTTTTATTTTTTTGTTATTAATATTTGTTTATCTAAAAATATTATGTCACATCAGTTAATTTTTATCAATAAATTTGTAGATTTAGTATTATTATTCTTTTCGATAATATGGCCCTTAAAGAACATATCAATATCTTTTTTTTAGGTCAAATTTATTAAATAAGGGATTGTGTTAAGTTATTGGAACTTATAAATTAATAAATAATAAATTGTTATAGAATAACATTCCAATTACAAACTTCTTATATAAATTTCATTCGATAAACTGATATGGTACTATATGTTTAGACAAGTAAGTTTCAAAATTTAAACTCATTAATAAAGATGGGTGATATAACAATTATGTAACAATGTTGCATCTGTTTGTAAAATTGATTTTGTATAAAGAATTTATAGATACAATACTAATCATTATGCTATTATAGTGTATATGATAATTAATATAATACTTGACACTTATAATCATATATTTTTCATATGTGAGTGACGCATTTACGGGATTAATGAAACAAAATCAATAAATTAAGGAATAAAAGTATTTTTATTATTTGAGAATAATTTTGTCGAAAAATAACCAATAACTATGAAGTAAAATTGGGGGAAAAATGTTAGGTGCAGAAAACATGAATGTATGCGTAAGAAAAGTTGCCCTAACCAGTTATACGTGACAATTATAGGCAAATTACAAATATTAATAAAAAATAATATTCAATTCTTTTGCATATGAATTAAATTTAATAAAAATTAACTATTAGTGGATCGTGTTATGCACCCATTTTATAATTTTTTAATTAGCATAGTTGCTAGGCATGACATTCAATAATCTAATAATAAAAAATTAGATAGATTCCTGACTTTGGACGTTAATGTTATTATAATAAATATAATTAATTATTATAATAACGTAATATTCCAAGTAAAATTTGTCAAAATCTTGATTAGTCATATTCCATAAAATAATGAATTAAGAGTGTGTTTGAACACAGGAATGGCATACAAATGGATGGTTTTCTATTTTATGGAGAATATATTCTGAAAAGATAATTCAATTTCTCTCTCTTCCTCTTATTCTTGTTTCTAATACTATACTTGTTAAGTTTGTATATAATTTACAAGCTAAATTGATTTTGTATTATTAATTCAATATCATATGATTCATTAATATTTATTATATTGATAATTTATATTAACATTTTCATTCACTTATGTTACATCAATTTTATATACAAACTTTATAAGTGAGTGTAGCATTATTGTATTACTATATATTTTATCTTATTTGATACAAGGCCAAGTTCAATGATTTTACACTAGCTTTTCTTTATGTGTTTTTGCCCACTTGTCAATAAAGTTATTTAATACCTATTTGAAATCTAATGCTATAATTATAGAATACAAAAATTTGTGTCAATAACAATAACTGATTTGTTATTATGGTAAAAGTTACTAAAAAATCCGTAAAAATAACAAAAAAATTTATTATTGTTTATCATAAATATTAAATTAATAAATTAATTATGCTATCCTGATTATAGCTAGATTACCTGTAATGTTTTGTCTTCATAAGCAAAGCAATTTTGATGTATTTTTTTTTCTAAATTTTTGTATTCAATAATTAACTTTCGTTAAATTAATAATAGTAGTAGTAGTGATAATAATAATAATAAACTTTATCCATTTGTTAGTAAAAATAAATTCAAATGTGCAAATTAATTAAGGTTTTTCCTTCTAATTTGTAAAAGTATCAAAAAAGAACAAAAGAAAACTAATTAACATACTTTTTTTTGTGTAGTTTCTTCGTTTTAAAAACTCCAAATTCTTGGTCGAGTCGTCTAGTTTCTTTTAAATTATCTCAACTCAAAACCATCAAATCGGAAGAAATTAATCTTTCACAATCTCTAATTTAAAATGAATCCGATTATTTTAAATTTATGAAATCAACTAAAAAGCAGAAAAGTCATAGAAATTGGGCTGTTTGGCGTGAAGTAAGGGAAGGGACATAGCTTTCCTCCATCAATCACTTTCTTGTTTTGTATTGAATAAGCAGACTTACTTGGATTCTTTCCAAGTCTAAGTTAACAAAATTTAGATTTGAAGATTTTACAAAACTAACACTTTAGTTTTTATTTAAGTTAATTAATCCAAAATTCAAGAGTCCTCCTATATATCTTTCTTGGAATAAAAATATAAAATGTTATATATTAGAGTTATTGATAAATATATATTGAATCATTGGATTAGGTAAGATAAATAGTTAAAAATTTATATCAACATTTTATATTAAAAATTCATTAGAAGATTTCAATGCACATATATTATTTTGCTTGAATCCTGCTGTTTGGACAAAAGGAAAATAATAGGATATCTTACCGAGGTGTTTTCTCCAATACTATTCAACTTGTCTTGTCGTGCCTCACACCATCTTCAGGATTTCCACTTTCCCGGAAATTTCCTTTTAGTTTCCACTCTTTTTAAAAAAACACACAAGTCTCGGCCGGATTCTCCAGGACGACAAATGCAGTTGAACTAGACAGACTTTATTTTTAGTAGTTTGTGAATTTTTAAAATTGTTGTCTAACCCAACGACTACTCTTGTTGTACCCGAACCAATGATCCAATTGTAATAGAAGAAAATATAATTAGTTTTAAATTTATATTTATTTTAAATTCGACCTCTACATTGGAAATAAAATTGCTCAATTATTTCTTATTACATGCGATTTGCTGATTTGCTATGATTTGATTGACGAAATCCATTAATCAGATCATATATAATAATATAGTTTGCGTTTGCGTGAATTAATTTATGATTTACGTAATACTCTTTAATCTTATTTCTTATTTAGCACGTAATTCCCTTCATCATGATAATGTACACTAAAAAAAAAAAATTAAAAGCATTGATGATTGGAGCTTGTTAAATTCTACGGATCAAAACATTTAAAAAGAAAAAGAAGTGTGTAAAGCTGAAAGGGGAAAATTTGACTCTTCAACTTCTTCCTAAACTGCACAAGAATAGGAAAAGAATTGCTTACAATTGATTTCTGGGGCAATTAGGCTTGACAAATTCTCATGTTCACATCAGCAGGGAGCACACTTTAATGATAATTGGGTAAGAAAATTGGAAACTTTCTGGAAAAATATCTACTTTGTAATAGTCAGAAGTTTCCGTTCCATTCCCATTTGTATTATTCACTGGGTTAGCTTATGAAGCCAAGGGAGGTTTATCTGATAGAAAAAGGAAGAAATCATAAGGCTATACACAGCCATTTCTTTATTTTATTAGAGAATGATATTTTGTTTTTAGAGTTTAGAAAATAGAAAAAATGTCACTAAAGATATTGTTTGATTACATACTAAACCCTTCGATCCATTGTTGTTAAGTTGATTTTTTTTCATTAAGTTGATCATTAGAAGGTAAATATCAATGAAATCATCGACATTCCCCTTGTTGTGGTGGTTTTGTTGCTTGAGAGGCTAGTTGAAGTTGGATTGTCAATCTATTGTTAGGGAGATTATTCCTCCTTCATTGCTCTGGAAGCTAGGAGTGTTTCGTTTTTATTTATTCATTACTCACTTCCTTTTCATTCATGAGTTTGCAAGTATAATATTATTTTTCTTAACTAAAACATAATTAATTTTTTTTAAATGCATAGATCCTTGAATTTGAAAAAGTAGTTTTCCACCCAATTAGTAAATCAAGACAAGCAAAATTGCATTGTCCTTAAAAGATGAGATTTTGCTCTTCTAAGAAAATGTGACCTATTAAGCCCTACAACATCAAATTTTGAGGGTTTCGCAACTTCCTTCTGTATGAGTGTACTCCCAAATATAGAATCCTAGAACATTTATAACACAATCATTGTTTACAATTTGCGGAATACAATTTAGAAAAATTATTTGAGAGAGAGCATAAAATGGCTTTCCCTCACACTAACAAAACATTGAAAGGCCCTAAAATTATACTTTCTGAAATTTGGCAATCCAAACCTATGAAATAAAATCCGAATCCTGGGAATGACCAATGCAAAATATCTAAAACAACCAATTTTTAACTTGGAAAAAAAAAAAGGCCCCAAGTTTAAGCTTGGATTGCAAAAATGATCATATCCCTAAAAAATTACATATTGTCATGCTCTTTCAAATATTGGATACTGTTTGATATATTTGTCAGATATCGTTAGATATTGAAAATGATCATAATATGTAAATTTTTAAAGATACGATCATTTAATAAAAAAAGCTCAAATCTGGGGCATTTTTTTAATTTTCCCTTCTTAACTTAATCATGGTTAGACGCAATTAATTGAGTCAGTAGAGAGAAATGATCAACACTTGGAATCCTTTTGTATTTGTTTCTTTTTGGCATGGGTCCCAACGCCCATGTTCATCCTACCGAGAACCTTGGAACTAAGTGGAGGGACTCGGACAAGCTGGTCTTATCATTTCTAACGTCTTTCTCCTAGTTTTCGTCTAATATATAGAGTATGGACCACTTGATCTGATCTATTTCTTGGATCAATCAAATATAGCTAGTTTATTTATTTTCTAATTCATGGATGCTAGATATCGTTAGTTCAAGGGATTATGCATTCAATGATTTACACATATGACCAATTTTATATTAACAATATAACACAATTTTATTGGATCGATAGTTATTGTTATATAATTTACTATAATTTCTCAAATTTATTATTACTTTTTATTCTTTTATTGACATTTTGATACTTCTTGAATGAATTGATTGTATGAATAGTATTGTTCTTATAATTTTTATTTTATATTATTAATATGGCAGAGCTTGTGATCGGTTTCGGATTATAGCTAAAAATACATAGAAAAGTATTCATTTCTTGTCGTTAAAATTTAACAAAATAGAGAAAACAATAAGAACTTCCCTCTCGATCTCTTTCAAAATTAGAAATAACTTTTTGAGCTTCCTTGATTGATTGATTTACTTTGTCATAATAAACTTTAATTCAGTTTTTAAATTTATTAACAATATTAATAACGGTTGATGTATGGGTTTTACAGACTTGCGTCTTATCGATGTATTATTTTCTTTAGGCCGGAGTTTGCATGATTTTATCCTAAAAAGGGGTCTCGTTGAGCAAGGGGAGTAGCCTCTCTCCTTATAAGCCACAAAACAATCTATTACACAAGAGATATGGAACAAAGCCATCATCCCTGATTTGAACCCAGCATCAACAGGCCTTATTTGAATCTAGCATCAACAATAATATTACAGTTTTTTTTTTTTTTTTAGAAAAACTCACCAAACAAACACATTTGTTTCTTTATTCTTTGGAATTAATTATCAAATGCATTATTAAATCTTCAAACACAGAATTTAGTATATTATTTTTCATTCAAACAAAATTATTTTTAACAAAAATATTAATTTTAATGTATTGCCTTATCTTTTTTTTTTTTTCTAAGTAAGATATATAATGCTTATTCACGTACTAATTTTATTTTCCATTTCAATAATATCAGACATATGATTGAATTATACAATTATTATTATTATATAACCTAATGTGATATAATATTGTTAGATGCTATTTCGTTATTACGATTTCATGGATTTAATACAATATTATTATCTCCCGTGAAATTTTGTTGTCTGACAATGGTTATAGGTAATCTGTAGGATAGATCCATATCAGGCCACCTCGAGTCTCATATATCCAAAACTAATAAGGCCCAATAAGATCCGGTAGAGGAGGTGCAGGTCGAGGTCTAACACATCCGGTTATGTCGGGTATATGAGCCCAGGTCCAATATATTATTATTCATTTAGTACCAATCAAATAGATAGATAACAAATGAGTGAAATTAGTTTATAAACTTTAAAATGTTAATTTGTCTAAATTATTTGTGTTTTTTTATTTAATCATCACATAATAAGGGCAATAATTATGATTGAAAATTGTTTATATTAGAATCACCAAATTGTGAAAATGTAAAAAAAATAAAAGAATAATATAGAATGTAATTAATTATTGCAAAATCTATTACGCTAAAATGTAAGTTTTTGTGTTGATCTCTAACTCTTTAGATATGTAAGATTTATAATGTATTCTAATGAAAACACAAGAGCAAAATTAAGGAGAAAACTTAACTTTTCTAAAAATTACTAGATGCTAATACCAAAACAAAATATGAGGATACTCAAAAAATTTAAGAGAAAATTACATAGACATTCTATAAAATGGGTTAATCAAACGTTGCTCTTTTGTTTAGATAGTAAATTGAATATTCTCAATTTTAAACAATTGTTACAAAAATCTAAAAATATATACAAATTTAAATAAGTAAAAAAAATTAAAATTTTATAGATGTCTTAAATTTGATATGTTACGTAGCAAATCTACTTCTCTCTCTATGGTAATTAATCAAATTAACATAGGAAATGGACACCTCCCAAGGTTGTTCAGATTATAACATAAAAAGCCCCTAGACAAAGAACTGTTTGGAATTATTTAACAGATTTAAAGGTTGTTTGTTTTAACCACTTAAATCTGAATCTAAATAGATTTAAGTGGTTTAAAAATTTTTTCTTGTTTGTTTTAATGTCTAATCACTTATTTTAAGTGATATTTTTCTAAATTAAAAAAGTGAAAAATTACCATTTTTTGTAATTCAAAACATCTGAATATATAAAATACCAAAAATACCCTCTATATAAACACGGTTATAACTATTCCCTTTGGTTGGCTTTTTATCACTTTGAAAGATGGAATAATAATGAAGATACGGATTACAAAGGAAGTGGGGATAAATAATAAGACATCAGCGATATGATAAGCCTTACACGAGTATCAATGTTTCAAGAAAATGCTTAATAATATTAAATGAAGGACTGAGAGAGAGAGAGAGAAGAGACTCACCGCCAATTTATCATCTCAAAAGCTTCCACCTGCATTCTTTTCTCTTTCTCTTTCTTTCTCGACTTTAATAAATATTAATTAAAATATAATTAATAAATATTAAATTTATAATTATTTATAATTTTAATTTAATTTTATTAAATATTTAATTTTTAAAAGATTGTACGAAATATAATATTAATTATTTCAATGAAAAAAATTTTTTATTTTATTTTAGTTAATATTTATTTTTTAAAGATTTATAAAAAATATAATATTAATTATTTAAATAAAAAAGAATTTTAGTTTAATTTTATTAACTATTCAATTTTTAAAGAATGGTATAAATATAATATAAACATGTTACATTTCAATAAGGGTAAAAAAATCATATTAAAGGTAAAATATTCCCTTGCCACTTTTTTTTTAAGTGGTACTTAAAACAGCAAATAAACATTCTATTAAGTGGTGTAAATTAAGTCCTAAAAAGTATTTAGATCTAAAAAGTGTTAAATGATTGAAACAAATACAACCTTAGTGTCTTATATGCAAAGTCGAATTTCCGTACTCTCATTTATTTATTTTTTTAACAATAAAAATAATCATATATATTGTATAAAAGTAATTAAAAATAAAAATACTATAGGTAAGGATTACATGTAAAAACTATAAAAAATAAAAATAGTAAGACATAACAAAATAAGCGAGACTGTTTTAAAAAATAGTTGGTTTAAATTTAATTTTTTTATAAGTAATGGTATAATATTCATCCAATATAAACTCTACTATATGACGTAACAGCCTACATAACAAAAATTTATTGGAGAAAGAAAAAACAAAACTAGACAAGAGAAGTTACACTCTAATAGAATTTGGTCACTTAGGCCACGAAGTTATGTCGTACAGTTTATATTATATGAATGTAATAAATTTAACATTATTGTTTTTTTATTGCTTAGGCAACCTATCACACCCATCAATTCATAGGAGTCCTCACTAGACGGATGGTTAACTCTTGGTCAGACAATTAAAAAAAAAAAATAAGGTTTGACTACTCTTAAAAATCTCATAAATTTGATTAATTTTGATTATTGCAAAAAATAAGAAAGGTTTGCTCATACTATCTTCAGTATCGGATATGCGAAATGAATAGTCATAAATATGTCTAGTTTTTGAGGAAAAAAAACTTAAATTAAAATATCATAATCCTATATATAAAAATTTTTTGATTTAAAAACTAGACATTCCTTATATTTATATAGATTAATACTTAAAATTTGATTACATGGCAAGCAAATGTTAATGCAATGATTAAATACATGTAGAATGAATATCAATAAGTTAGGTAATTAATAATCATTTTCTCTTTCAAGTCTCCTCTCTCCTATAATTTATATTATTCATTAAATAATTTTAAAGCAAAATAATCAATAGAATAATTCCTCAAAACAAATATCACATTATATGACTCACGTATATAACTGAGATGCTAGTTTTTGAACTAAGTTGGAGAGTGATTTTTATCCTAAATTCTTTATATTTTTTACTAACAAGTTGAATAAAATTAAAAGATAATTTTGATTACTTTTGACAGTTGCGTTTTATAAGGAACCCTAAGACTACTAAAACTATAAAATAACCTATTTTTACTCTAACTACCTTGTGATAACACTCACACTTTTATCTTATAACCAGTAGATTAAAATATAGCGCATAACAATTTCAATCTCATCCGTTTTATGAATTTAAAGGTAATATATACAGACAAAGTAATTTTTTTAATCATCTTTGTAATTTTAATTCATTATATTTTATTGTTAAAGTAATTAGTGTATTTTTAGTAAGTATGACAAATTCTATACGATCAAAACCTATTAGATAAAAACGTATTTTAGATATAACATCATCAGATCGTGTCGTTAATGGGTTAACACGATAATCATGTTTGTATTTATCCTCTAAAAAGTTATTTTACCTGTTAATATTAAGGATAATTTATCAAATTTATTTATAATGCATAAAAAAATAATAAAATATAACAAATTATTACAACTTGTAATTTATAACCATGTTTAACCTAATTTAAAAATTATTCTAATACAGTTATGTTATTTTTTTCTCAGGTGTGTAAGAATATGACATTTTAATGTTAAATATAAGAAAGAAATTTATAGAATATTCTATTTCATTTTTATAAATTATTCAATAATTGGGTTTTTTTAATAAATTGTTTATCTTACATATGCTTTAAATGGATCTTTAAATGATGTTAGATACAAAACTTTGTTTATATTTTCCTATTATATTAAATTTAGATATTTCAATGGATTTCAAAATATTGTTAGATATTAAATTTATAAACTATTAGTTATATTTTATGTTTAAATTTTACACAAATAATGTTATACATATTGTTGTCTAACTTGAAAATAAAAAACGGATTAAATGGGTTAAATTTGAGTAACACGTTAAGTTAACAGTCGAGTTTATATTCCAAGATTTAGATCTAAAAGTTAATGGGTCAGATTTGGATTAACATAATTTACATTACACGAATACGAAACAAAACGAAACAGCTCTAACACGATCAATTACCACATCTAATTTTTGGATAATTAAATAATATTTTTATGGATTATTTTATTTTAAAATTATTTAAAAATTAATTTAAATTATAGCTATTTATAAAAGAGAAAAGATATAAAAACATGAGAAAAAAGGTTGGAGAGAGAAAAAGATTATTAATTATCTAACTTAATTATTATTATATATATATTTAGTAATTTCATTAATATTTATTAACCATATAATCAAATTCTAACTATTAATAAATTTAATAAATTGACGTAAAAAAAGAAACGTAATTTAGTAATTTAGAATGGTTATTGGTCTTGCCTCGATGTACTAAAAATTTAGAAAATTTTAAAAAAATCCAAATTATGGCGCCACTTTAAAAAATAACCCATTCCGTAAATATTTGCATGCTACGACATTTTTTACTGTGAAATAATCTCTATACCCTTAACAATTCAATTAATTCATTTTCCTTTCCTTTCCTTCATATTCAATACCCATCATCAAATCTTTCTCATTCTAAGTCCCTTATGTGATGCATATGCGGATATGATTTATTGTGTTTTGAAAGTTATTTATGGTTGTATATTATTTTTAGAGTGTTTGATGAATTATTTGAAGTTTAAGATACGTAAAAATGGTTGTTTTGAAGTCGATAGACAAAGGTAGACGATGAAGAGAGTCGATATGGTTTCATGCTCGACACTCGATAAGCTTAGATGAACACATGTCGAGTGTTGGATTAAATGTAACCAACACTTGATGAAAAGGGATGTCGAGTGTTAGTTACAAGCAATCCGACACTCAATACTTGATTTTTTTATCTGATTATGTGCTCAACGCTTGACATTATGTGTCGAGTTCTGTTGATCACATAAATCCGATACTATCAGACACTTCTCTTTCACTATTATATGATGTCTACTAGTAGGGGTACATATGGGTCGGATCGAGTTGGGTTTTATCGAACCCGACTCAACCCGATATTTGATCGGGTTGAAAAAAATTGACCTGAAATCGGGTTTGAATGAACGGATCCGATATATAACCCGAACGCTCGGATCGGATCGAGTTCGTTAGGTCCTTCAGGTTGGGCTAAACCAATTTAATAGTTTTATTAAATTTGATTGACATCCTTCATTCTTGACCTATATATATTTCAAAGCTTATACTCTATACAAAACAAGCCCATAACATAAATTTGACTATTAAAGCCCATTCTTTTTAATCACCATGATCACCAATCACCCTCCCAGCAATTACCAACAGCACCAATCACCCTCCCAGCTACATCACACATCACCATGATCACCACCTAAACAACCTAGCTACTCGTCACCAAAATAACTTAGATTTGTGCCACCGTCCAACAACATCACATCCCAAACAAAACCAAATAATAAAACCAAAACCGATTTCAAAATACACCAACCAAAATCAAAATCATTTAAAATATATTAAAATAAAAAATTAAATTACAAACCTAAACATCCATCACAAAGCAAGCCAAGAGTACAATAACCTCTTTTGCAAACACAGCCAAAAGCCTAGCCAACCTCTATCGCAAACACAGCCAAAAACCTAGCATGCATCATCTCCAGGCGCAGCAGGCAAGGGCGAAGGTCGTAGGTGATAGGCCAAATAGAGTCATGGCAAACAGTTGATGACGTTGTCGACTTTGGAGATAACATATTCAATGATCTTGGACAAGGCCAGGGGGTTTGTCGTGGGGGAGACGGTGGGTGGAAGACGACTGTATTAGGCGGGTGAGGAGGGGGAGAAAGAGCTTGAGAGATATGGACAGAGGCGACAAAAGGCAAGGCTAGTGGAGGTGGCCATGAGCACGAGCGACGAGAGTGGAGGGCGCAAGCAGGAATGAAGGCAGAAGAGAAGAGTGGAGGCCGCTAGCAAAAGTGGAGGAGCAGTAGTGGAGGGGGTAGAGGCAGAGGTGGATTTGTGAAGGAGAAGAGGCGGCAAGTTTGTTAAAGGAGGAGAAGAAGAATTAGGGTTTTTAAATGGGAAGTGATTGAAATTTATGTAACTAATCTGGTGTTGTAGAGTCCACGAAAATATTATGTTTCAACTAATAATAGATTGACACATGTCATATTTTAAATTTTTTTAAAAAATTAATCGGGTCTGGTTTTTCGGGTTTTCTTTAACAAACCCGATCACAACCCGATCTCACTGAAACCCGATTGTTTAAATCCGATTTTGGATTTTTTAACAATATAACCTGTCTGTAACCCGATCAAACCCGATCGGATCGGATTTTTTTGAATACCCCTATCTGCCAGTGTACTCGACATTCGACATCATGTGTTGAGTTATGTCGATTACGTAAATCCAACAGCGTCTGACACCTCTCTCACTATTGAATGGTGTTCGACATTGTACTTAACACTCGACAATGACGAAAAACATTGTCGAGTTGTCATCTTCCTCGTCAAAAAACCTCGATTTTCTCTAAAAAATTCTAATTTTTTTTTGTAGTAAACTACTCGGATCACTTCAATATATCCCAGTTTATTTTTTTAAGCTAATATAATGTTTTTTTTAAGTAACAAATATATGATAAATCGTATATAAAATACCATATATTATGTAAAATAGTGACTTATAAAAAAAGATATTTTGTGTAAGAATGAAGAAGAAAGAAAGAAAGGAGATTAAGATTATTTGACAGTCAAAAGGAGTACTGGCATACAAATACTCAGAGGATGGGTAGCTTAAAAAAGGCCATTAATTTGGTCATTTTTAATTTTCCCTAAAAATTTCCCGAATAACATTCAACTCGCGCGAACAAAGCTCTGCTTGCATCTCTTCTTCCTTTTCCTCATTATGCTTGAGGCGAGTTGGAAGACCAACACCAACCAGCGGAAGTGGAGCTTCTGCACTCTTCTTTCTCTCTCACAAATGCTTATAAACCTCAAAAGACTTAACACATTGAATCTTAGGCTTTCACTTCCTCTAAGACTCTTCTCAGTAACCACTCAACCCTTAAACCCTCCAACAGAACCCTTAACAAAAACCCAACTCAAGACCTTAGTTCTCACTCAATGCTCCCATGGCCGCTTCTCCAACCTCCTACAAAATGTCGTCGCTTTGCCTTCTGTACTCCTCACCGCCTCCTCCAACCTCAACACAACCCACAACGCCCCCATCTCTAACTACTTCTCCGTCCACGACATGGGTCGGGAGCTTCGCGAAAACCGCTTCGATATTCAGTCTTGTTGCGTCAAAATGAGTGGCAAAGGTGAGTCTTTGGTGTTACCCAATTTGAAGTTGAAAGTTTTGATGGAAGCTTTGAGAATTATTTTAGAAATTGTTTATGATGAACGCTTTGTTACGTTTTCTTATGGTGGTCGTGTTGGTATGGGAAGACACACGGCGATTAGGTACTTAAAAAACTCTGTGGAGAATCCTAGTTGGTGGTTTGTTGTTTCGTTTGATCGTCAAAAGTTTCATAACTGTAATGTAGAGAAGTTGTGTTTGTTTATGGGAGAGAAAATAAAGGATACGTTCTTTATTGATCTAATAAAGAGGTTGTTTGATTGTCAAATGGTGAGGATTGAATTGGGTGGATGTTTCTTAGGGAGGGGTTTGCCTCAAGAATGTGGTTTGTGTTCTATTTTAATTAATATATACTTTGATGGGTTTGATAGAGAATTGCAAAAAACACGCCTTCGAATGAATGAGAGGAATCCGAAGTTTGATTTGAACGAGCTTGTTTCGACTTCGAATGTTTACTACAAGCCACTGAAAATATATGCAGTTAGGTACTTGGATGAAATAATAGTGATTACTTCAGGTTCTAAGATGTTAACAATGGATTTAAAGAATGTGGTTTTGAAGTTTTTAGAAGAGAAACTTGAGTTGAATGTGGATAGAGTAAAAACGGCTATTCATAGTGCGGTGTCAGAGAAGATTGATTTTTTGGGGATGGAACTGCAGGCTGTTCAACCTTCAGTTCTGCGTCCCCCTATGTCTGAAAAAGCAATAAGAGCAAGAAAGAAGTACCTGAGGCAGAAGGAAGTCAGAGCCTTGGAGTTGAGAAATGCACGGGAGAGGAATAGGAAGAAATTGGGTTTGAAAATATTGAATAATGCTTTTAAGAAGTTGAAGCAAAGTAATGGTTTCAAGTTTGAGTTTCAGATCGAGAATCAAGTCAGAGATATCTTTGGAACATGGGCAGATGAAGTGGTTGAAGAGTTTTTCGGATCCTTGGAAGAGCGTTGGAACTGGCATCGGATGCTCTCTAGAGGTGATTTTCTTTCTTTGAGACACATCAGAAATCAATTGCCAGAAAAGCTTGTTGATGCTTACGACAAATTCCAAGAGCAAGTAGACAAACATTTGACTCCGGTCAAAGCCAGAAAGGCATTGGAGGAAGAAGAAAGGAGAGTACAAGAAGAAGAGGAGCGAAGATATGTTGAGAGGACAGTGGAGGATTTGACAAGGCTTTGCATGAAAGTGTCTGCACCTATAGAACTTGTTAGGAAGGCTGTCAAAATGGTTGGATTCACCAACAATATGGGACGTCCCAGACCAATCAGTTTACTTACTGCTCTAGAAGATACCGATATTATCAAGTGGTACGCGGGTGTTGGGAGAAGATGGCTTGATTTCTTTTGCTGCTGCCACAACTTCAAGATGGTGAAAACTGTTGTAACTTATCATCTGAGATTTTCTTGTATTTTAACACTAGCAGAGAAGCACGATTCCACCAAACGTGAAGCAATTAGACATTACTCTAAAGATTTGAAAGTCACTGATTTGGAGGGCAATGAAGAAGTATACTTCCCTACTGAAAGGGAGGTTAAGATGATGGGAGATAAGAACCTATCAGATCCAAAACCTGTGGATGGGGCTTTAACATTGGCTTTGATCAGGTTGGCATCTGATGAGCCATCACATTGTTGTGCTGCCCATTTTTGTGACAACACTAACACTGTCATGTATAGGGTAAGGCTACTACAGAATCTTGCCAATGTTAACCCATTGGACAAACAAAAGTGGGTCCGGGATATGGGTGCGATTCATGAATCTCTGAATCAATGGTGTATACCTCTCTGTTCTGACCACATAACTGATTTATTCCTGGGGAAAATCAGCCTCCAGGATCTTGATTACTCTTTATTTCTCGATGTGGACTGAGTTTTGCTTGTTTTCGTCTATTCTTGTTTGATCTGGTTGTGGTCTGAGGACTGCTAATGATTTGAAGCTGAGGTCAAGATAGTCTTCTGTGCTGCTTTACTACTTTTAGCCCGGTAGGCAATGTTGACTTTGTTTATAATTTGATTATTATCAATGAGAGGACTTAGGTTAGGCCTTCTTTATTATCATGCTAATTTCGATGCAACTACGAAAGTTAACAGAAACAACGCATAAATTTTACGAAATTACCGTTATTTCTGCTGATTATCTAACATGAATTTCTTTTCTGAAAACCATGAATTTTCATTTTCTTGTGGCTGAGTATATTGTCTTGTTTTTGTTTCTAATCAAAATAGGACTTCATCTTTTTTCAAAATCATGTCTCAGATCATTTATATGTTGTATTTGGAATGATGTTTCTGGGAGAAAATCAACTCTGCAAACTTCCTATACATTCATGTAATTCAGTCAGATACTTCGAAATCTGAAATTTAAAATTTATTTATTTATTTATTTATTTTTTCTTGTGAAGCAAAGTGCTAGTCTAGGAGGTTTATATCAAATTCTTTTGCACCATTATAACGATAATTCTTTATGCACTAGTTGATTGATCCCTGTTTTTGATTGTTTTATATGCAGGACATTAATAAATTTATAGCTGTATTGATCACCTCAATATAATCTTAGTACAGATATTGATCACTCCAATATTAACACTTATCAACACGATTGGAGGTGATAAATTCTTGAGTAAAGGCTCAAGTATGATCAACACTATTGCAATTCCTATCTTATCTTATTTAAGGTTCTTTTATTCCCTTTATATTTTTTTGGTGTCATTGTTAATGGAAATTTTTCTATGATGATTAGTGCTAGGATCAAGTTGCTTTTCCATTTTCTCCTGCAGATTTTATTTAGACTTCTGGAAACTGTTGTTTTTATTCTGATAGTGCTTGTTGAGTGCATCGTGGAAATTTTACAGTAATTTGGATTGAAACTTAAAATTCATTTCTTCTGACGATGCAAAAACTTTGAGGATGGTTTTCTTTGAGTTTACAGTTCATTTTTCAGGTTATAGTGATAGCTTACATTTTGTGCTTGTAGGAGAGTAAGAGCTTTGATTATGAAGAGTAGATGCTTGTTAGTTTGCTTTGACAGAGTGGGAGCAACTTCCAACCCCTTTTTCGGTTGGAAGCGGAGCAGTTCCTACTACACTATAATTGAAAATTACTTCACTCTGGATAAGAGGTTGCTTACTAGGTCTTTTATTTCATCGGGCTAAATGCTTACATTTGGGCTCTGATTCACTATTTGAGGCAACAAGAAGAATGCAAGTTTAGAAAGAGCTACGGTACTTTTTGATTTTGTAAATTTTGCTAGAAATTCACTAGAACATTTCTTTTGGAAGAGTTCCAGGTCACAAAACGAGTAAATCTGAAGGTGAGAAAGTGGATCTGGATCTATTTCTTTGTTCTGCTAATGTGGAGCTAGACTGCTAAGGGAACTATCTATCCCTGGAAAGGCATGAAATACTAAAGGTGGTAAGGTTTTCTTTGACGTTAGAGCTTGATGTTGGAAATTTTCTGTGTGCCATTTCGCTGGTAATGGGAAATTGTGTATGATCTAGATTCCAGTGAGCTGAAGGAAAGCCTCAGAGAGGGATGGGATATATGGATCCATTATGTGCCATTTGTAACCAGCAGCAAGATCAACCTTTCATATGATAGATAAGGTTTGAATTAGCATGGCTGACAAAACCCAGTTTGACCTAGTTCAATGTTGGAAAATATTCTGCATTTCTTTGTAATAGAATATCATGTGCGAGACAAAAGCAGGGTTCTCTGACATGATGTTTTTCTGACCAAGTTGGTGGTACCTATAATTTTAGGAAATTTGAAGAGCTGGCGATGATTCCTACTATAACTAATAGGTAGTTTTCTGGATGTTATTGCAGTTTGATTGAATTATAAGAATTTATAGAGTAGAAACGAGATAAATTTAACTGTGGGAACAAATTCAGATAATATCTCTTCGGTTGACAATTTTGGTTAATTTGTTAATCCTTGAACAGTGTTTTCTGAAGACACATGTACCTGGATCTTTGATTGTTAAGTGCATGAGAGCTTGGTGTTGATTGTTGAAAATTGTGATTCTCCTTCTCAGCAGAAGCCTGAGAATATAATTACAATAAGTGTTGAAAATGCTATCACAGTTTAGTTTCCCGTTGCACACTGAGAAGATGCTGCATTTTACTCTGGGCCTCTGGGTGACTGCAGTTCCTGTTCTTTTGTTGAGGATGTTTTGAAAGTAAGGCAGCTGCAGAAGTCAGGAGGGAGATCCATTTTTCTAGTATGTAGGGAATATAATGGAGATGGAGCTGCAGCCGCAGCCGCAGCCGGCAGCTGCAGAATTTTGGGCACTTTCCCGGTGAGCTGTTGACATTCATCCTGTCGTGAGCATATAAATTTTAATGCTTGTTGGTTTGAAGAAAAAAAGAGAATTCCATTTTGATCTTATTGTTAGGTTGATTTTTTTGGTTGGGAGATTGAAAAACTATTTTAGGGATACATTATTAGGAATTGATTTAAAATCTTATCAATGACAAAAAAGGTTGTTTCTCTTCTTTTAGATCATGTTCCGTTGAAATTATATTGAGAAAACTCTATAATATATCTTGAGCATGAATCAAACCCCTTTAATGACTTGCATTTGCAATTGATTTTTTTGAGGTTAGCATATGTAACTGATTTTGTGGCAGAATCATGCATTAGCTTCTATTATGTTGGAAAGCTGTCGCATTTTGCGTAGAACTAGTTTCTATAAAGATTCTAATTATTAAAATTTGTCATTGTAATGATAAAAAGATCTTGACAGTGACATCTTTGGACCTCCCGAGATCATATGTCAAGCCAAACATAGCCAAACTTATTTGGTGATTTGGCAGAGAATGATGCTTTTTGCCCCATGATTAGACTAAAGTAACGGGTATAATTAAAGATCTTTTTGGTAATTATAATTTAAGATAATTGATCAATTCTATAAATCTCTCCTGAGATTTGTCGAAATCTTATAGGACCATCTCTAATTATAAAAATCTGTCTTGAAGAATCGTTATATAAGGATATTTAAATAATTTATTAGGTTAGAGGGTCTGTGCATACAAATTTTAGGGGAGAGAGAGATTTATCAAAGAAGCTCTTAAAATGGGAATAAATATCGAATTCTTCCTATCAAATACCACTTCTAATTTGGAATTGTATTTCTTTTTTCATTTTGTAATAATATTTGTTGGAGATCATGAACTTAATATCACTTGCAAAGTGGAAGGTGACTGGTAAATTTAATCTTTCGTCCCTGCCGAAGCTAACAATTTGAATAATAAATTATAGTAATTATTGTTCTAAAACTATTTTTAGGTCAATTAATAAATTTTAGAGGAGGTAAAGTTGATATTCAAATGTCATATGAGACAATTATTATTGATATGCATTATTTGTGGACTATTAAAATTTATACATGTGAACTTTAAATTATTCCATAAAATCTGAATGAATAAATAGTGATAGGATTCATAAAGCAATAAGATTCCTACTTTAACAATAATTTTATGAATGTTTACTAATTGAATAATGACTCCAGTTCAAACCAAAATTCCTATCATTGCTGGGATATTAACACTGTGGATTCCTAGATGAACTAGGTTAGGATATTTATTCGGATTAGGATTTCCATTTTGCATAAAACTTCTAAATATGGGTTTCCCTATTGACGTTATGATTCCTAGTTTCATTAAAATTCCTAATCTCATTAGGATTCTTTACTTAAGTAAGACATATTACAAATTTACAATTGATCAAACATATGCAAGATATGATTGTATGAGGGACCTAGGTGAACCCACATAACAACAAGCCAAAATGGTTAATTCCTAGTTTCTAGTTATCTGATAATACAATTAGGATCATATCATCAGTCTTGGTCGACTATGCAATAAAACCAAGATTACATTTGTTGAATTACACGTAAGCTTATATATAAAGATAAACTTAATCTAGTGACAATTGGTTTGCATCCCTATCCTCACAAAATATTGATAGTAAGGAGTTTAGGTCAATTTATCTTTTTACTCCTTCAAACTACTTTTTGTTCTCTAAGACATAATATTATCAAATGAATACCAAGATTTTTAGCATTCATGTACTCGTTATGAATATAGTCCTTTAACTCAATGATTATCTTCGTTAAGCACTCAACAAAGATTTATTATCTAAGAGCTAGATTTTTCTCTAAGGTGTTATTTTTTAAAATGTGATTCCATATAGATATATGTTCCCATGCACATAGACATGTATTAGGGTTGATCCATCATTTTTTTCAAATGAAATTATTAGTCTATGTACAAGAATTACATATTAAGATAGACACGCTCTTATTATCCTAGTGAAGTATGTAGGTTTGGGCATTATAACCATAATATCTTGTGTTTCTGCCTTTATGGTTTGAAACTCACAATTCCTACTAGGACACGTACCAAACATTGGTAAGCTTGTGGAAATAAGACATTCAACTTTATTTAATTCTAGGTTGTTAACTACTTAGACTTAATGAGTAAATCATGTGCCTCATTCATGAACCTTTTCATATAAATGATCAAAGATCTATAATTAAACAAATTTTAAATATTATGAATTCGAACTAATTATCATTATTGGATTGCTGAAATTACGAAACTTATCAATAATACGAGAAAATTACATATGAATACTTAAGTTTTGGGAAAAGAGAAAAAATAACAGATACATCGACTGATTTTGTAAGCAAAATCAAGACCATCGTTTTTAAGGGTAATACACAATCTTAGTAGAAAGATGTTAATTCTCTTAATGAATATCTGTAAATATAGTTTACAAAAGTATAAATTATAAAGTGTTGTAAGATAAAAAAATGAAAAAAGCTATGCTTATAAAAATACCTTTATTATTTTTCTATTAAATTTTAATTTCCTTTGTAACCTTTTTTTTTTTTTAAAATTGTATGTGAGTTACTTATTCTATTTGATTTCACAAGCCTCTTGTTGATATTTTGGATTTTATAAGTTCCTAATAAGCTTTTTAATTTTGCAATGCATATTAAATTTATTTTTTTAATGTAATAAGATTATTGTAAGTCTATAATTTCATCAAGTTTTTTTTAATAAGCTACGCTAATTTTGTCTAACGTTTTCATGATAAGTTTTTCTTTCTAAAAAGAAATTTAATCTTATAGATATTTGCATATTTTCACCATTTTACAAACTGAATATAACAAAAAATAATTTATTAATGTATTTGTATCCCAGATTGTATGCGGTCCTGTTGTTACGGGCACAAATCATTCGACTGTTAGATATTTTTCTCAAAATCGACCACATATATAAATGAATTATTATTTAATGATACCGATATTGTTGAACTGAAATAAGAAACAAAAATAATAATAATAAAAGGGGCAGAGTTCCTTTTCATTTATGTCCTAAAATTGCACATGTCAAGGCCTCCCGACTTGGCTTAATAATTTATAAAACTTGGAACACGTGCAGGAAAATAATTCATCGTGGGACACCAAAATATCACGCGCATATTTTGCTCGAAATCAGCCAAATATATAAATGAATTATTGTTTAATGATAATCATATCGTTGCACTGAACAAAAAAAAAAAAAGGCAAAGTTCCTTTTCATTTATATATTAAAATTCCGCATGTCAAGCCCTCCTACCTTGACTTAATAATTTATGAAACTTGAGATGTGTGAAGCAAAATAATTCGTCGTGGCACGCCAAAATATCATTTATCTGAGGGAAGCAAAATGTCCAATCCCCACAGCAGATGGATAGACGACAAAAGATTCCCTCGAAATCCAGCTGCATGGCACAACAATATAATATTATTGTGCATAACACAAAAATTTTCTCGACCATGTGACGCATACTGGTTTGTCAATTGTCAAGCTGCAGCGTACACAGTCATGGAACTGTTCTGCAGTAAGGCTAAGGATGGCACATATAATATAATATCAAGTTGTTTAAACATCCACATCATGTGGAACGCACAGACACAGGAGGAAATACTACTTCCAGCGTTGCCTTGCATGGAGAGGTGAAGCGACTGAAATTTGATTTTCACATCGTATTATCTTAGTGTCTTTGTAAATTTTAATCATAATTATAAATTTTAGCTTTCCAAATTTCACCATTTTATAGGGTAAATAACAATTTCCCATTTTCAAGGTTTAAGAAGTGTACAGCATTCCATGGTTGCATATTTTTCCTACCCGATTTCATTTCACAATACTATGATTGCACGGGCAGAACAGAATAATTTTTTTTTTCTTGAAAACTTAAAAAAAAATAATCTTATTATAATTTTTTATGTTATGATCGTTCATCTAATAGCAGTGCTCAACAGCTCCATAATTATGATATAGAGTTGTCAAGCAATGGTCGAGCTTTAGAGCTGACAAACAGAAGATGGCATGAAAAATCTTCATAATAAGATTATTTTTGAAAAGTACATATGCAATTAAGAGCAAAGCTATTTTTTTAAATTTCCCAAAATAAAAAAGAGCAATTGTTATTTCATAAATGCTAAGAGTGAAACGGTCATAAATCTTGTGAAATATATGGAGGATAATGAACTCAATTATCATGTATTAAAATTACGTATAACATCAAGAAGAAGGGACAAAAGAAGAGCCATACATGTCTTAATACATCAACAGCCTCATACTGATACAAGGAGAAAATAAAGAGAAAAATATGAAGGAGCAAAATGGAAAAGACGAAAGTATAAGGAAAAGAGAATTAAGAGAAAGAAAAACACAATATAAATGAGTGGAAAGACATTTTTGTCACATTTTATTTGCATTGCAACTATAAGCTGAACAGGGACATTTAATTGAGCTCAAAAGAAATAAACAAGTGTAATTTTATAAATTTCCCAAAGAAGTTATATATTGAGTTGTTAATATTATAATTACAAACTCTTTTTTATGAACTTATTTGTATAAAACGAAAAGACATAATGTAATTGGAAAAAAAATTATAATTAAATGAATAGGAATAGCTAAGAAAAATGATGTAACAATCATTCAAAATCATTACATCCATTTGTATATATGAATTTTTATAATTAGTAATTTAAATTTAGCATGACTCTTAAATCAAGAGTACAGAATAGAATAAGAGTATAAAATAGAATAAACACGCAGCAAATTGGTTGAGACCATGGTTTAACAGATTTAAATATAGAAAGAGGTTTGTATGAAATTTTTTCCTAAAAAAGTCTCAAATTGACTAAGTCAACGAGAGAGGTATTTAATATTTTTGAAACACATGGTGGTTGGTACTATCATTTTTTAAAAAATCGGAGACGTATATGTGATAATTCTTAATATTAGAATTACAAACTCTTTACGTATGAATTCATTCATATAAACTGAAGTGCTATGTTGTGATTTGAAGAATAAATTTTAAAATTAAATGAGAATAACTAAAAGATATGCTGTAACAATTATTACGTAACTTGGTATCATATAATTAGAATGTTAATGTAACATCACTTTTAAAATTAAAAGCACATAATGAAATGAAAATGTAGTAAATTAGTTGAAAATATTGTTGATATAGCATTTTCAGCAGTACTGTTAATTTCGAGAATGAATTTTTGAGGGCCACCGTGATTAATATTCCTATAAATCCAGACTCACCCCCCTCTTCAGTCTCTCAATCTCATCAAACACAAACAAAATGGTTCCAGGAGACTTGTTATTCACAGTGAGTATAAACAAGGAGGAGAAAGTAGCAGCAATGCTACCAATGCAATTGCAAGAGCATCGCCTGCCATTATCCAACCTTGACTTGCTGCTGCCGCCAGTTGATGTTGGTGTGTTCTTCTGCTACAAGAAGCCACTTTCAAAGGACCCTAACGAGATGGTCACTTTTGGGTCCATCGTTCGAGTTCTAAAAAAGGCCTTGGCTCAAACTCTTGTGTCGTACTATGCTCTAGCTGGTGAAGTTGTGATCAACTCTGTTGGTGTGCCTGAGATTCTTTGCAGCAACCGTGGCGTGGACTTTCTTCAAGCTTTTGCAAATGTTGCACTCAGAGACCTTAACTTGTACATTCCTGATGAGAGCATTGAGGGTAAGCTTGTGCCACAGAGGAAGAGTGGCGTGCTATCTGTTCAGGTCAGTGATAATCTCACAGCTCATCTGACAAAATTGTTTTGGCTTCTTGATTTCAAACATATGTTTGATTCACTGTACAATAATGCATGATGCACGTACTAAAACATGGATTCCACATATAAAACTAACTTATACAACTAAATTCATATAATCTGATGTGGTTAACTATGAGCGGTTAAGATCTATTAGATTATCTTTCGTTTTTTTAATTATGAGTAGTTAAAATCTATTAGATTCTCTTTCATTTTTTGTATGTTTTATATGAACTAAATATGTGTTTGTATCTCTATATCATGTAAACAATCAGAACAGATTCCTGATCCTTGATTTTGATAGCAGGGCCCAATAAGTTAGATTTTTTTTTAATTCAGTAATTTATCTAAAAAATTACCCTAAATTTTACTTTTTCTTCATGTCTCATCAAAATTTTCATTTTCATCACTTAGTCCCTCCAAACATTGGATTTTAGATCCGCTCTGTTTGATTACTCAATTATCTAACGCGGGTTTGTAGTTTTTTTGAGCTTCATGCTTTTGCCAGAAAAATTTAAATATACATAATTTGCTAGAGTGGAAGAATATATTTTATAAATAATTTGCTATAATGAAAAATAATACAATAGGTTGAACTTTACAGGCAACAGAACTCAAATGCGGCGGTCTTGTTGTGGCGTGCACCTTCGATCATCGAATAGCGGACGCATACTCTACCAACATGTTTCTGGTTTCATGGGCTGAAATTGCTCAGTCCAAACCAATTTCTTTGCTACCGTGTTTTGATCGATCTCTACTGAATCCTAGGCAGCCAAGGTTTGTTGAACTTGAACAGACCCTAGATGGCTTGTACGCACCCGTTTCAAAATTGCCACCTCGTAGAACAAGGAATGACGCTTGTGATGATCATCTCATAAGTCGCATATATTATGTTACAAGTGACCAACTCAACCAGCTTCAATCACTTGCTAGCGGCTCCAATGCGTGCAAGAGGACTAAGCTTGAGTCTTTTAGTGCATTTTTATGGAAAATTTTAGCACAATGTGATAGTATAGACGATTCCAAGATGTCAAAAATGGGAATTGTTGTTGATGGAAGAGCTAGATTGAGCCTAGGAGATCGTACTCATAAATCAAAACTAATGAATAGTTACTTTGGAAATGTACTCTCAATTCCTTTCTGTGAACAAAGAATAAATGAACTCATTGAGAAATCCTTATTTTCCGTGGCAGATCAAGTTCATGGTCTCTTGGAAAATGCTGTGACGAGAGAACATTTCTTGGGGCTGATTGACTGGGTTGAGATGCACAAACCCGAGAGAGCTCTGGCTAGGATATACAGCAATGGAAGCGAAGATGGTCCAGCAATTGTGGTGTCATCAGGGCAGCGGTTTCCAATTTCCAAGGTGGATTTTGGGTGGGGTAAGCCAGCTTTTGGTTCTTACCATTTTCCATGGGGTGGTGACGCCGGTTATGTCATGCAGATGCCGAGTCCGGCGGAGAACGGTGACTGGGTGGTGTACATGCACTTACTGGAGAAGCAGTTGGATTTGATTGAAAGTGAAGCATCTCATGTTCTCAGGCCTTTCACTTCTGATTATCTTAATCAGTAAATTACAATATCATCTTTCCAGTTTATTGGATTGTAGTTTAAAAAAATCTAGTCCCTTCTAGAAATTTGAAAATAACAATATCATCCTTCAGTTCTACAATCTCAGAAATATACACTAACATCACTCAATCTTAAATTCAACAAGTATATAAATATAAAATGTCTTACGTGCTTATTTCTAAGAATCAAATAACCTCACTTCTCCCATTTTTAATATATTACACTTAATCCAAAAATTTAAAAAATTCATGTAAACACACATTTGATATGATAGCAGAGATTTCATACTATTTTAAGTTTGAAAACTCATTAAAAAAGTTAATCTTTCATGTTTAATCTATATTATAAATTATTTCTATTAAATAAAAAATTCACTAAAAATAATATTTCTTTACATGATTATTTGTATACATATTTTGATTAAATTGAAAATTTTCATAATTGTATCGTTTACAAAAATTGGTGTGATTTTTTAATTAAAAATTTATATCAAACATTTGAAACTTTCACATATGTTGAATTTAATGTTGAAGGGCGTTTCGTTTGTTTCTGAAACCTTATGGACGAAGTTTATTTCATGCAAACTTCAAGGACTCTATATATCGTACTTATTTTTCCTTTGTAATTTGAAAACAAACCTTAAAAAGAATAAAAATAAAAATAAAACCTTTTTTTATCTCACCTATCATCAGGGGATACTCATATTCTGAACCTTGATAAAAGTGTATGTTATTGTATTTACAACTACAAGAAAGCAATAATAACGTACCCTTATTAGAAAATGGGGCCTAAAGAGTGATACGTTGCGTGCATATAGCCAATCTCCACGAATATTGTAGAGGAAATAACTTTGACATCCTAAACATTTTATGAAGAAGTAGACAAATTACGTAGGATAACGATTGATAATTTCACTCTAATTATGAACCTTGTTATAAGTGTATGTCATATAAAATTACAACAAAGCAATGTGTTTGGCATCGTGTGCAGGAAATTAAAGTCAATTGGAGTTATCCATGTGATCAGTCAAGTTTGCCTAAAGGACAGGATTGTTGCATTTATTTGTCAAGCATGAATCCAAATAAGCTGACTTAACCTAGAGCCACAAACACTACCACGTTTTTATTGTGAAAATTAATGTTACAATTATTAGCATTAGTGTTCATTTGGCTCTGCTATTGCAGTATAGCTTTTGGATTATGCTACTATCTAAAGTTGTTTAAGTGTTTAGTAAATCTTTTAAAAACTGATTGTTCAAAAAGTTGCTATTTCAAGAATCTATTTATGTATTAGATTGTAAAAGTAGGTAGGAAAAACTTTTGAAAACCTGATTTTCAAAAACTAAAATTTGGATAAAATAAAATACCAAAATTATCTTTTACATATAATATAAATAAAAAATATGCTTTAATATTAAAAATTTTAAATTAATTATTTATTTAATAAATTAAAATTTTAAATTCATTTCAAATGTATTTTTTGCACTTATTTCTAGGGGTGGGTATAATTCCCCGATCCGACCCGACCCGATTCGGGTATGATCGGGTAATGAATAAAAAATAACCGAAATCGGGTATAATCCTAAGAACCCGATATTATCCGACCCGATTTCGGGTAAATTTATGTAAACCCGATTTATACCCGACCCGAATTTTTTTTAATTAAAAAAATTTAATTTTTTACGTAGCATAATTTAATTGGATGTACCAAAAATATTATTATAGACCTCACCGCATCTAATTTCTGTATATATATATCTTTATAGATTTGTACCCTCACTTTTCAAACCCTAGCAACCTTATCACTCTCACGAAACTTCCATTTTCTTTCACTTGACTTCGTCCCCTCTTCTAGATCTACCCTCTTTGTTTGTTTCTGAGTTGGAGATCTACCCTTTTCGTTTGTTTCTGAGTTAGAGATGGGTTTGTCTCTTTGACCAGGTGAGGTTTCATGTCTATGTGAAGCCTAAAATTGATCACGATCTACTTTGTTTTGCTGTTTTGCTAGTTTAGCTATTTATGTTGTAATTCATGAGTTACATTGCCTGCTATCTTTTATTCTTGTTTAAGTGGCTGAGACAGTTTTTTCGTTGAAACAACAACTGATATTGCAGGATAAGTTCTAAGCATAGGATCAGAAGTTAATCATTTCAAAGCTGGTGACAAAGTTGTCGCTGCACTTAGACTAGGTGACCATTGATATTCTTTTAGTTTTGTTCTCATCTTCAATTTATGTTTGAAATTAAGTTATTAGAGTTGATCTGCTCCATTCGTTACGTAAGATTGAAATTAAGATTATGAAGACGTAGATGATTAAGGATAATAGATAATTAGATGTCATCTCTTTAATTGAAAGAATTACCCTTTAAATTGCATCATTTTCCTTCGGTTTCTCATGTGACAAACACCATATGAACTATTAATTGAATCCAAACTCAAGAACAAATTCCAAAACTTATGCCCATCGGATGTGATAAAAGAAGATGAAAACAACATTCTTTTTTAAGCATTGATAAGCTTTATCATTTACTTAGATATTTGATTTCGGTAGAATTTTTTGATTTCGGTAGAATTTTTTGATTTCGGTAGAATTTTTCCTATAACATTTAGAGCTCTAAATAATCTCTTGCAACTTTCAAAACCTGGGCTTAGTTCTTTTTCACTTTTTGACTAACATTTACCAGAACAGCGGAGAATGACTGGCCAAACCACCAAGATTTACATACCAAGCAACTACTGAACTAGCCAAATAAATGAAATTAGAGCAATGAATCAAGAACAAAAAAAAGAAAAGTGCTCTGCCATTCTTCTTTTAGGGTCGAAAGCAAACCATTGAAGATGCTATCAAATTGCAAGCTTCAATCGCAGCACCAATAAACCTCAAAAAAGTAGTCACCAATTTAAAGACCCCAAAAAAATCAACACCTTACATTCTTCTAAATAGTCATTCGCACAAATTAACACCCATACCTGGAATTCTCCTTTTTTGCAAGTACACAACCAAAATGAAATAAATAATTAGTTTTGGGTCTTAATCCCTATAGCATGATACAATGACAAATCTTCCACCTTGAGAAACCTAGATGATAAGGATAAATTAATAAGAGTATTTTATGAGAGAAGACGAGGTGGAGATGAAAGAATATTTGAAGTCGGCGGCAGTATTCTATAGATGAAGAAATTATCCAATGGTTGATTATCTAGAGCTGCTGGCAAATTAAACGGCGGCAATGAAGGATTAAGAAATAAGATTAATGAGAAGAAACTAATCATAAACTGGAGGACAGCCAAAGGTGAATGCTTGAAGACGAAAGAATGGTGGTGGTGGGCGGACAAAAAAGGATACCCATTATTCTCTTTGTACCCCCTTTTAAAAAATCAAGCTTATCACTTTTAATAATAAATTAGAAGCCACTATTAAATTATTTTAATACCTCCATTATTCTTTTTATATCTCCTTAAAAAAATTAATTAGTCTTATCCTTACTTGACACATAAATCATGTTAAAAAAGTAATAATTTTATATTTTACTTTTTAGTAAATAATGTGTATTGATATTTTGTTTGTCTCCTATTTTATAAAAGTTAAACACACGTTGTGCCAACCACTACTACCTTGTCTCCCACTTATATTTGAAACTAGTCATGGCTAACATCCATGCTTATCCATTCCCAAAGTCAAGACAAATAAAAGAATAAAAATTCATTTATCTTCTTGTGCAATAAACAAATAGGTTGAGTTTTAATCCAACTTCAAATAAATAAATTAAGCCCAAAAAAATTTCATAAGAATAATATTGGCCTAAAATAAAGCAATTTAATCCAACTTCATACAAATAAACTATATCATGATGAGAAGCTGCCGAACTCTCATGACTGAGCACTATCTCTGCGACCATTCGTCCTCCATGTCTTGAATTTCTTCACTTTCCCCCTGGAGCTTTTTTTAATATTAATTCTTCCTAAAGTTTCAGGATCCACTAAAAATTATACGAATAGGTTCAAACACACATCTGCACACGCACACATGCCGGCGCACATACACACATATATTACATATATATGTAAGAAATAATTTTCTAATCTAACATAACAATATTGTCTGTCTTAAATATATGACTAACTTATTTCTTAATGCATTTAAAATGCTTGTTGGGTGCATAGATTTCTTGCTAGTTCAATTCTATCTTAATGCATTTAATACGCCTGGTGATTGCAAAGAAATATTTACACTTCTTATTCATGAATAAACTAATTTTATTTTAATACATTTTTTTTTTCAGTTATGGCTTCTCAAACTAGTTCTTCGAATAATGGTCAAGCAGATGAATTTACTAGTCAAGCAACATCTTTCAAATCTAAGAGAAAGAAGCCTCAAATTTCGATAGCATGGGATCATTTCAAAAAAATTAGTGGGAATAGATGTGTGTGCAACTATTGTGAGAAAAGCTTTGCTTCAGACAGTAAAAAGCATGGCACAACTAACTTGTGGAAGCATTTGAATGTGTGTCCCAAATATGTTTTGAGTGAACAACATGCAGAGAAGGATGAGAAACAAAAAGTTATTTTTTTTGGCCGCAAAAACTTGGAGAGAGGGACGTGAAGCAATCTTATGTCTATTGGATTTGATAAAGAAGCAATTAGGAGAGCACTCGTAGAGATGGTAATTATAGATGAGCTGCCATTTCGATTTATTGAGAATAAAGGATTTTGTCGTCTTATGCGGGTAGCTTGTCCAAAATTTGAAGTTCCCTCACGAAGAACAATTGCAAGAGACATTTTGAAGCTTTATGTAAGTGAGAAAGAAGCTTTGAAGAATTATTTCAAGACATACAATGTTAGAGTTTCTCTCACTACTGACATTTGGACATCCATTCAAAATATGAGTTATATGGTGATCACTGCACATTTTGTTGATCATGCTTGGAAGTTGCAAAAAAAAATTTTGTGTTTTTCTCAAGTTGTTAATCATAGAGGGGATACAATTGGAAGAATTATTGAGGGTTGTTTGAATGCTTGGGGTTTGGAGAATATCTTCACTATTACAGTTGATAATGCAAGTGCAAATGAAACAGCTATCAACTATTTGAAGAAGAAATTAATGAAGAATTGGAAAAGTGGAGGGATGATTCTGGAAGGGAAGTACTTACATGTGCGTTGTTCTGCACATATTGTTAACTTGATTGTAGGTGAAGGTTTAAAAGAGCTTAATCGATCCATAACTAGCATTCGAAATGCTGTGAGATATGTTAGATCTTCTCCTGCAAGGCTACAAAGGTTTAGAGATTGTGTAGAGCATGAAAGAATTCAATATAAAGGGAATTTGGTGTTAGATGTTCCTACAAGATGGAATGCGACTTTCTTAGATAGTGCTCTACGGTTTCAAAAAGCACTTGAGCGGTTGGAGGAGGACGATGGGCATTATCTTAATTTTTTTTCTGAGGAAAGGAATGTGGGGCCTCCTCAAACAGATGATTGGGATAAAGCTTCTATTTTTGTGCAATTTTTGAAGCAATTCTATGAGGTAACTCTCAAGTTCAGTTCTTCTTTAACTCCTACAGCCCATATTTTATTTCATGAGTTGTGGCAACGTCAAGATTATTTGAGTGATTTAGAATAACAAACAAATAACATTTTATGTGATATGGCAAAGAATATGAAGAAGAAGTTTGATAAATATTGGGGTTCATTAGATGGCATAAATCACATGTTGCTCATTGCTGTTGTTCTTGATCCTAGGGCTAAGTTAAAGTATGTGACTTATGCTTATAAAGTAATGTGGGGTCTTAGTAAATCTGAGGAGAAAGCATCACAGATTAAAGCATTATTGTATAAATTGTATGATTTGTATGCTTCTTTTGAGAATGAGGGGACTTCTTCAAATGAAATGGTGAGTGAAGGTTCCCCACCATCTATGTCAGTCGATGTTGATCAATATCAAACTTCTCAATTCCCCGCACCCAAACAACATCCACTTGAAAGATTTCTTCAGGATGAGAAATTGGAAGGGTCATCACATGAAGTGGAGAAGTATTTGTCTAATCCAATAGTGCAAGGAAAACAAGATAATTTTGAAATACTAGATTGGTGGAAGGTAAATGTGGCAAACTACCCTGTTTTAGCAAGAATGGCAAGGGATGTATTTGCTATTCCTATCTCAACCGTGGCCTCCGAGTCCGCATTTAGTACGGGTGGACGTATTCTAGATCAATTTAGGAGCTCGCTAACTCCTAAAATGGTTGAGGCATTAATCTGCTCACAAAATTGGATTACTTACACATTGTGTGATGAAATCTTCCCAATTTTAGAGCTGGACGAAAGCAAAGATGGTGATCATGTGGTGTTTGATGAATCTGAATCTGCTGTGTCAGGTAAAATACCATTCATTAACCATTTTACTTTTATGTTATATCATATAGTGATTTCATTAGATTAATTTATAACTTTTGTTTTTGCATTTGTCAATGATAAAGACGTGTTTGGATCTATATTATCAACATTGGAGCGGTTGGACATTGAAGCATAAATAATGAGTTGAAAAAGTAGGTAACCCCATAATCTGACCTCACTGAAATTTCAATTAAAAAAAAAAAACTTCAAGCTAGTTTTGTTGTAAACTATAATAGGTGCAGTCATGCTTTTTTGTTTAGTTAAAGTATGTTGCTTTTGAACTTTGATTTGTTTTATTTATTTATTTATTTAGTGAAGGTTGGATTCTTTATTGGTTAGGGACTGCTATTTTTGTGGAGCTGGAACTTGGAGTTGGAGTTTCGAATGTGAGAGTTTGTGTAATTTGGAGTTTGCGGACAGTTTAAATTCTAATATTTTGTTTTGCTCGACTGATGTGGAGTTTGCTTTATCTCTTAGAGTTTATCTTTATAGTTGCTTTTATTTGTTTTGAGGAATTTTATTTATTTACTCATGATTGGTTGGTCTATATTTTTCTTTGATTTAACTTCTTTCAAATTGGGCATTTCTATAATTACATTGATTGTTGACTTTTTTTTTCATTTTTGAATCATGGCTTGATTGGGCATATTTTGATTATATAATTTGTGTTTGATTGGACATATTTTGATTATATAATTTCTGTTTGATTGGGCTGCAATTCTATTATATTTCCTTTATTAAAGACTAAATGGGCTTCAGCCTAAAAAAATAACCCAAAAAATATGAGTTTAACAACTATGAACTAAGGATTTTAATTAAATATGGCCAAAGCCCAACCCAAAATAACATCACAATAGTAGTTCAGCCCAACCCGATATACCCGACCCGACCCGACATCATCGGTTTTTTTCGGGTAGTTCAAAAAAATTACCCGAACTCGGTTCTAATTTTTCATACCCAATGATTATTCGGGTATGATCGGTTATCTTCAAACCCGACCCGACCCGACATATGCCCACCCCTACTTATTTCCCTAGAAAATCAAAGTAGCTATAGGAGTTACTATTGCCAGTCACTGGCAGCTAATGGCCTAACATGTCCGGTGACACCATCACCACCAGAGAAGTTGCCGAAGGATGCCCTCTCTATATCTATTATCATATCCTCCATTTACAGTAATTATTGATGAGATTCAGTGGTTGAAGTTACGACCAACCTTATTGATTGATTTTCTATAGCTCTAGAAATATATTCGTTCAATCCAACTGATTTTTGGCCGAAATGAATAAATCGTCGTTTGATTGGTGTATAGAGGCTCCCAACAAGTCTTCTAGAGCAAACGGTGTCGCTTCATGCACCGTGTCCGTTTGACGAAGGTCGACAGCTGGGGATGGAGGAGGAACGACAGCAACTCTGGCAACAGTTTTGAATTTTTATTTAGTTTTTTTTATTAAAAATAAAAAATATAATAAATTTATTGCTTTATTTTATTATATATTTAAATAAAAAATTAATAATTAATAATTGTTTATAGTTTTTTATAATTTTTTATTTTTACTAAAAATTAGGTTGTGAAAATTAAGTTTGCAAACATATATTTCTAGTGTTTGGACAGCACATCAATTTTACAAAGCTACTTTAGTAAACACCCTATAACTTTTTAAGATAGTACAATTAACAGCGATATTTCTCAACAGTAATTTTGCACAGCACAATAATTACAAACATACCCTAAATCTCCAAAATTGGCCATGAAAATGAAGGGTCTTGATATTTTGTTTTGACGTCAATCTCATCAATAATCTCATTAGCAAATATTTTGAACGAATTCGAGTAGGATGGGTGTTTGTTTGTACTTGAAAAATTTCTCTTCATAAACAATATTGCTGTAAGTGAACCCGCTACTAAAATTTTATAAATTTTAATTTTTATTAGATTAATATTTAAAGTTTCAAAAATAACTTGAATAGTCAATACAATTAAGTAGATCAGTGTTATGTTTAATACCAAACACAATAAAATAATGTAAAGTTGATTAGATGATTGGGGAAATGTCACAAAACCCCCCGGCTTATTTCCAGCAACGACCCGCTTTTTCTAAAGCCTTCAGAAAACCTCCAGATGTTACTGCAGTTCCGTTAGATCGTTAGAGGCAAAGATAACATGGTCATTTCACTTTTAACTAAAAAACAAACACATTCTTTAACTATTACCATAAATTATTTAAAAAAAAAAGTTACCATTGTATGGTGGATTACAAGTGGGTGCACTGGGTGGAATATTTCCCCATCCCCACCACTTGATTTTCACATGCCGGAATGCTTTTGTGTTATACAAATATTATTGGCTATAAGTTTGGCCAATTGTGCTTGGTTGAGATGAACGGCTGGGCTGCTTAAAAAAAAGACTACCCTTCACACTTGTATTACACCAAATGGAGGCAAAGGCATTTTCTGCTCTCTCTTTCTTTATACTATCTATATCTCTTCTCTCCACTTATCTCATTTTCCTCTCTTCAGTTTCTACTCCACGGCCCCACCTTCTATGCAAGCTTCCAAGAATCAAGTCAATTATTAATTATAAATTTTATGGTTATAGTTGTATTAGATAACATTGTATTGAATTATATTAAATGAAACGAGATAAATTGTATAAAATATAATATTTAGTTTGTCATTGTATTACATAAATGGTGAATAATACTGTATTTGACAAAAGATTGAATTGGATTGGATTAATTTTCTCATTCTAAATTAAAATAATTGACAAATAAAATCATATAAATTTTAAATTAAGAAATAAAAATTCAAAAATTGAAATTAATAATTATCTTAAATTTTAATAAATTTAAATTTTTAATTATAGAAAAGATGAAGAATATTTAACTAAATATGAATATATATAAATATAAAATTAATTATTTTTAATATTTAATTATTTTAATTAAATTTTATTTAATTTGAATAATATATTTACTATTATAATATTTCTTTTTTCTCTTTCTCTCTTTTACTTTTCCTTTCCTTTTGTCTCTTTTTGCTTCAAGTTGCGGATGACAAGTATTTTATCTCTTCTCCTTTCTTTTCTTCTATTTGTCTTCTCTTTTTTTATCTTTTCAAATCAACTTCAAGTGCTAGGTGGTGTAGCGGCTGAGAGATTTGAGGCAAGGAACTCGAAAATGGCCATCCTTTGACTCAAATTTGTTAACCACGCCATGCGTGATCTGTTTCTCCATGCCAAGTCTTTTTTTTTTTTCCAATAACTTCTTTCTCTTGATTTGATTTTTGATGAATTTGAAATTCTTGTTTGTTGATGTTGAAATGAGATTTTGGAGGAGAGAAGGGAAGAAGGAAGAAGACGAACAGAGAAAGAAGAAGAGAAAGTGATACAATTGCTTAATGCCATGTTAGGTTCCATGTTGGAGAATGGACTATTAAGGGCAAGTTCGTAATTGCAAATATTGACATAGGATTCAACGGAATGGCAATAACAGTTGGGGGTTCTCTGAATGTTTTGGAAAAAGAGGGTAGTCCTTGTGGTTCAGAATAAACTGGGGGGTTTAGTGTTATTACCCTAGATGATATTTTGTACACAAATGTATTTATTAATATCTTAATAGCTTATAAACAGCTTTTAATTTCCCATAGTAATTTTTTTTATTCAATAAATGATACTACATTACATTTGTGCTAGAATTATTGTTGAGACTATGAAAATTAGATGAATATATGATATTAATTTCTTAAATTTCAATAATAGGGTATATATACTTATTGGAAAATGAGGCCTAAATAGTAATATTTTTGGATGTTGAATGTTGTATTCCTAGGCTACAATAACCTACATTGCTGCCACAAGGGTGTCAAAAGCTTTAAAGATGTCAAGCTTGAATCCAACGATGTTGCCATTACTTGTTTTTAATACATTCTGAATTGCAAAAATTCACTTGGAGAGGAAAAAATTGAAAATAAAAAGAGGAAGTTATATGTCTAGTAGAATTTTGCTAAAACAGATCGTAAGAAGTTGGTTGTAGGATTTAATTGTAAATATAATATTATTCTTTTTAAAACATGCTAATTCGAGGCAATCTTGAATAACAAGCCCAAACTGTTGTTGCTAAAGACTAGATATTTTGAATGGGAATTTTCTTGCTTTTTTAAATTTATAAAATACTTTTCAAATTTTTTATTGTTAAAACCTTTAAAATATATATTAAACTTTTTAAATCTTCATTCGTCTAACCTAATTTTAAAATTAATTCAACAGTGTAACTAACATGACATATCATTTAATATTTTAATCATGAAATTATCTTTAAAATCATGTCCCTTTATTTTATTATACTCAACCTTAAAATATGAATTTATCAAACATTAATATTTGTAATTTAGTAATTACATGATTTGAAGTGGATTGGACTTGAATCCACAGCTTTCGACTTCCATGTAGCACAATATGTACAGTTTTGATTCCATTGAGATGAAGAGCTTAAGTTAATGCATATGTAATAATTAATTAATATATTAAACGTTAATTAAACATTTAATTTACACTGCATGCAAAGGCCTTTGATTTAAGAAAAAATGTTGAGTGCCATAATGCCATTACCCGAAAAATTAAAATTGGTAGCTAATTATACAAATGAAAAAAATAAATAAGCCAACTAGCCAAGTAAATAAACACATAGTGGGCGGTATACCAAGAATTAAAAAAAAAAAAAAAAAAACCTAGAATTTGAGGAGTAACTAACGTAATAATAATAAGAAGACAACACTTAATCCCACATCGAAGAGTTGTGGAAGTAAACGAAGGTACATATACAACAAAGCAGGCGTCTCCGCCGGTGCCATACTCGAAAAGGATCTGCTCTATAAGCCTGTAATTTGTTTGTTTTTGAGTTTTAGGGAGGCAGAAGATTGAGTCTCGCAGATGATCTGTGGCCTGGTGGTCACAGCATAGTTAACAGTCTCTTGCTTGTTGGGCTATGGAGACAGTAGAGGATCGTTCTCGGCCAGATTCTGGCTGGGGTGGTCAGTACGTTGTCTGACAGACTTTCAATTTTTCTTTGGTGTCTGATGAATGGATTGAAAATTTTCTTTTCAAGCCAATAAATTGTTTGATGAATGGGTTTGTGTTTGTTATAATCAATGAAGTGTTTGATGAAATGCTGCCGAGATATTTGATGATTATGTGCTATAATACATTAGTGATTCTCTGTGGGATTTTTATGTTGAACGCCGGAAACTAGAAAACTCCGCTCAGTTGTTCAGTGCAATACCTACTAGAAACAGCATTACTGAAATGCGATGATGATGTCGGGATTCATTGGTTATTTATGTGAGGCCATTGAATTGTGCAAGCAAATGCAACCTGCAGTTCTGGAGCAGCCCACAGCTGAGATTTTTAAGAATTTACAATCTGGTAAAGAAATCCATGACCAGCTTCTTTGCAACTTGTTATATGAACCTTAAGATGACAATATGCTCTTTGAGACCTCTATGTATATGTAACAGTTACAAACGATGTGGAATCATTTCTTCTGCGGGAGAATGTTTTCACAGAATGTTAGTCATAGATGATAGCAAGATGGAGAGCTATCCAAGAGGGATATGTGAATTCATGGACTTGATTTTAAAGCCCCAAGTATTTTTAATCAAATGGTGTAGGACGGAATAATATTAAGTCTATTATCCGGTTGTGCCTACTCTGGCCTTGCGAGAGAAGACTGTGAGGTATTTTTATACTTTGAAATGGAGGCTTAATATTGACTCTGATTTGGACCATTGTACTTGCATTGCATGGTTGATATTATGGGTCAAACTAGAGAGCTTAAAGAGGTATTGGCTATGATTATGGAAATGGTAAGAGTAGAACTTGGGGTTTTAGGCTTGCGGCCTCGAGAGTTTATGGCGGCAGAAAACTTGGGGAGTATGTGGCACAGAGGCTTTTGGAGTTGGAACCTGATAATTTTGGGTATTATTCTCCATTCATTGCTGTGTATTGGACTTCAGGAGCGTTATGAATGAGAAGAATTTGAAGAAGAAACCAGCCTCAAGCTTACATTCACGAGAGAGGGAGAATCCTTGATTTTGTTTCTGGAGATCAGTCAAGCCATTGGGCTGACAACGAATTTTACCTGGTTTAAGTACAGAATTTTGGATGTCCATTGTTGTTAATCAGTGAAGGCGCATCTGAATGCTGCATTGGATTTTCTGCTTTTGATTCGCAGCAGCAGCTGCAGGTCGACGTAGAAGTCGCCTTACACTGGTCGCACCTGAGTTCTGTTCTCTGTGGAATGGTACGAGAACATACAGGACTCCCTTGCCCAGGCCTCGTCATCCAAGAAGACGCCTGTTTTAACAAGGACTCACCTAAATAAAGTTAACCTATGCAATTAATCCTTTGCAGAAAGCCAGCGCCTCTCCGACCATCCTTAAAGTTTTCCAAATCCAGTTCTCTTCAAGTGGATATCCCCATCAGGCTGTTTTATTTTCAAGCCCAGTACTCTCAAACCCAACAAAGAGCATACTATGCACACATTAGATAGAACTTTACTCTTTAAAACCAGCGTAGAAGAAAAGTGCTCAAATATTCATAAGCTTAATTTCCAAGTCTTAACTTACAAATGTACCGATAAGAAAGGGTCAATCCCAATTGTAAAATTGACATTTCTAAAGATATGAGTATCAACTCATTTTACAAATAAGTACAATTTGTGATGAAAGAGACAGGAAGAGAAAGGTAAGCAATGTTCATGCTTTAAAAGAAGGTGCTACTTCTCCCATGAGTAAACCTACCTCTTGATTCAGCCATTGAGAGAATTTACGAATGGATTCTATGTCTATCCCTTTCAAAGCAAGACTGCTAATTCTATAAAAACGGAACACCAACAGTACTGAAAAAATGTTAAAAAGGAAAAATGTGCATGTAGAAAAATAATAAGAGTAAGCACGAATAGTTTGAGTAAAATCAATAATCATACAGAGAGAATTATATCACACAAGTATAATCACTCCAATGGAATCATTAATCAAAACCAGATAGATAATCTTTGTTCTTGTTATATAATTTGGCATTTATGCAGAAGTAGAAAAAAAGCAACTGCGAATTGTCAATCTCTTTGGCAAAAATGCTTGCTCAAATACACAAAAATAAGATCTGGTAACGGATCAGGTGCACTTGTAAACTTTGTACATAGACACAAGCTTAAGAGATAAATTTCTTGGTTTATAAGATTTAAGTATTTTCATAACAAAAATAAAGTAACTACATTTTACATTCACCAGTTCAATCTGTCTCTCAAATTTAGCTTCTCTGTCAAGCAAGAGAACAGTCGCCTTTCTCTAGATATGCCTCTCTCTTTCCATCATCATTTATACCCATGTCTGATATGCTTTTATGTCTTTTGCCTTTTCCAGCATTCCAGATCATTTCCACTCCAAATCTTATGCCATGAAAAGTCTTTCTACCTCCAGGAAACCACTCAGCAGAGATCAAGAGAACACCAATTTTTTCATAAACATGGAGACATTCTACTGTACTAGCATCTCATTGCCTGAGAGCCCACTCTTGTCCATGATGAAAAAGTTGGTCCCCTAGGATCCATGGAACAGTCAAAACTGTTCCCGTTAACCACTTAGTACATGCTGTAATGATGTCTAACCATCGTCTTTCACCTATAATAAGAATTGTTATGGTCCATTTATGGCAGAAACTTTTAGGTTATACTGAGAATTTCGGTGTTATTTGGGCAGATAATAATAGCAGTGTCGTAAAAACTACACAAATATATATACTTCAAGTTGGTGACAATAAAACAAGCCACTGACCTAGAGTGATCAACCATTAGGCCACCCTAGACACAATATAATTAGCCAGATGAATCACGAAGGCATCCAGGATGTCCCATGCCAACCATGCTGGATTCATACTGTATCCAGGAAAAGCAAATTGACCTAGTTTGCTTTGCAGATCTCTCAGAGCACCCCTACGTAGGACAAGATTTAAGACTTCAAACTTAGAATAAGAGCCCATCTCCTATTTGCTGGCTCTGTATGTTTGCAAGCCCAAGAAAAATAATCTGCATAAACACAATGTGTAACATGTGCCTCGACAAAATAAAGTTGAAATGGATAACCATCATACGATCATCTAATATCATCATTTTAAATCACATGTGACTCTTAAAACTAAATAGAAACAAATTGAAATCTTACTAACTACATTCCAACTTCCATAGAGAACCATAATGTCATACAGTACAAATTCTCAGATAGTGCTCAACCTGACTCTAGATAAGTTAGGCTCTGTTCTTTCTTGTTTCTAAATCCTGTTTTCTGTGCTGCACATTTTTCAATGTAATTTATATTCAATCTCAACCACATATTCTTTTCAAAATTCAAAATAATTCAAAATCAACCACATATTCCTAAATTTAATTGAAAACAAAAATACTGAATTCAAAAAAGAACACACCCTTAGTTATTGCAAACTAATTTCACATTTTGTCTCTTTATCTTAAGTTGTAATAGATCAAAGTTTCATTTAGATCTTAATCGATTTTAATGCACAAGTCTTAATGGTATACTTTTTGCTCATCTATTAATATAACTTGTAAGTGGTTTGTCTTCTACGAATAAAAACACTAAATATCTATAATTGTCTATATTTTCTTTTATCAATATATTTCATATGTTAAAAGAATTTGAAAATCAAATTTTAAATTACATCCGCCTTCTTGAGGTTGGTCTAATAACAAACAACTCCACCAAGGGATGTTTCTAATGAATTTCAGGACAGAAATATATAATGATTTCAAAACCTTGAAGGAATATTTTTGACGACTTTTCAAACCAAGAGTCAGCCTCTAATTAGGTCAATATCAAAAATTCTTACAACAAGAAGCTTCTTATGCGCAGGGAAGGAAACAGAATCAATTGAACTGTCTGCATATAAGAAAAAAGCATTAAGAAATCATATTCACAGCATGAAAAAATAATTTAAGCACGATATTATCATATCATGCCTCAAATGTTGGCAGTTTATGGGACTGTAGCACCAAGTGGAACAGCAAGATGCATATAACAATGGCAGCCATAAAAGCTTTTGTCAACGCATACTCAAAAGCTACTTGGGAGTTTAGGTTAAAGATTCACACAATATTCAGACCTACATTCTACCTGTGAGGCCATGACATGGCTGAAATGCCATACAAGCACTTTACTTATATGTATATAACTAGAGAACAAACTTATTCTTCCACTTAATAAAAACCAAAGAACTAACAAATCAACAGTAGTAAATGCAAAAGTAAATGAAAAACAAACAAATTATGAGGATTATGGATCTTTGATATCTTCTATTATCTTGCAGTAAAATATAGATGAAGATCCAGTCAGATTGGGAGAACCTTAGCTGCATTAAAGAAGAGGAGGAAAGGATCCTATTAGGCTAGCTCTAGATTTCCATATACAAGAATTTGATTTTGCAGTATCAGATTCAGGTCATAAATAAAGGTGAGTAATGTATGATCGATTTCGAAGCCATAAAATTACCTCCAAAGATAACACATATAACCACAACAAGGTTGTCTATTAGATGAAATCATATTAAACTACAACTTGATTCAATAAAAGACGGTATGAGCTCCAAGCAAGTAAAAAATTTGTTGAGGAATGAAAATAAATCTGCCACTAGTAGTACAACATCAGACAACATATAAATCTTAAAATTAACCTAATTTTATTCAAGGAGATAGAAGAACTAATCAATAGAAAAGGAACAATAAAAGTTTGATTATTTTTTACAAAAATGTTACTAAATCAGTCATCACATGGGAAAACAGACAATAAGTGAAGACAGCTCATGACTTGAAAATAGAGCACAACACACAACAAAATTCAAATGCATGACTACATGTCAAAGTATACGTTTTCCCATAGAAGTCCAAATCACTAGAAAAGTTTACATATATCCTCATAATCAATGGCATTAATAACTCTCCCATCATAGACACCTTTCTCTATCTTCACCTTAGCAGAAAAGTTATCAGTATCAACTCCAAGCAATCTTGCATTTGAACCTCGATATGCCCCATTCACAATCCTCACTAATCCCCCAATTTGCGGAATAACAGTCTCCAACTCATCCTGATCAACTCTAAGCACATGCTTTTTATCAAGCATCTCAATTTCGCCAACATACTTATCAATAACCTTCCTCACAACACCCTTCTGCTTATAGTATCCTTTGTCAGCTAATGCCTTGCTCATGACCTTAACAATAATCCCCTCGCATAACCAATAATCTTTCCTATTCATTTTCTCCTTGACTTTCTCTTCCTCTCTCATCAACTCCTCTAGCGCCGAGTTCCCACTAGCTTTGTTGCTTTCCTTTCCCATCTTTCTATTACTATTACTATTGTCATGCTCTTCGAAAACTAATTTGCTACTACTAGCGTTGTTAGTATTATCTTTATTTAATGATAATGAGGAAGCAAGTGAAAAGCCAACCTTAACTCCAGCCTCAAAATTGACCTCCTTGATAAATTTATCCTCCAAATCCGAATCAGTCTTCACAGGCAATTGCTCAGCGGCAAGCTCAATCTGCTTCCTGATCTCCTTCTCCTGCTTCTCCTCCTCAACCATATCCAACTTCAGTCTCTTGTTTTTCATCCTTTCCTTAAAAAGAGTCTCGGAATCCCTATCAATATAAGTGATAAACCATCCCTTGGGAGTCTCCTCGACCTTGCACTTGCCAACGCGGCCCAAGTACTTGACAAACTCGGTCAAGGTAGCCCACTTGGTGGAGTTCATGTGAACGTGGTGGCGGTCGTGGATATACTCGTTGTAAACGACGGTGGCGGCGACACGGCTGAAGCGGTGACTGCGCCTCATGAGGTCGAGGAAAGAGTTCTCGAACTCTTCGGAATAACCATCGACGATACGGTCAGGGTTTTGGCCGAAGATTTGCATCTGCCGCTGGTGGCTCTCGCTCATGCAGTGGCACTTGAAGCCGTTCTCGTCTCGGCACTGCTTTTGGCACATCTGGCAGTACCATCTCAACTTCTGCAACCCTTTGGCTTTGATTCTGTTGGCAATCGCCTTCGGAGTTAAGAACTCGTTCTTCCCCATTAGGTTTCGAAACCCAAAAAACCCTAATCCGAGACCAGAGAGTCTTGTATGTAAAATAAAATGAACACCCCAAACCTGAATTCTCCGGATTAAGATGATATTCTGGACCAGGATGTGGAGAAATTACGACGTTTTGTGTTGGTTTGTTTGTGTTTTAGGCCGAGGTTACAGGGGTGAAATGTTAAAGAAGGCAAGTTTGGAGCCTTGGAGGAGTGTTTTTTAATCCCGTTGGCAAGTTTTTCTTAACGGGGGATTGCTCAAAAATGTAATTACGAAACTATCCTTGAGATTTGCTTCCCATAACTGGATGATTTGGTAAATATATTCAAAAGGTCAGAGTCCAATTGTTTAGCCAGACGAAAACAGGTCCAAAGAATGGATGGAGCTACTGATAAATCCGAGTGCTCAGAACACCTGACAAAATTTAAAATAAATTATTTTTCAGACCTTCTTTTCTAATACTGAAAATATCCTTTAAACTCATTACAAATCTTCCTTCTTCAACAAATAGATTTATGCAGAAATGCAAAAATGACCATTTCTTCAACAATTAAATTTATACAAATTGCAAATTATCATATGTAGATAACCTTTTAATATAATTTTAGATATTTAATCTAGATTTTCAAAGTAGCATCCTGAAAAATCAATTCCAGGTTCCCTTACCTTCCTTTGTCTTATCTAGGAACAAATACAAATGTTTAAGCAAACCTACACTACATCTTTGGAATTCCAGGAACTATCTGTCTAAATTCCTACAAAAGCAGCATGATGCTGAACCATAAAAGATATGACTATTTAAAAATTTGTCAGTGAAACAATATATATATATATCTTCAGTTCTTCACCGACCACAAAAAGTTGTAAATCACATGTACCAAAAATTGAATAGGAACTGATTTTATTCCTGAGATTTATTGAATTTTGCTATAAACAATAACTGATTCATCAACAACAGCCAGCCACAAACTGAACTCAAGAAATTAATGCATATATTGATGTATGTATACTAGTTATCTCCTGGAGCTTCGGACCATTAGCGAAAAGAAAAATAAATGGATTAGCAGAACAACTGCTTGCCTAACTAATCTCACATGAGCCAGCATTCAAACATTCGAAGTAACAGCACCAATAAGTCGCCACAGATTTATCATCCTCAAGTTTTAACCAAATGGATTAATAATAACACCACAGCATCTATGTGTAGGCAATGTTAAGCAGAACCTTAGTTCAACCAGTTCTCCGATTGTACTCCAGATCAATGATGCAAATATAAGAAAAAGTATGCATGAACTAACACAGCAAAACAAACACCAATGTAAGAGGTTCTATGACAATGATGAACTTGAAGATTAGATATATAATCTTTGGGTTCTCAACAGTTATATCAGTTCTCAACAGATGTTATGATGCTTTTCCATGAATTCTAACAGCATAAATCACAATGTTGATGGCAATAAGCATGTTTAGAACATCAGAAATATGATTGAGTACCCAATTCACATTTCATGATATAAAAGGATTTTCTATTGTTTAATTAATACACACAAAGACCTTCTAATCTTTGGTTAATCAGGAGAGAGAGAGAATAATAACAGATGGATTTAAAGCATAACATTAAACTTGCCCCGATGATATCCCTGGGCCGGGGTTCTTGGTAACCATTTCATCATAGGAATAATCCTATTATCTGTTTTATTAGCATTGAAGGTGGTCCATCTAATCCTGAGATATATGAATGTAATTTTGTCATTTGAAAACAAATCTTCATCTCTATCTTCATATTTGACCCGCATTACATCAAAAGGCAGTCCAATAACTTTACATACATCTTTAAAGTCCTAAGCAGTTTAAATAACCAAAGAATAATAGAATAAAAAGAACAAAATCACAGAACTTATATTTTTCCTTTCTAAACCGACATCTATTATTTTACAGGTATACAGATTTAATTCCCATGGAAATGCTCAGATTTTTAACAGCAATCAAAATATTATGACTCACCTCGCTCACCGCTTATTAGTAGATGAAACGTATAAAATCGTCTTGCAATTGAGGTTAAAATTATAATGCTTTCTCTTTAAATTGCCATTATGACTAGCAATACTCAAATTAAAACAATTAGTTTTATTATTTCTACAATCCTCAATTGTGGGCCATAAAAAAAAAAATCTGCTCCCACCATCACCAACTTAGTGCTCCCCCTCTCTTGAAACCCATCCAATCATCATATTTTATCCTCTAATACACAAAATTTCACGTTTAAAAAACTAGCTATTGAGGCTGACAAAAGAGTGAGGACTTGAACAACAAAGAATTGTAGATGCTTATTTGAGCAGACAACTATTTCATAAGATTTGTTACTGCCAGAGAGTGCGCCGCCCCTTGCCCGCCCGCCCGCCACCCCCCCCCCAACAACCAAAAAAAAAAATTAATTAATTAATTAAAAAAATCGTGGGAATAACTCCTATTATTTGTAAATCTCAAAATTTGAGAATAGACCTTCCAATGATAAACATGAGTGAAATAGCGAATGAAAATTTGAAAATGCAAGAGTATGGAAATATTTTAGATAATTGATTGGTGAGTATATTACAATCACATAATCAACCATATAGTTGAATTTTACTTCTAATCTCCCACTTAACTGCCCCAACCAATGCATCAATCTTGTTAAAAGTGAACACGACCACCTCTGTAAACTTACATATATGTATTGGTGAAGGCATCTTATCTAGAGAACAACTAAAAAAAGCCACCGCAAAATGCCGGCAGATTTTACTGACAACATAAGTAGCAGAAAAACAGCTGAAATGAAGAGACTTTTTCCCAAGAAGAAACAAATAAATACCTTCTGTATTCCTTTGCAATGTTTATACATCATACTGGGCCATCTTGACAGGACCAGTCAACCTGTCTTTCCAGAAAGTACCCCTTACAGTTTGGTACAACTTCAATTCTGGACAATTCTAATCAGGGTAAGCTTAGTTTACTTCTTCAATGCCTAACCATTAATGCTGTCACTTATTGTGCTTCAGCACTAAATCAATTAGATTCTGATATGTCCACATCTTATTATCTCTAGCACTAGGCTCAAGGGACGTATACACCTCTTCACAATCTCGAAGGAACTGCCCCTTCCCATATGCAGTAAGAACCAGAGGATCGGTGTTTATTTTCACTGATTCATTAAGAAGGCCAAGCCTTCTCCACATGACCAATGCGTCAGTCCCATCAAAGCCAAACCTCCTTGCATCATATAGAATCCCAAAAGTGACTATATCTGGTTTCAAACCTCGATTTGGTAGTTCAGAAAGTAAGATTTTTAAGTACTTGAAATCTTTCATCTTGAATTGAGTAAGCAAAATAATATTTGCAATTGACAAATTCCAAGAAACCTTTGCATCTTCCATTTCCTGAAGAACAGAAACCATGCCTCTTCGACTCAAAAGACAAGCATGAGAAAGGAGGCGCAAACACCAAACAAGATCAGTCCTACCAGTTCTTGAAGAAAGATCATCACCCAAGTCATCAAGTCTCGAAAACATGTAGTTTTTAATATAAACCTCAGCCAATTTCCTAATCAAATCCTCATTTAGGGAAATGTTTGATTTCAACAACCTTTTATAGAACTTATCCATCATTTCTATGGTCCCAAAGTCCATGTAAGCCTTAAGCATTGCGACCAAGGTAGACGAACGCAACTGCATTCTTTTAGAGTGAGCGCTTCTATATACTCCTTCCATTCTTTTAAGTAAACCACCTCGTGCAAACTCTTGAATTAGCAAATTATAAGTAAAGTGATCAGGTAAACACCCATCTAACTTCATCTTCTTCAAACACATATCAATCTCGTTATACATTTTATATTTCCCATAAGCTTGAATAAGACCATCATAGGTATCAGTTTCTGGTGCCAAATTATTTCCCTTCATCTCATCAAGGAAAAACAAAGCATCATCAAACTTTCCATTATTGGCATAACCACCGATTATCCGATTATAAATCTCCAAAGAAGGGCTAAGACCATGATCCTTCATTTCCAAAACAGCATTAACAGCTTCTTCCATCAAACCCTCTTCACATAACAATCCAATAATCTTCTCGTAGTTGAACACATTAACTCTTGACTTCTCCAAGTTCTTCCACATAGCAAACACCTATGCACACATCCCAAGTTTCAAACTTTGCAACAACCCAGTAGGCAAAATCAAAGTCTTTCTGGTTGCTAAGATATCAAAATCTAAAATTTTCCATCTTTGAGCATTAAAATAAAAATAACAAAGCATTGATTCATTTTCTAATTGCATGATTGAAGAGAAAGAGTACCTGGAGGATTTGAGTGGACCTGGATGTACTTTTGAGGAATTTGATGACAGCCCAAAAGTGGTCTTTGGTCCAATCCCCATCATTTTGAAGGATTCGCAAAGGGCACGAGTCTTTCTTCACCAGCCTCTGAATCAGGGCTTTGAGTGATTGGTGTTCATGGTAGCTCTCAACAAGAAGAGTTGTGTGTTTTGTCGATGATGAGTGTTGGAGAGAGGGGAGAGATGAACAAGTCATGGGTTTCCTGAGAAGGGTTTTGGAGGAGAGAACATGATTGTTGGTGGTGTTGAATCCGAAGCTCGGTTTGAGGTAGCAGTGGACACAACTACGACTATGCAGGGACAGGGACATTTCATTCTCCAGGTTCCAGTTTCAGTTTCACTCCCACTGTTGTCTTCTACACTGAGAATTGAGAATTGATACAAGTCCAAACAGACTGATCTTGATATCTTTCAAAGTGGAAGGGGTTTTTTGACAAAAGAAAATTCTCAGTCCTCATTTCTACATAATAAACCCTAACTCCATAAATAATTTAAATAACATCATTACCCCTCCTTCGGTAGGTTTCTTCCGTTAAATATAATGCAACAAGGTTAATTTTAACTCTCTTCCGTCAAAACAAATAAATATCACTTCTGCCTATCCAAAAATTCTATCCTAAATCATATATCTTAAATGATGTAACGTTCATTTGAGGTTACCATATAATTAGTTATATCATCACATCATATATTTGATAATTATACACGAGTTCATATAATTTGAGATACAAATTTGGAATATAATTTTGGTAGTAGTACCATAACTGATAAATAATTGAATGAAACAAAAAAATAATTAAATGAATTCAATTTCTTGCCGCTAGTTCGTGTGCCATAACACATGTACGCAACGCCATTCATAATTGAAAAGGAAAAGAAAACTGAAAACATCCAGGTTAAATACACTTTCTCACAAACCATTCAATACATCAATAACATGTATTAACATAAATTTATCGTCCAATTGTGAGCTCTCTAATGAGATGTTGAGCCACTGAGCATGTTCGACAAGTGACTAATAATGTTTGGTATTATCGAATGATGTTAAATATTTGAGCTTATTTTTGCGTTTTGAGAATTTCTTATATGACTCAACATCAAACTTGGTTAATGAATCTAAGTTTTTTTAGAAAATATTACTATTTCTTAAAATTCCCCTTTAATTTTGGTTTCTTCTAAATTCTCTTAGGAGGGTATTTGTTCCAAACTTATTTTGCATACATTTTTTAATTAAATTATTATGCATTAGATATCCATACAAACATTTACTTACAATATTATCTAATTGTTCCAAAATTCATGTTCTCTTGAACCACTCCTTAGTCCTTACCAAAGATTTATTTCAGAAACATTTTTTGTTTGAAATAATTTTCTTATAACTTGATGTAGCATCAAGCAAATAGAAAGATTAATTATAAGTTATGTAGCACACATCAAGTTTGCATACAAAGTTTTTTGTAAGTGTAGCATTACTTTTCCACTCAATTATATCTTTGTATTTGTATTTACTATGAAGCCTATCTCTAAGTGTTTGATTTATTCATTCATTGGGTTGTTCCAATTCCGATTATTGTTGTTTCACTTTTTGAGCTCCTGAAACTAAGCATTTCTTGGGTAAGATTGGATTTTCATTGTGTTAAGATCAATACTTGCATCGTTTTGATCATGGTTTTTTAAGTTCTACCATATGAATCCTATAATCAAATCTTTGCTTGAAAAAAAAAATGAAATGCTAGTGTTGAGGTAATAATGGTAATTCGATCTGGCTAGCGTCTATGGTTGATTGCCTTTTATTTTCTTATCATTTTATTTTATGGGGCATTTGTTTCCCAATCGTACAAGTACCCTCTACTCACGTAATCTTGCCTAAGATTTTGTGGATCTAATGAAATGGGACACTTAAAGCATTTAAGAGTCGAGATTTAGTAAACTTATTTTTCTCCTATTATCATTACAAAACACAATTTTTTTTATTGACATTACTAATTATTATCATTCATCTCTTTATGGCATCTTCTCTCCAAAAAAACTGTGATAACCAAGAACAAAAAGTCAAAACCAGAACCTAGAACAATCATTAACCAAGAATTATGTGGGTATAACAGTAATCTATCATGGATGCTCGAAGATGAGACATTTTATTGATTTTTTTATTATTAAATTTGTATCCTTTTCACTATTAAATCTAAGATTTTATGTTTGAGTCTAATTTTCTCAATACTATACTAATACTAACCAAAAAATATTATTTAAATTTGTTAAGACTGCTTTTACAAACGTGAATCGACTTTGGGTAAGGGAGTGTTGCTTGAGATACAAGAACAAGGCACTGAAAATAGGTTCAAAGTTTTGGGATGTGATGAAATATTTAAGAATCGATATAAAACCTGCTTACAATTTAAAAAGAATCACAACCATCATATCTATAGATCAGATGAAGGAATGTATGATAAATCATTCTAATGAATTTGTTCTCGCTGAGGTTCGTGAAGTTGATAGTATTTGGGAACTTATGTTGATTACCCGGATGAGATGATGCATCTGACGAGAAGATACATTGAAGATAAGTGTAAAACAGCTGTGTTTTAGTTATAAATTAGGATGAAAAGAATTGATTAAATCCTAACCCTCAGATTCTTTAAGTGCCACAAGGCAATAAATCTTTAAAACCTTTGAGTAAAATTAGATAAGGCGGGGATCATTTTCCTTCTTATTAATTAGGGTGAGATTACTGCGATTTAGAACTATTATGGTTTGTTTAGACTTGACCGAAACATGCATTAAAGGGTTTCCGCTGATAGAGTTGGTGGCTAGTACTGATGTTCTTCACTTTCTTCATTTGGTAGAATTATTGTAGGGTTTTGATATAGAATTGAAGACAAGTTTGATTTGTAATTGTTGGTATTAAAATTTCTAATTTGCCCCTCTGTTAGTATAAAATTGGATTAATTTTGTTGGTGGGTCTGGATGATAAGAAAAACGAAATCAGAATGGCTGCAATGATATCAATGCAATTTTCGCTTTCCACCTGTTTTAGGCAAACTCTAGGGTAGTTTTTGATATATAGTTCCAATTAATTATGGTGATAATGCAGAGCACTTTATTAATAGCAAGTCCACACGCATAATACAAGTGGAATGAGAGAACTCATTCATAAATACAGAAGTTGCAACACGTAATACAAGCTGAACGAGGAAATACGCGGTTCATACATGGTTTTTAATAGAAGAACTGTATCCGGTTTGATCATCATAGTACTTGGACCACAGCATCACACCTCCATACATGGCAGAATCCTTGATGGCTGGAAGCACTGTGGAAGTGAGATTCCCAGGAGGAACGAAACCACTTCCAGCTGCTTCAGGAGATGCAGGAAGTCCCAAGAAAATTTTTGTTGCTGGAATATCTGAAGTCCACTGTTTCCATGCATTTTCCAAGCTTCCAATACTTCCTGATGTGGTGAATTGGCATGGGGGGTTGTTGTAAAATTGAACCCAAACATAATCAAACAGGCCTGTTTGAAGGGCGCCTCCAATCCAAGCATCAGGGAAAGAAAACTGTGGGGCTGCTGTTAAGTACACTTTCTTCTTACATTGTTTGCTGTACCCTGAAAGGTACCTTGCAAGATCATCCCAGTGTTGGTTTGTACCTCCTTCAATATCAAAGTCAATTCCATCCAAAATTGCATCACCAAGTGGGCGATTTGATGATTGTCCACCCAAAAAGTTGTTCCAGAGATAAATAGCTACTTGTCTAGCGTCCTCAGAAGAGGCTAAATAGTAGCTCCCTGCACCTCCCCCAATTGAAAGCATCACCTTGATTCCTTTTGCTTGGCAAGATTGTATGTCGGAGCTCACTTTGGTGCAGCTGCCTTTACTGGATGGATCACAGTGACCAGCAAGGTTGATCATGGGAATCTGACCATTCCCAAATGTGGGAAGAAAAGCTATGTTCACGAAGTCGTAGTTACCTGTGGCACAAGTCTCTGCCAAGGTACCTTCATTGCCATTCTGACCCCAGTAGATAGCAATGCCACCAGCATCAATACCACTCACTAGAATTAAGATTGCAGGGAAGAGTAACGGTAGAGATATTGACGATTTTAATGCCATTATGTGCAATGGTTTTCAACAGTTTATTATTGCACTCTCTGAGAACTAGCAGAGATATGCTCAAAAGTGCTGGAGAAGAATGCTATTTATAGGAGGAACAAAGACCCCATCATTTGGCTAGAATTGCATTTTGCTCGCCTATACAAAATTTATTCTGTTAAATTGTCCACTGTTTTGGTGTCCTCTACTTATATGTTTCACCGAATTGTTATGCATACTTACAAATACGATGACTCACTAGCAGAAATTTACAATTGCAAGAGGTTGGATTACAATTCCTGTCACGTCGCTCATACACGCAGTTTTATGTTAAAATTTCGATGATATCGGCGTTGCCTTCACAAAATTAAGCGTTTTATATATGTGAACTTGAACAGTTTCTATGACATCTCTAGACGCTTAGCTTCTGTCCGCTGCTGCTATTCTAGCAACTTCGTTCTTGAAAAGGGCTTGCTTACTTCACTATTGATTAAGATTGCAACTATAAATTTTATTCAATATTTTTATATGTTTTTTACCCATTATTTCTCAAAATCTAACCCAGCATTAGAGTATATTTAATTTTATCTTGAAATATACAGGAAATGTTATGAATAGAAAAGGAGCATTACTTATGTAGTGATTGGCTGGTTCAAAGAACTTTAGATTGTTCTTTAGCTAAATAATGGAAGTCCATTTTCAGATTTATGTCCCTGATTTATATCTTAGTGGGATTAATTTTAATTTTTGAGTTTTTAGAAGAAAATGGTAGAGTTTTAGAAAATTAAATAATCTCCATCGAAAGGATGTTCTCAAATTACTCGTATTACCAATAATTAGATCCAAATTAATCCTTTGCAATAAATATATGATCTCTACTTACGACTAAAATAGCTATTCTAAAACAAGAGAAATATTATAATTGATTTCTACTGCTCACACTTTTCCATTGAATATAGTGATCTAGTTTTCTGAAGTGAGAAATTGTTCTAATATTGGATTGGTTTCGTAGAATGTTTATACAGTCTATAGTTAATTAAATCATTCTATTTGCCTAGGAAGTACACCTAAGATATGTACCAGGGGAAGTAAAACATCACTGGATCAAGTATAAGCAAACTTGCATCAAATCTGATTCAATTATGATGCATGGAAGGAAAGGCGCCACGAAATTCTTTGTTTAATATTATCAAACTTCCTTTGCACGACGTATTTACGTTATTGCCTTTTATTCATTTTCCATTACAATAATTAAGTTCGAGTTTAGGAAAAGATACTTTTATTGTCATTTGTTTCCTAACAGAAGTAGTGTTAGTTGGTATAAATTACGTTGTATTACTAAATTTTGTGTTAGGTTTTTTTTTTTTTTTGTTCGAATTATGATACTTTTACTGCAAACTTTCCTTTGATTTCCAATTGTTTGTTATTCGTGCAGGAATCAATATACTTTCTTGAGCCTGACTTTATGAGATTCAATGATCGTGAATAGGATTCAGTTTGATATTCTCAAAATCAACGGAAGTTTTTTGGTACTTTTAGAATTAACAAATTTTCCATTTCGTATTTTTATCTTTGTTGCATCAGTTGGTATCAGAGATTGTTTTTGTGCCTTCTAGTCACAAATCGATCAACTAAACACAAAAACGAAACCCCAAACACTTCACCCAAATTATCCATATTTAAAAAGCAAACAGACCAAAAAAAGCCACAATTTAAAAATAAAATAAAATTACATAATCATCCGTGTGTGAGTCAATGAGACGTTAGATGTTGACACGACCTGCCCCTAGCTAACACGGGCAAATCGTGCCTAAAACTGTACTAAGAAAATTTAACTTTTTAAAATATACTAATTTATGAAAAATTTGGCAGAGTTTCCCCTGTATTTAGACTAATCCCCCTGCCAAGTACACAAAATTCAACACTTCCAAAATATTTATATAACCACTAACTTCCTTTTCGGGACCTTAAGTCTATCTGTTAAAATAATTGTATCTCCAAAACAGTCTTTAGAAGAAATATGGCCTCCGGCCTCAAATATGATTAATTTCGATTCAAAAAGTTTACAACTAAAATTTTAATATAAGTTTAAAAACTAAAACATGATTGAGTAAACAAAAATGTCTAAAAGAAACTAAAATAAATCTTTGATACATATACGATATCAAAATATTTACATATGCAAGAAAACCATCTACAAAAATACAATAAAATATCAAAAAGAAAGCTCTCAAAACATTATCAAATGGCCAACCTTAAGCAGTTACTGGCGTTCCGACTGAATACTGCAATCTCATGGAGAAAAAGAGGTTTTAAAAAAAAAAAAAGGGTGAGTATAACCTCAGTGAGTGGGATAGAGTCATTAAAATAGATAAAAATTTGCATAAATAAAATACTATATCATAATAATAAATTAATTAAAAATTATGCTTTACTAACAGTAATAAGAAAACTACTTAGAAAAGATACAAAAACGAGGAAGCTATTCTTTCAATAATTTTTATGCCTTTCACAAAATCTAAATTTGAATATAAAAATCTTCTAAAGCATTTCTACTTGCATTCAACATTCAACATGATAAATATATTAAGTTTCTAAATCTCATAAAACTCATTTCATAATTTAAATTTCTAAGTTATTACAGTTTCACTAATCAAGTACCCAAACTAATCTCACTGATCATGACCTGGCAGGGCTAGGATCGCTCAGGCCAAGATATCACTATACTGATCCTACGCATGCGCAGAGCTGCCCCCAAAGGGCTAAACATTCAGATCACACGGCCCAAAGCCTCTAGGTATGTCTGAATGGGTCCCAAAGACCTCTATAATTTTACTATCTGAATGAATTGGGTACTATCTTAGTAAAACATAAAAATTCAATTATTTACTTTTAAATCTCTAAAACATTAAACAATCATTTCCGATAACTGCACAGATAAAATTTGATAAACTATAAAATATGCTTCATACTAGAATAAAGGAATATCTATTTACTAACATAATAAAGTCTTGCTAACAATTATAAAAAATAATACAGATTTATAATTTGTAGTTCAATTGTTGGTAAAAATAGTATTTTTCCCACTCACTATTCTCGTGGATTAACTTTCGTGGCAACCCCTTCCGCGTTCGAATCCTGGTATGTATTAGGAACCGTAGTCTCACCTAAGGGAAAAGCCAAATAAAATTCTTTAATAGCACAAAACCCCAGTCTTACCAATAACATACTAATTCTCCTAATTAACTCTATTTCCACACTTCGTAAACAGAGCAATTCTGGTTCTCTGATTTTTAATAATTAATTTACTCATCCAAATGGTCTAATATTTTATAAACATCTTCTACACATACATGTCTAATATCAAATAAAATTTCATAGCATTATATGCTCATTAGATACCTCAAATCCTTCATTTTCCAGATACACAAATTCTGTAAATTCATTTCCAGAACTGACCTCTCCCTATTCCAAAATATATGATAATTTGTACTAAATTCATAAATTCACAAAACTCTTGAGTTTTAAACTACACATATATACAAACTCATATTCCAAATTTCATAATTTTTGAAGACCTCTAGATAACTCAATTAGCTTGCCCAAAACTGATTTTCTGCAGAAAAACTGAATTTCCAGTGGTAAACAGTAAACTTCGAAAATTCATAATAAATTGCATACTCCACATTTTTCAGTGAATCTAATTTTAAACAAATCCTTAGGATGTCTATTTTAACATATAAAAATTTCAGAATCAGATTTAAATCCAACAGACTGCTATAATTTTCGAAATCTATACTGTTCATAGAACTCTAATTTTTCATAATTGTCATCAAAACTTCAATTCCTTCAAAATACAAGAAATTGAAGCCTAAATAAGCATGAAAATCTCATTTCTCTCTCTAGTTTCTCTCTCTATTACATCTCTAAATATCAAATAACCTCTTCCTAATATTGATTTAGAGATAGAATTAAAATTATACAATCTAATTAAGCTAGGAGATGAATAATTTACCTCAATTTCTATAAATTCTTCTTCAAAATCAAGCCTTCTCTTGCCCCTCTCCTTCTTCTCTCACGTTTTCCCCTCTGTCTTCCCTTCTAGATTTTTGTTTCTAATAATTCCTAATTATTTCTTTATATAATTGCATGAAAAAAATGAAAAAACATGGCTTAAGGGCTGGACTAAAAAAAAGATTGGGCTGGTTTGCTAATATAATGGACTAGGCTTAAGTTAAAAAAATAAATGGGCTTTACATTAGATGCCATCACAATATCAACAAAAATTCAGTAACCAGGCATAAGAGGTAGCCACGAAGCTAACCAAAACCTCCATCCACTAAAAACAAAACCAAACATTCACTGTTGATTTATATTGCCTAAGGAACTACCACAAGAACCATCAATCTATATATGGTCATAGTCAATGCGTTCACCACTACACATCGCCGACGAGAGAACAACACCAAAGCACACCGCCGACGAGAGAAAAACACTGTTATATAGAAAAACTCACCTTTGTCCAATCTATCAACCCTTGTGTTTTCACTATTATTAGATCGATTGCCTTGAAAACAACCAACAAATAAATTTAGAATCTAACACATAACGATATCAATGTCGTTCCAATGTTTTGACTTATTTTAGTTTTATTCTTTTCTAAATATTGTTGTATTGTTAGTTATGATTACTTTCTAGTTTCGTTCAATGGCCCCAAAAAAAAAAACAAAACGAAAAACAAAAACCTAAAGGAAAAGAGATTGCCATAAGAAAAAAAAAAAGATTTTGGAATCTAAAAAAGTTTTGAGGTCCTTCATTAACAAAACATTTTGTGAAACATTAGAGACTTGTAATGAAAAAATTAATTTTTTTTATAACTTTAAGTGAATAATGGTATTTAGAAAGAGAACTATTCTATCTAGAGAAAGAAGATGACTTTCATACTGTAGGTGTTAATGACTTTCATAATGGGATTCCTAGTTTTCTCACCAGGAACACATTTTCAGTGTTGGAGAATAAAAGATGGACATCAATTTAGAATAGATAAATTTTTTTAAGAAATAACATTTTAAGATATTTTGCAAAGGGTACTTTTGGGATTAATTGAATGTAATTATAAAATAAATTTTTTCATAAAGTTTATATGGATGGTGACTTGGAAAGAGATTTAGTAAATAACAAAACTCGTCTTCTATTATAGCATGTTGTACTTATACACAAGCTTTTGTCATAAAGTTATTTGCCTTGTGCATAATACTTATTTTTATGGGTATTGAGCCCTACATTATATTGTTAATGGAGATGTCTTGGAGTAGATTTTTAGAAATATTCTGTAAGGTTAATTTGGAGGTCCAAATTCTGAACACAATGCCTTGACTATTTAAACAAATTAGAGGGAAGAAATAATTTTACTTGATCAATGGATTTAATGTTTTTTGGGATAATATCGTTAACCTCCCTTGAGTTTTGCCCTGATATCACGTAAAAAACCTCTTATGGGTTATATCAATGTAATACCAAACTTTTGTAATTTTATATCACTCAAGTCTAACTAATGATTTCCCTCCATTTTTTAATTAACAGAGCAGAATATTTGAGTAAAATTACATGTACAAAATGAGTTTTTCTTGGAATGGATTTTAGTGCTGTTATTTTAGTAAAAACCATTGCCACCACCATGCCAACATCGTCGTTGCATTACCACCGCCACTGCAGGTGATGAAATTCATATTGCTAATTCATCACCAAAAAAGTACACAGAAAAAAACCAAAAAGTTAGATGAACTGCCAATTCACCACCACTGCAAGTAGGAAATTCATACTTCCATGAACCCAGAATAAAAAAACAACCAGAAACTTACGTGAACCCAGAAAAAAAAACCAAAATAGTCATATGAACTCCTAACTCATTGGCACTGCAGCTAAGGAAATTCATACTTGCATAATCCTAGAAAAAAAAGTTAGATAACCTGCCAATTCACCATCAATGCAAGTAAGGAAATTCATACTTCCATGAACCCAAAAAGAAAAAAAAATCCAGAAAGTTACATGAACCCCAAAAAAGGGATAATTTCACAAATAATCCTGAGATTTGATCTAATGAAACAAATGACTCTACCTTTTTGAAAAAAGGCACTTATGACCCTAATGTTAAGAGAGTTCAGCTAGATTTGATGAAAAATATTAAAATGACTTTAATACCTATTAACGGTTTTGAAATCTTTTTTTTTTTTAAATTAGAGAGTTAAGGGTGATTTGAACCTAGTACATCTATATGAACAAGCGAAGCCATTGACACCAAACCAACTCCTTATTAGTATTTGATATATATAATTTCTTTTATTTATTACATAGTAACATTAAGAAGAAACGAAAAAAAGCCTCTCCTTTCTCCCCCTCCCCTCCGCCCCCTACCTCACTCATATGCATTCACCTCTGTAATTTCTTCTCTTTCTGGATTCGAAGGTACACCTCCGAGGCCAAGCACGTGCCGGGAAGGCTTTGCTTGTTCAAATCCCAGACAGGATTGCGAGTGCCAAAAGAAATTGATTCAAATGGGGATTTTCAAAGAAATTGGATTCAGATGGGGATTTTGCAATGGTGTTGTGATGTGTGTTAAAATGGTGGATTAGGTACGAAAACTATGGAGAAATTTGTGGGTTTGGTGGTGGTGGTGGTGGAGGTGTGACGATGGTAGTCGTGGAGGAGTGGAGGTGCACGATGGTGGCGGCGATGGAGGTGTGGAGGGGTGGAGATGTGCAATGGTGGCGGCGATGGAGGTTTGCAGGTGCGACGATGGAGGGGTGGAGGTGGGATTTTGGGTGTGTGGTACTGGTTGGTGGCAAGGCTATTTAAGGTTGTAGTTGTGGTTTAGGGTTTGTTTTGGGGCGATTGGAAATTCGGCTTTTTAAATAATTTTGAATATTTAATTATAAAATTTTATAATTCCATAATTAAAATTTTATTCGGTCATTTACCAACCCCTGAAACATATAAACGTTGAAGACGAAGACTCACCCTAGGGTCATAAGTGCCTATTTCCAAAAGGTAGTGTCATTTGATTATTAGGCAAAATCTTAAGGTCATTTGTGAATTATTCCCCAAGAAAAAAAAATAGAAAGTTAATGAACCCACGAAAAAAAAAAAACAAAAAAATTAGATAAACTGCCAATTCACCGCCACTACAGGTAAAGGAATTCGGACTTATATGAACCCAAAAAAATAAAATAAAATAAAATAAACGTAGAAAGTAAGAACTGCCAATTCACCACCTTGGCAGGTAAGGAAATTCGTACTTAACATGAACGCAGAAATTCCCAATTTATAAAAAACCTACATTATGCACCCCATTCCCAAAATGGCTATAAAACTAAAAATTACTAGCCCAAATTATCCAACACAGAGGCAGCACCGTCTTAACAAACCCACTGCCAACAGCCATCGTTCCTTTATCACCCTCACCAGACCCTTTTCATCACCATCGTTGATCTCTTCCATCTTACCAATCAAATAGTCCCCCATCCCGCTCCTACCCAATGCATTGATCAAATCAGCGAGTGGATGTAAGTTTTGCTGTGGGCATTCTGATCGGAGGGTGGAGAAGACGTGGAGGGTGAGGAACTACTTATCCTCGCGGAGGAGCTCCCAGAGGGTTGCGAGGGGGTTAGTTTTGATGAGGCGAGAGAGGAAGGGGTAGGTGGGGGTATCTGGGTTGGATTTGTGGACGCATTTGAGGGATTGAATGGCTTGGATTGCTTCTGTGCTTAGGATTCTCTCTTTGACGAGAGGCCTACAGTTGAGCATAGATGAAAGGAAAGAAGAAAGAGAAGAAAAGATAAAGGAAGAAAAGTAAAAAAAAATGAATAAAAGAAAAAAGAGAGAGAAATTGAAATAATTAAATGATATGAGAGTAAAATAGTCTATTCAAATTTTTTGTTTACGAAAAATCAACGGAATCTGATAACTGGATCTAAATGGTATGAAAATATAAATGTTTGATAGCAATGTAATATAAAGCTAAATTAAACTTTTCGTTTGATATAAGAGTAAAGTCTAATGATGTTATCCCAATAATTTTTTGTAGAATAATATTTTTATTATTTAAATTAAATTAGCATATATTTGATACGAGTAATACTACTCATACAAACTACTTATACAAACTCACATATACAAATTGATGTGGCATCCTTATATGATCGTCACATCACTCATGTTAATTAATGTCATTTATTATTAATATATATTTATCAAATCACTGTATTTATTTATCAAATCACATCATACCACGTCAATTTGTATAAATGAGTTTGTATAAGTAGTTTGTAAGAGTAGCATTAATCATTTGGTATTTAAATTGATAGGTCCAGTAAATTTAAGCTTTTCCATTTTTGGTAAGGTCTGTTGGAGTACATCTAGGGGTGCATGTAGCCTCATCGATTTTATCATTGTTCGAATAAATATCATTAATTTTATTACTATATCAATTATAATTTTTTAATTAAAGAAGATGAAATATTTAATATTGCCCAAAAAATATTTTCTCAAATGGACCTCATTAATTTCAGTGGATAAAACCATATTACACTACGTTGCGGACTCACAGATGGACCAGTTCAACGCGCTAACTAAAGTGTCACAGTTTGAAAAACTAGGCCCAAATGTCTAAGGTCTTAAATCTTTCAAAAAATTTAATGGGCCTTGTATTAATTCACCTTAAAGTAAATCCCATTGATTTCTCTGCAAGCATTTTGTAGCCTTCATTTAAGTGCATCAATAAGCGTTTCTAAAATATATATACATATATATAATTTTAAAAAATATATCCTGAAATCAATACTTAATTATATCAACATACAATTGAAACAATAATATTTGTCAAAATCTATTAGAAAAATGACAATTAAAAAATTAAGAATGAAAGAAGGAAAAAATTTTCCTGTAGTGAGTCTATAGGTAAATTTTTTTTTTCTATTTTCTATTAATTCGAAAAGTTGCTGATTTAGAAAAGTTCAGGTATTGATTAATTCGTTGTTTATAGAATGACTGAATTTTTACACTAAATATGTATAACTCTTCACTATTGCAAAATAGTTATAAGAAACAAGTTAAATAGCGGTAGTTATTCTTAATGTCAACTCAACAACTTCAAAACGTACGTTTAGTCTGTAGTGAATACAATGACTATGAATCAAGATAAAATAAATAAATAAATAAGTTTCCATAAAATAACCAAATCAAAAAAATTATAAAACTAAAATTATGATAAACAAAAAGATATTAGTTCAAACATTCTACCATACTCCTCTTTTTTTTTTTTAATTATTGTGTATGAAAAAATAAATAATAGATGCTGAGTTTGAATCATCTTTATCTTACTTTAATTATCTAAAATACTCCCATAAAAATTTGTTGTGACCTATTCATATAAAATCTAATATTTTATTTTTCAAAAACGATTATTATGCATCTCTCATTGATATGATGGTCATTTGAATTTTTTTTTCTCAAATTATTTTATGGTTGCCTACCTTTTTCGAAACAAAGATAAAAATAACATTAATATGACATATGTGTAATAATAAACATCATCGTGGAGTTTAATTCAAATCTATTTAGATTTTAAAAATAAAAATAATAATAATAAACATCATCTTAGATAACTTGTTATTGATGTTGTTATTATTATCAGTATAAAATATAAAACATGGCATCATCATGCATTGTAATTATATCAATAAAATGGATATATGTTTATAAGTGTAATATCATCGTGGAGTTTGGATTCCAAGTATTAAAAAAAGAAGTGAGACAGAGAGATAATTACAAGTCCCCATCCAAGCGTTTTTGCAGAGAGAGGGCCCTTGAAAAAAAAAAAAAAAAAAACCCGATTCCGCCGGATTTGGGTCTGGCACATGTTGAGTCATAAGTTTTAGAACGTGTCGTAGCCCAAGTGGTCAGAAAGCCAACTCAAGAAAGAGATTCCTCAAAGATAATGGTGGCCCAATCATGAATGCTTAAGGTTGTGATCCAGAGTTCCTTCTGCTTGGCATTTTTTTTCCCTCCAATTCTACCAAACTTATTTATGCATAGAGATGTCTTGTAATTTTCACAAAAGAGAGATCAAAAACACCACGACTGTTCAATACTCTTCATGCTATGGCTGAGTCCCTCGGTGGAGAAGCATCCTTTTTGGTTCAAAAGTGCTTTAATCGAAGTGTTGATTGATATGATATAATGTCTTGTTGTGAAATTTAAAGAAAGAAAAGAGTATTATATTTATTGGGTAATTTTTTTTCACCCTTGAAGTTTTGGTATACTATTAGAGTTGAAAACTTCTAATATCATTACAAACACCTCAATCGTTTGCTTCAAGTGATAGACAAAAATTAATAAATAAGTAAGCCATGAGTGTCCGGACTCTATTATATGTTATCAATGTCACTCTTGATAGAAGATAACGTATAAATGAGAAATTACCGTAAAGAATTGATTGACTTTGATGTGAAGAAAACAAATTAGAAAAATTATTATTATTATTCTGGTTCCATTATTGACATATATTTAATTAAGTTTAGCAATATTCGTTATAATGATGCCGACTAGGCTGACAAAGAGGTCTTTTTCATTGCCATATATTTCTCAGTGTTTGTTGATATGTCATAATCTATATTTATGATTCTGGAAAGCGTGCATTCTGTGCTTTCAACTTCCATAGAGCACTTTGATAACATTGTCCTCTTACTTTGGCTTTCAAACTCGGATGCTCTCAATTATTCGTATATCTTTTGCACATCTGTCATGGAACTAGCATTAAGATGGACTCACACGAAACAATAAGTAGATTTTTGGCTTTTTGCTTTTGTTTCTTTTATGTACAAGTTTAAACCAAGTTCCTTTCAACTCTATGTAAACAATATTTGATTCCAATTACTAGATCTTATAAACTAATTAAAGAATGTTGTATATAAACCAATCCATAAATTAATGAAAAGTAAACGATATGCTCATCACTTGTCGAGTGATATTTTGCTACCACATGGTGTTTATGATTAGATTTTATGGACTGATTATAGAAAGAAGTAGTTAATTAAGACATATATGGTTACATTGTATGGATTGTTTGTATGGAAAAATAATTAACACATATCTTTTATCTATCATAATATTTAATATTAAAAGTAAAAAGTTGACAAAGAATTCGTAAAATTTGATCTGTTAATTAAAGATGTGAATTACTAATTAATATTGTTAATGTTTCCTAAAGAGTGTCTTGAGGAGACATTGGGGGCTGCTTTGGAACTAAATTCAATCATCTAATGATATTTGATAGGCACTTGAGAGAGTTGATTTGGTATATATGTGGCTAAAGCCAGCTCAAAGGTCGTTAATCTATAATTATGATACGATTTGCTGGGACATTACTTTGACTTTGAAGTGTTTCCTTGAAAAAGAAGGCACAAAATGGCTCATTATTAGACAAGTTTAGACTAAGAAAGAGACATATATACATATATATTTCCAAACCTAATATATATTAATTATATGATCATTGATGGTGATGTTTCAAGTTTGCCGACCCTCGATTTTTAAAATTGTTAATAATTATTTGATGAAGATTAAGCTCATTTAGAATTGTCTAATGATCATTAAGTAAAGAAAAACTTCATTGACGAGGACCACAATTTCTTTTGTAATTTCCTTTTCCAAATTAATTAATTTATAATCAAATTAAGGATATACACTACAAAGCATCCTTAGATTAGTTGATTTTCTTTTTTTTAACTTTTGTTAAGTATATATGAGTTCTGTATATGCAATTAATCTCCATGAGACATAGATTAGTTGAACTGTTGTATCTTAAATCCTGCCTATATTTACCTGTAAAGATGTATAATCTAACATTAATTTACTCTGTCATTTCTCTATCTTTTATCCCATATTCATATGATAACAATAATAATAATTAACGTTGGATCAACTGATAAATATTGATTTTTCCCAACAGAATGGAGTATTCTAATAAAACCCCTCTTTTGAATAAATGATATTTGCTTAAAACCCAAAAACAAATCTATGAGAAAACAAGAATAGTAAAAGAAAGTTCAAAACTGCCTCGATAAATTGTTAAGTTTTATTTATTTATTATTTATTTGTATTGAGAATAGAAACATATCTAAGATATAAAGAGTTCCATTGTTTAAATGTATAGATGTATATTTTATTTTGAAAAGATAGAGAAATCAAAACATGAGCATAATATGCTGCGTTATAGATCAATTAATTTTGTTGAAGAGCGAAATGTAAAAGCCAAAAAATAAAAGTGTGACCAAAATAATAATAATAGAAGTATTTTCTTAGTGCAATCAAAAAATTGGAGAAAGAGGGAGATCAAGAGAGCTGCGAGAACAAGGGAAAGAGGATCGGATGAGAGTTTTAAAAGTACATCAATTTTCTCTTAAATTAAGATTTAAACAGAGTTACTAATTAAGTGTTTAACGAGTTAAAGAATTGTAACTGAATGCTAAGATTAAGAAATTTGTTTCATAAAATTGCGTCTTGACGTTGGATAATATATGAATTAGAGATATATAACTTGTGAGTGGTAATGTTTTGCTCTATATATATAGAGAATGATGTTGATTAATTGTAATTTTTTAATTTTTAAATAAATAAATATCATATCACATATTTAAAAAAAATTACATTATATAAAAGGAGGACAACATAAAATTAAAAAAATAATAATATGAGAAACTTTAGTAATATATTTGTATTTTGACAAAATTCATTTTCAGCTAAAGAAACCATATGAGAAAATTTAATTAATATATTTCTTATATAATTCTTTTTTTGAGTTAAAAAAAAAAACAATTCTTGTCTGTGGCCCAGCCTAGTAAGCCCCTCCCAAGGCTATATATGTTGGATTAAGAATAATTACATGAAACCTGAAACAAACAATGCTTACTAAGTGACCTAAGTGAGTTTCAAAAAGAAGGATATCCTAAATCACTTTGAAGTAGATACAACTTTTGATAAATGATTTTTGCATAAATTCTTAAGTGAAAAAAATCTACTTATTAGACCAAGGTAAGTTTTCAAACGAGATCTTAAACTACCTTACAAGTGGTTAAAGTTATTTGATAACGGTGAGTTGTATGAAATTCAAAACAAAAAATAAGTATATGTTGTTGAGTATAGTATTAACCAATCTTAAAATTAATGGCAAGTGAGCTTGTCAGTCAATGACTTGGAATCCCTCTTAATAAAAATAGAGTGACAAAATTGTAATAAAAACATGTTTTGGTCAAAAAAAATTTGCTTGACACTTAATTGCGAGAGTAAAAGATATTTGTTTGAATCCCAAAGAAAACAATCATCTAATTAAGCTTCAAAATTTAAAGAATAAGATCCTAAACCATAGCTTAATATAAGTAGAAGGTTCCCTCAACTAATTAGTATGAGCTTTTATGAAAGATGCTTTGCATAAATTTTGAAGCAAACAACTATCTACTTGTTGGCATATATTATCTTGATATTACAATTGATATCAAAACAGGATTGAGGATATACCTGCTTCAGCAACATATCCTACCTAGACTAGATCATAAGCATATGTTAAGAAAATTAAGAACATTTTTTGTGAAACCTAAAAGAAAATCTATAAGAATAAACAACATTTATGTGAAGTCCTAAAGGAACAATACCTAATTAGTTTTGAGCCTGACATATTATAATAAGTCTTGATTTTACCCTAATACTCTCTCTCTCTCCCTCTCTCTTTTCTTAAACTTGTTTTCAACCAAGCTTATCATGGCAGACATTTAAGTTTGCTACAGCAAAGGTTTCCATAACAAAATGCTGATGTTGATACTCGAAAGAGAGCAGTTTTAGCCAATATTTTATGCGAAATGATGTGTTTTTGTACTAAAGCAGACAAAGTTCAATATGCACTCTTTTTACAATTGGAGGACCTGCTTTTAGGTCAACTATTTGCAACTTTTAAAGTAAATACCCTCTCTCTACGCATCTCTCCATTTCATCACTCACAAGCGCACTCACACCATGAAAGAGATGCTTGCTTGCAGCTCACCTTTGTTGAAAAACACAGAAACCCTTCAATTTACCATTCATTTTAAACCACTTAAATTAACAAAGCAATTACGTACTATATCTCATGTTACTGTATTCATTTTCGTATCAAGTACGTACTAGAATAGTATAACTCGAAACATAACACGAATATGTTCAAATTTGTCTCAAATAATTGATCTTTACTTGATCGATCATTTTCTATCCTTATAAAAGTTATTCAACTTACTTGGGCAATTACTTAACTAAGGCAAATAATAATAAAAGTATCTGACTAAAAGCAAATAAATAATACTGCGATTCCTAACAAAATAATTTCCCGCTTTTGATATGTTTTAATGATAGATTATAGAAGAAGATGTGCTAGCGAGGAAAGAGATGTGTATACAGAAAAGGGCACTTTCAGTTGATAAAACTCTTAGTCGGCTCAAGCTATATAAATCCATCAAACTCATCGTCAATAATTGATGGAGTTAACAAAAAATTTATGTATTCTATTACTTATCTCTGATTAAAATTGATTGCTGTCATTTATGTGCCCAGATGCTTCGGATGAGAGCTCAAATTGTAATATTAAATAATATAGAAATGAAGAATCAATTCCTTTTGAAATATAAGACCTATACATACATATATATATATATATATATATATATATATATGCTTAATTATCTTTTTATTTTATTTATTATCACCTTTAAAAGCTTCAACAAATACAAAGACTCATCTATAATCTAAAAATCATTGTTATCTCATTGATTATATATTTCTTTTATGGAGATCAAACTATGGCCAGATTGATAACGAGAAACGTGAGAACTTTATTTTGGTTGAACATACGGGCATCATATGCCATATTGAGGAATCAATACTACTGATGAAATTTTAGAATACTATAGATAAGAACAATATAATAGCAATTAAGATTTGACTAGTTAACATTTTATACATATCTTCTATTTTCGGTGACAAATTCTAGGCCTTTTGGTTGGAGAAAGCAGTCACATCTTGTTTTCGATACTTGGCACGCAATACAATCTACAAGTCCAATCCAAACTTCTCGATAGCAAGAATTATGGAGAACCTTCTTTCCCATCTTTTAGAAATCATGATTGAGGACATTAAATGACATTTGGCTTAGCATTTTATACGGTTAAAAGTAGAACACATTTTAATTTTATTTTCGATTATTCTTATTAGACTTTTAGAATTGTACCCAAAAATTGTTTCTAAAATGCTTTTCATCAAATGTATTCTTCTAAGATTTTCTCTGTCATGTCTTTTCAATAATAAGAATTGTAATCAAATTAAAAATCATATATATCCTAGTTATAAAATAGGCAAATTAACCCCTTCAAACTAATCATAAAACTATATATATATATAAAACAGAAATTTGTTGAAACGAAAAATTATATACATCTATAATTTTGATTATCGTTTCATCATCATCATGGTGTTAGTAAATTAGGATATCTACTCAAAGTATGGATTATCCCGGGACTTTCAGATGCATAATATATATGATGTTTATTAGTTTCAGAAATTAGAACTCACTAAATGGATAAATATCACACCCAAAAAAAAAAAAAAAAACCCAACAACAAGTTAATTATAACAGCAGCCACACAACGTAGCTTAAAACTGAAATCCGAGCATAAAACGTTAACCTAGCTATGGCCATCATACTCATCCCACTCAAATCCGAACGTTTTGCTATTATTAAAACATTTAGGGCAAGAGACTGATAATTTTTTTCATAGTAACAATCAAATAAGCACTTATATACATATATATCAATTTAATCATGTAATATGGGTCCTGCGATTCAATTCTTATTATACATAAAAAGTTGACATCAATTTAATGCAGTTTTTTTTTTTTACATATGAAATCATTGCGGAATCACTGGCAACAAAATTAAGCTTCACATTCATGTGTTTCCAGAATATGTCTTTTTCAAGAAGTTATCTCTATTTTTTCTTACAAAGATGAGGAAAGAGAAATGAATGTTGTAGCAATAAATTCTAGAAATCGAATCATCCATTCCATCTAGGCGTAATACCATGATCAGCTTCCTTCCCAGCCATTTCTAAGAAGGAAAAGCAAACTGAAGCATATACGAAGGATTTATTATTTCACTTATGCAATAAAAATGCTGTTCAGCACCATATGTTTTTTTATTGAATAGACTTAGTACTACTTGGAAGAGATCATGCATTGCTCCATTGCTATCTAAAATGTTCATATAAAACCATATAAATTGTAATTATTAGAGTTATAAATATTCTCACAATGTAACCAAGACGTATGGTCGAAGTTATAAGGACGATAAAATGACCCATAATTAGTTGTTGTATGCCATAAGGCTGCATTAGAAATTTCATTGAAATTATATTTGCCTAGCTGATCAACCTCCCATTATTTACACTATCAAGAGATTCAAGACAAATAAAACATTCTAAAATTCTTCCATATATAATTTTTTACTTCCTACAGCAAGCATTGTATCTCATAATTGAGTAAACAACAACTTTAGTAGGCAAAGAATATAAAGACCCGTATGATGAGCTAGCGATATGTTATATGAGATGCACTCTGCTTAACTAATGTACAAGTCAGGGATCTAGTAAAAGATATGAATGATATCAATCAGAATCCTAGCTAAGATATGGTTAGTATTCAATAATGTAATCTTTTTCTTCTTAATTTTCTGAAATTTTCTCATGAGTTACATATTATGTATATGCTTTTCAAGGAAAAGTAATACATCGATATAAATGAAGTCTTTTACCCTATATTCTTTGTGTTCTCCAAAGAAACGACATTTGAGCTCAACACATACAAAGTATTGCACATCAGATATGACATTGCTGTTTAAGAACAAACACAAGCTGCTTTGAGAGATTAGCTAATGATCTGTGAAGCAATAGAACACGATTTACATGTGTCTATCACCTTGCTGACTCAAGAATAACTACTCACATCATTAAGCATGCTTATAACCTTGGCTATAATATCACAAATTCTTATTCAGACAATAATAACGAAGTTGAAACATATTTTTGCAAAAGAAGAACAAGGAAAAAGGAAAAGAGGAAAAAAGAAGAAGAAGCAACAACTAGATATACTACTAGTTGTATTGCTTGTATAAATTACATATCAACTATAGGCTTACGATTAATATATAGTTTAATCATAAGCTCCATGTTAAAATGGAAAAAAAACGTATTAGAAAACAATAAGAAAGGAGAAGATTGTAGAAGGAGTGAAAGAATACAACACCAAAGACAAGCTGGAATTTGGAGTTCTTGAAGGATCAGCAGACCAACATACCCGCTGAGATGGATTAAAGAAGAAAATATTTAATTGAGAAAATGGCTAGGGTTTAGGCATAGATTTAAGAGATGTTGTTTTTGTTAGTAAAAGAGCCCAAAATGGCAAGGGGAACAAAAAGGAGGATTACATGGAGGGAATCCACAGAGATAACAACAATATTTTAAGCTGTCGTGTGCAGTCACCCTCAATGTTGCATTCATGCAAGACAACCAATCAATCTGTCCAAAGCTACACCACATGATTTCATCTAAAAAAATTAGACAAAAACATGGCCAATCAAGTTTCTTCAAAAGCCCATGAATGCCAGAAAAGAAATGGGGAAAAAGGAAGAGACAGCTCATTGCCCTCATTGGAATATGAAGTACTAATGTCCAAACAAAGTCTATTATTTATATATATGTGTATATATAAAAGAAATTTTATTTAAGAGTAGCAAAATAATAATAATAATAATAATAATAATAATAATCTCTATCTTTAATCAAGTTTAAAAAAATAATTAAATGACGTGTAATATATAATATGAATGTGTAATGGGAAGGTTGGTGGGGCGACAAGAAAATAAAAGGTCACAATTAATAGGCCATGATATTAGATGTTATCAATAAATACAAAGGAGTTGACAGGCCGGGGTTTGAAAAGATTGACCTGCGTCTATCTCTCTCTCCTCCATCACCAAAATTTACTCTCAGGCTCAGGCTCAGACTCAGAGAGCAAATCTCAGATTCTCCTTGTCTCACTCTCATCTCATCATCCCAATAGAGAACAAAATCCCATCTTCAATGAAATTGCGACTTGGTATGATGGTCATTGGAAAGCCTACAAAAAGAAAATTCAAAAAAAAAAAAAAAAAACACCGACGAGGAGGAAACGAAAAACCAAGTAAAATCTTTAGCCAACAAAAGAGAGATATAGATAAATATATATAATCCAATGATCTTGATAAGTTTTCATATTGATGAAAACTAGCTACTTTTTGGCTTGTCTTTCACCACGGATGGGACAAAATATAATAGAGAAAGAGATATCATGATATCATATCTATATGGTTGAGGTTGAGGTTGAGGTAGCTAGTACTCATGAGCGTGGTGATACATTGTTGGGTCATGTCGATTCATGGCTTCTCTTTGGCTACTGTGGCTGGTATCATGATCATCACCATCCATTCTTGAACCCATTCGAGCAGAACCTGTAGCACCAAGATTGAGATAAACCAATCTCGAATCCAAATTAAGATTAGCAAGATTACTCCCGCTGCTACTACTATTATGTTCATCACTCATCGGCGGATATATAGCAGTAGAAGAAGGTGCATTTACGATACCTTCTTCGCGGGAAAGAACCAAAGCTGCTGATTGAACAAGCTCAAGACAAAGCCTGAGCTTATTTGGTTCAATGTGGGTCAGCCCCGGAACTGCTCCTTTGAATAGAAAATCAGAGGTTAGGGTTCGAAGAATATCCAAAGGAGTGATCCCATCAACGGTTCTCACGTTAGGGTCTGCGTGATGGTCAAGAAGTACTGCAACCATATCTGGTGACACCATTTCAGCTGCTATATGAAGTGGGGTCTTCCCCGCTGGCCCAGCCGGGTAGTTAACGTCGGCTGCACCAAGCTCAAGCAAAGCCTTAACGACTTCTCGGCTACAATTCTCAACAGCGTAATGTAGGGCCAACGCTTCGTCAAGATTTAGCCCTTCTCCCATTACCATGAGCTTCACTAGTTCAACATCAGATGAGTCTAGTGCCCTTCTCATTCGACGTATTTTTTGGTCCTCAAGGTCAGCTGCTGCAGAGAGATCATGGTGGTGATGATGGTGGGGGATTAGGGATCGGCGGGCAAGAGAAGATTTGTGCCTAAGATCTTCAATTTTGGCTACCACATCGATTGGAAGGTGTTTGGCAAGGACTTCTGGTGGTAGGCCCGATTTTGCCACAAGGTGGGAACAAGTTGTCCAAAGTTGGTGCATGTCTTGCTTCCTCGAAGCTATAAGTACTTTCATTACATCTTCAATTGAGGCTTTCTCCACCATGCTTGCCAATTGCTTCTGTTCAAAACCACAACAACAAGGATGTTAGTATTGCGAATGGAAGATGTTTGGGATGTTCCATGCATTAATTATTTTCTTAGATATGTTTCTGTTGCGAAATTGTGTTTAGTTTATGCTTTTGTAAGTGCCTAGTGCGCTTGTGTTTCTTTTCCAATCTTAACCCAAATGAGGAAAGTGACTGTCTGGGAAAGATTTGGTATATGCACACTGTGGAAGACATGACTATTGACTCGAGAGATCAAGCAAGATCTCTAAATATGGAAAGTCTGGGTCGTGTGCAATGTTTAGATAAAGAACCCAATTCAAGAAATTCAAAATGGAAGTACATGAAATGAAGCTGCAGGTAATCTGCTCTCTTATTTGATATATATATATGAATACAAGCAAATCTTTGCTCAAAGCTTTATCGTGAAGAAGAAGTGTTCATGGGCAGAACAGAAGGATTTGACGCAATAATTGAATCAAAATGCTTTTATCAGAAACTGAAAAGAGAAGCTTTCAGTGACAGGTAAAGAAAAGTACTAACAAGTGGGAGATCAAACCAGCCGTTTCATAGAGAGAAGAAGATGACGAACAAACTGTACGAAAATTTTGGTTTAGTATTTAACCAAAAGGCCAACCTGAGTCACTTCAACACATTACTAGACACCATTGGACTTCCAATAAACACAAAAAAAAAAAGGGAGAGAACAACTCGAAAAAAATCTCACCCCACTTCCCAAAAACCAAACAAAGCAAGCGAATTAATAACCAAAATCTACAGCACATATGACTCCACATACACCAATCAACACAGAGAAAGAGAAGGAGAAGGGGGGAGAGAGGGAGGGAGGGAGGGAGAGAGAGAGAGAGAGAGAGAGAGAGAGAGAGAGAGTGGATGTATACGTGTGCTTTCGTGTGTGTGTATGTGTGTGTGTGTGTGGGCGTGTGTTAAACACAAAGAGAAGAAGTGGCCATGACAAGAAGCAGAAGAAAGTGTTAAGAAACCTGAGTAAGCAATGCGAGCTGTTCAACACCAAAGTATCTAGCGGCAGCGAGAGTGTCAAGAGCAAGATCAACGGCTGAGGTGCAATGCGTATGCCAACACCCTCTCTCGCCACAATTAGGCCTCGGCTCATGTTTCTGAGGCACAATAGAGACTTGGCCACTATACAAGAACTGCAACAGCAACAAGAACACCTCATACCCAACTGAGTTCACCGGTATAACACCCGGTCTCGACACCGGTGAAGCCGGCCCCTGATTCATCCTCGACCCAGCCGGATCAAGCCCAGATGGAGGCTCAGGTCCACAAAAGAATTTCCTGAAGAAGAGACTCCTAGCAGCCAAGATACACCTGTGGGCATGAACTAACCGACCCTCTACACTGAAGGTCACATCCGAGAAAGCTTGGCCATTGATAAGCAAGTTTAGATAGTCTAGGGAGAGAGATCTTAACGATTCTTCGAGAGTCATCGTCCCCCCTAGCTATAACAATATAACTATATAAATAATTAAATATGTATGTTTTGAGCTCTTTAGGGTTGTCCAAGGAAAAAGAGATCAAAAGAAGGTTTTGGTGAAGATAAAGATGAAGAGAGAGTTCATTTTAGAGCAGCTGCAGGCTTCTGTGTTGCTCAAAGGAAGATTGATAGATTGAAGAAGGCTACTGTTGATGAGTTTTGAGAGAGATTCGCTGCTTCGATGGAGTGGTGTTAGATATTTTGAGAGAGACACGAAGAGAGAGAGAGCAATATGGGTGGCTATTCTGGGCGGCTGAGCTATTTAAAATAGAGAGTGTAGAATTAAAATATATAAATTGATTTAATATTAATTGTTTTGTCAATTAAAAAAAATTTAATACTAAAGAATGGTAGGGAAAGAAATGATGATGGTGGTAGAAGAGAATTAGTAGATGATTTTTGACGATAAAATTATTTATTATCATCATTAGCTCGTTTATTTTTTGCCATTGAAATTGGAAATAATTATCATAATAATATTCTCCCAATGACTTGATTGTGTTGACTTGGTAGACTAATGTTCGTGCCCCTGGGCCTCTTTTTTTTTTTTAATTTTTTTCGGTTGTTTGAACAGTGAGTTTTGATCAACAGAAACCTTCTTTCATACAACTCAATTATTATTTAGTGAATTAAAGTGACTAATCGATCTTTGAGGTAATTATGTATAAAATTTTAGTGTTAGAATTATACATATAATTATGGGGAAAATAAAACTTTAAAAGAAAAACCACCATGAGCTTTGCTAAACTCAGTACATTAGAACGAAATGCTGTTTCCAGATAAGGTTGCAAGCAAATAAATAAATGGTTTTTTAATTAACTTGTATTTGTACATGATGAAACAATATATCATGGAGTGAGATGTATAGTATATGTGATGACAAAAACAAACTAATTATTAATTATTAGATTCACTATTATGAATAGTACTCAAATTACTTTCTGCTCATAGTAACAGGAGAAAAGGAAAAAACAAAGTTTTAATCATCCACCTATGGCTTTAAAATGGTTTTATATATTGACACTTAAGACCCAAATAAAAAAAGTTAAAAAATAAAATAAAACCTTTATTGTCTATTGCTTCCTTTGTGGCTGAAAATGAACTGCTACCTTTATTGAATTTGTTTACAAATCCATTTATATATCATCATATATATAACTTGAGACATCTATTAATTCTAACTTTTTCCTTTTTATTTTTATTTTTTTAGACGGGATCTCATTCTCAATCTTATGTCTCATATAAACCTTTCATTAAGTGTAGCATATGAATCACACAGCTTGTTGGTGGTTGCCCTGATAAGCCAACATACTTTTATAGATGTGATCTATATAGAGCAAAAATTATTCCTTCATGATTCAAATTATTTAACAGAGAGTTATTAATTATTACTAAACTTTATAATTTTAATGGTGGTTTTTATCTGAAATGAATAACTTCATTTTTTTTGGTTAATTTCAAGAATATCTAAATAACTTATAATATCATTTTTTTTTTTACTTTAGAGTTTATGAACGAGTTTCTTTTTAAAGAAAAAAAAAACTATGATCACAAGAAATTATTGACATTTTTCAAGTTCTATGATCTCAAAATTGTGCAACAATGGATGTGATATTATCAAGTAGATGTTGTAGATAACATTCTTAAATTTTCAAATTAACTACATATTAATTACTTCACATATGAGGTTAAATAAAAAATGGTATGGAATAGTTATACATATCACTTTTCTTGCATTCACATAATTAGATAGGGCTAATGTATCTTATATGTATATACGGCTTTAGTTTTTGCATAATTTGAGTTTCTCGTCAAAAACCTTCACCAAACTTATAATTAGTAAACTTTAATTATTTGAAACTTCTCTTACAATCCACCAAAAAGCTCAATTGGGTTTTGTTAAATATTGTATACAAAAACCTCTTACATACATGTATATACAATACGTTTATTGATTAAAAAAGAAAAGAAAAGAAAAACCGAATTTAGATTGGCTTGATTATAGTTACTTAATCTTATCGGACAATAAATAAAAATATTTATGAAAAAAATATAATTAGTCTAATTACGAATTAAACAATATCTAATTAAGAGTCTATATATGACAATATTATCGATATCAAGTTTGATTTAACTTCTGTTAATTTAAAATCATACTGTATATGCACTTATATGAAAGTTGATCTAACAATAGTTAAAGGGGAAGGAGAATCTATAGAATGTATAAAACAAAGAAAGAAATATATATATATTTAACATTAAGAGAAGGGATGAGAGGCCCTTTAGGCTTTAAAAATGAATTGCATGTATGAATGGAGGAAAGTAAATGCATGAATGTGAAGGAGAGTAAAGTAGGATGGATTAATAAGAGTAAATATGGAGAGAAGAGAAAGGGGATTGAATTGAATTGAATTGAATTGATGATGAGGGAGTGGATGGGGAGAAGGAAGTAGGGACAAAAGAGCATAGGAAAGCGTGTCGGTTGGAAGGAGAGGGAGACTGGGAGAGCCTTCATATTCATATTCATATTCATTCCCCTTCGTATTATTATTATTATATTATTATTATTATTATTGGGACTGATGATGCCCCAAATTCATCCAACAATTTTTTACATTAACTTAATTAACTTTCCCTCTTCCATCAGTACAACGGGACACGACCAGACATGCACGTGCGACAAGTCCTGGCACGTGCACTTACACTTTTCAGATTGTCTTCAGAGTTTGATCAGTTTACTAGACTTGCCTACTGATTATAACTGTGGAGGGAGGGAGAGGAGTAGAGCCCCATAGTGATAGTGCTCTCTCTTTTGTTTTTATAAATCAGGCTAAATCTCATCACCCTTTTCTGGCCCTACTAATTGTAGGTTAATTTACAAATGTTATAGAGCTTTTGTTTCCTTAATTTGTTAAATTTTGATATATATATTTCATTAATGTTATTACACCATATTGTTAGTAGAAAAATGATTATATAATTAGATCGAATTTATGGTAATATTTTTTTTACAATTTGCAAACCCACAAATGATTTTATATATATATATATATTTTGAACAAACTAGATTGGAGGAGGTTATGGTATTTATTCTATACCAATAATGTTCTAATCTTCTAAGTTGAAAATTATTATCTTAAATCTCATTGCCGATGTACATGTCAATGATGTGATATATTGGTTTATAAATGATCCAATTGAAAATAATTATTGGACAAGAGTGTTACTTGTTTGGTAAATTAAATATGCTGGCATTAAGTAGTCGTGCCAAACAAACGAGTAATAAAAGTAAAAGGGCGAAGCTATTGTTTTGCCCTTCTCCAGCCAGCCAACCAGTACTAAAGAGATTATTTTTAAACTTTTATTATTTCGAAAATTAAATAGAGAAAAATCCCATCGATTGACAACACATCCACTGACTGTCTTATGATTTCAAGACCCCCGATTTGACGTTTGACTTGTCTTTTCACTCTTCACCCTCAAACCAATCCCTCTCTTTCTCTTTTATTATTTCTCTCCCTTTCTCCCTACATTTGCTTCCACAGTAACTCACTTTTCCCATTTCTATTTTGTATTGCTATCTATTGTGGGGTCTGCCCTGCCTAAATTCAAGATGCATAATATATAGAAAGTTAGTACAGAACATCAATTTTCTTTTAAATTTTCAAACCATAATAATTAATTAATATATAAATGTCTATATATGATCCAAGGATGCATCAATTACAAGTAAGTGTGCATGCATGTGTATACATGCAAGACATATGTTTTATATGGGTAATTTATAAATATAGTTATTGTAATCTTTCACTTGTATATAAAATCCATAATTAAATTACAAGTTAATAGGATATTTAGAGTAGAAAATTAGGATAATATATATTTTTTTTAATTTTAGAGAGAGAGAGAGGAAGAGGGGCAGACCCACTATACACCTATAGATTTGCCTAATGGCCGGTGTACCTTACCTTACCTTTTTTTATCTTTTCCTTTTGTCTTTTACATTTCCGGGATAAGATGTAACTATTGAATTTGCTTCTTTTCATTAAATGATATCAAGAGCTTTAAATTCACTGATATTAGCTATGGTTTGTTTATTTTCTACTAAAAAATAACTATATATCAATCTTAATTTAACCAAATAAGAGAAAACGTTGTCTATATCATAAGTACTTATATCTGGTATTACTTCTTTTACCCAATCAGTGGAGATAATTTATATTTTGTTTGAAAGTTAACTAGTGCACAAACTTCTAACATTTGGAAGGCTAAAGAGAGAATTCAAAATTTTAGTCACGTTGATGGTATATTGATTATAATAACACTCAATTCGCTCATTGGATGAAGTTGATTATATGATGAGAGGTTTGAAAACCAACAAGATGTTCTCTTGAACTTTCACTTATTAAATTGAGACAAGTAATTAAAAAATTAAGTGAGGTGGTGGTGAAAGCAATCATAATCCTTGTATAATAAAGTTAACACTTATGAAGATTCCAACGTGTTATTGCCCAAGAGGGATTCTATGGACAAGCAACAGGGTGAGATGCCATATTAGGAAAATCTAACCACCATCTGTCAAATACTTTAGTGTCAATAAACAGCAGAGAGTAAAAGAATAGTTTGATTAATATTATAATCCAAGTTGGTACGAGAGGTGAGTTTTGAACATTCATATATCATTGTAAGTAGAAAATTAATGTTATTAATTCCAACTTAATTTCATTTAGTACTTTCACATCTTTTAGAAAGTTTATATAAGCTACTCCCATAGTGCTCCATTAATATGATATTATGAGGTCAAATAATTGTTATCTTAATTTTGATGGACAAGGATCATCTCTTAATTTCATTTAACCAAAATCTAATTAAGGGTATGATTGATTGTTAATTTAAATGATATCAAAAAGAATTAATAAACTAAATTTTAGTCATTTATAAGTATTAAAATCTATACATATATTATATAAAACTTTTGAAAACATAGGTAGAACTTTATTAGGTAGAGGATTTTAATTTAATTTAAACATGTATCTCTAATTTTAAAGGATTCATTATTCAAATTATGGGTCAACGATTTCACACACACACACACACACACACATATATATATATATATATATATATATATATATAGTAACTCTTTACATTTAACCAACAGGATTTTGATTTTCGATACTAATCTTATCCAACCAATTTTTATCATTCGTTCTATATTTTAAGATTATTCATATCTATTTCACAAGCAATTAATAATATTCAATTGTCATCACCATTCAATATAAGTGTTTTTCAAGGCTCTAGGAAGGCGAGACTCTTTGCCCAATAAACACAAACCTTTTCGTGTGTTTTTCAAAACCGAGAAATCGTTTTCTTTTTTTTTTTCCTTTTTTAAATACTGACTTCACCTCTATGTTTCCCCCTAACCTCTCCAATCCATCATGTCCATGCATGGTGAATATCTATATATCCACCCTGTTATGCAGATGTGTCTTTAGTAGTATAGCTCTCTGGCTAGCGTTTGGGATTAACAGCCTTATCCAGAAATGAGTGGTTAAATAAAGCTGATAGCTAGGTCGCTGCTGCTGTTAAGTTTATGCATTGTCAATACTGCCGTTAAACAAAGGCGTAAAAATCAATGCGCATCACCAAAAAAAGAGATGTGACATTTGGTCCTTTTTGTCCGTCGAAGAGTCCTTTCAATTTTTTTGTATGTTTCCTTTTTACCTCCAAAACAATCAATACATCTTCGTGTATACATATATATCCCACTATTTTTTTCTTTAAAACAAAAAAAAAAAATCAACCTAATTTATATGATAGTAGCAATTGACTTATTATCTGCTTTTATTTTCCGACCTCATATCAAGTTCTATATCAATCAACTCGTCGTTAGCTAGGAGAGGAGACAGTAGCGCGTAGGTCAAATTACAATCGACAAGAAATGAGGTTAATGCTAAAAGCAGAGACCTTTCTCTTAAGTAGGGTACGAAAATTGGCCCGCCATGAATTCAACTTTGTCCCAAATGTTAAAATTGCACCCACGTTCCACAGTATCTTTGAATCATTTGCTTAAGTTTTGCGCTTATATTTCAAGTTAATTTTAACTATATTTCATCCCTTTGACTCCATCTCCATCAAGCAATATCATAGCATCTTGTAGGTGTACTCGAGGACGTGTGCTAAAGACATAATTTGTGTTGTTCCATGCATAATTCCATGGATAATGAAACATTGCTTCATTTGTGATTCATATTGAGAGAAGGTACTCCACGTATTGCCCAACATTTCAAAATTGATTGGCTACTAAACTTCACAATACAAATATAAATATTCAAATTAAAGTAATATGACTAAACTTGCAAAATTGTGCATATAAACTAATATTTCATAAGTGATTGAAAGAATAAATATTCGAAATTAATTTGTTTCAGAGCAAATAGGATAATATATCAATAAATAAATAATATTACATCAGTTTGTAAATAAAGTTTTTTTTGTGTGTGTGTGTGTGTCTCTCTCTGCATATATAAATATAAAAATATATATATATATATATATATATATATATATATCATGTGTCTTAAAGGTATCTATTAAGAACCTAAGATTAGCAAGTAATAAATATTGGGTCAAAGTTAATAATTATCCCAAAACTATTTCTTGAAATGATATTTTCTTACCATTTTATATTCTTTAACATAAATATGTATAGCACATGATATTTTGATACATATACACCACAACTCGATGTCTTCTGTTGTTTACTTGCATTAGTGAAGGATGAGCCCAGCTGGATCGAAAAAAACACTATCGAGCATACATGATTTACCACGTATGTGGAAATTAATGTAAATGACTTTTCTATAGATATGTCAAATGCAATCCAATTTTTTTCCACAGCGTTGCAGCCACTTGTTGCATTTATTATACCTATGGTAAATAATGAGTGTAAACATATAGAGACTAATTAATTAAGCTATAGCCTACAACTATATCTAAACTTAGTCTTACTAACTATTACCATAAAGGTACAAATCAATACAACCCACAAACATAGACATCGATCATTTATGCTTGAGTTTGACTACCTAAATGGCACAATTTCAGAAGCGGTGCCTTGTCAAAAGCCAACACTGTCAGATTGGGGGTATACTTAATTCGCAACTGAAATGATTGATATGAGCCTCTCATTGAATATTAGTGGTTTGTGTTAATAAAATTTGATTGCAAAGAAATTTTCTTCCTTTAATTGAATAAAGACATTTGTGCTCAGCCATATATGGAAGTAGTGGTCACATCTGAGGTGGTGGTGGTTCATTCATGGTAAAAGCAATTAATCCTAGATATCTATTTTCTTAAATTCCGGAGAATTTTCACATTAATATTTGATCTCTAAACAGTAAAAACCATAAAAGCTCCCTAGATTTATTATATTCTCTTTTTTCTAATCTTCAATATTATTTGGTTTTTCTAGTTGACAGAGCAGTCAATATTGCACGCAACAGTGCAACGAAAACCTAGAAACCTAATAGCCTTATATCTCTTTGACTCCAAATTTCTTATGTCCTTGCTGTAAACCGTAAATAGTTTGAATTTAATCAGAGTGTGGAAGATTGCATAAAGTTCGAAGTGTTATGACAGAAGTAAATATAATATTATTAGTTGAATTACATATAATTATTAAATAGTATGCGATTCAACGCCTCATATCATAAATCCTATTAATTTATACTTATATATCATAATCCTCTTTGGAAAGTGCACTGCCCCCTGCTAATGGTCAAGAAACCTTAACCCAATTGATTTGTTAAAAACAAATAGTTATATTCCTTAACAAATAAATATTCAGAGCTAGTTAGGTGGAGAATAACAAATTTAGGAGTCAATTCTTTATCAATCATTTAAATGAGTATGTTCATTTTCTACTCGTTCATTTTCAGGGCCTGCAATTACTACCGAGTAGTTATAATAATGAAAGTCTTATGCATATATCCACAAATGTTGAAGATCACTCAAGAAGACTACAAATTACAATTCAAACTGTATTTCAACTTTCCGAAAGTCGAAAGTCAGCAGGGGGTGGATGTTTAACTTATTTTAACAAACTCTTCTAGGTCATTCTCTCTGAGAGGGATATTTGGAAAGTTTTTCCAACCAAATCTTCCTGATTGAATGGTTAGAAATGATAAGGATCAGGTTTGACTTTTGACTTGGAACTCTTAGGTGGAACCCAATTGAATTGTGGGGGCTCTCTCTCCCTCTATCGAAAATTTGATGCATTGTTTGGTGAGTTGGTGATTAGATATAAGTTATTGGGAATTATGATAGTTCCATATATGGGAAGTGGGTGAGGATCATATTAGGTTGTTTGTGGAAGGTAGGGTCAAAATACCACAATTAATCTTGCATTTATAGTGGTGGCAGATGGCAAATGGTAATGGCATAATATATATTGGAGTCAGCTCAAAGCCTTTCCAATCCCATCCATTAAAGAAATAGAATCCTCTTATTCTTAATGCACATTCCACCAATTAGGGCTCTCCTATCGCTCCAAATCTATTTAGGGTTTTTGTGCTTTTTTATTTTTCCAATGGAAGGTCGGCCAGTTTTGACTTGTTGAGATGATACTAAACCTAAAGGTGACAAACACTAGGATTTGACAAATATTTTGTTTGCCACATGAAGTATACTAAAGGTGCCACATCTCCACATGGTCTTGGTGAAAATCATTAGCCTTTGAAACATACGGGTAACCGTCGAGTCTTGGTCTAACCATGAAATCCCTTTAATGCAGGACATGAGAGGCGCACATTTTTCCATGCAATCATGTCATCATGCATGTTCATATATTCTTCTTCTCTTCGCATGCCAGTTTTAAACGAAAACTATGTATCAACCACCCTTAATTAGGTTCATAACATATCCCTTTCAGAATTTTATATATTTCTTAATTAATTTATTTATCATCTACCCAGAAATCAATATCTAATGCGCAAATGGAAGCACATAATATGTACCTTATGATTAATTTTAATTCATAGTCTTTGCATACGACAAAATTTGAGGAAAAAGAGGACAAAACTGTTGTCAATTTGACATTTAGATTATGGAGTGCACGGAAAGGATACCTTAAATAATCCCTTATCGATATACGGCGGAAATATTCCTTACTAAACAGTGAATATAATTAGCATATAGACTACATATTCTAGATATTAAAATTGTATGTCCCGAAATTATATTTTTGTCTTTTCTATTTCAAATATTATTTATGACTTAAATGAAAAAAAAATTAAAATTTAAAACTTGCGTGATATCGTTTGATCGATTCGTAATTTTGTTGAAATTAAAAATACAAACTTGTATATACCTTCGAAGACATGCGGCTGGTGATGCGCAGGCGAAGTATCAATAAGTTTATCTAATATTACCGTCGAGTTACTTGGAATCCTGTCCTTTTTGATCCATAACGATATTCAATTAATTAATTTCAGCTTTTAAGTCATTCTAAATGTCATCATAAGATACAAGATATATTCAGGATCATGATGAGGCTATTCTTTAAGGCAATTAAGAGCTTTAACAATCAAACTATTGGTAATGATTTCATTAATTAATTTCTATATAAGGAAATTCTTAAAGGGTCATAGTATTATATAATAAATAATGTATGTGTCTTACTCTTTATTTGTTTACTTATATATCTATTTGTTGAAGAGTAAATAATGATAATGTTGGCCAAAAGAACGAGACACAACAGAGGAAAGTAACGGATTAAAGAAGTTTTTGCTACTCATAAGCAATCGATCGATGTTGAGATAATAATATAGATATTTTGAAAGTAATATTTTTTTATATAAAGATCCTGTACAAGTTCATGGTGTTCACTAATTAATTATTAATGAAAGTCCCATGGGAAAAAGAAAAAGAAAAAGAGAAATTAAAAAAAGAAATATTATTATTATTTTGTATAAAAATATTTTTATTCACAATCAAACAAAAATAAAATTATAGGTCCCACATGGAATTGTCCTCCTTGCTTCATTGACTATCTATAATTAGGTGTCGGCTACCTCGATCATGCACGCATAGGTGTTTAGCACCTACAAAACACATTAAAATGTACTTGAACACATTTCAATAATATTGCTGTATTTTTCCCACTTTAATCGAATTTGAACAGGCAATTTTTTTTTTTTTTGCCCTTTCTGTTTTAATTTTACATGAAAGAGATGAGACGTCTGGAGCTCTTCGTGTTATTACTTATGGAGACAAATATATTAATGAGGGGAGAGTATGAGCATTGAAGAGCCCCTCAGAGTTAAACTAAAGCCGTGTTTGAACAGGACATTAGGGATTTTGAGGGATAAAAAAAAGCTTATTACACTGGGTGACCCTGCAGGCCTTTAGGAGACCACCGCCCACTTACAAAAATAAGGGATCCTAGTGAAACCCACTTTGCTACACTTGTTTGACCTCCATCAATTAGGGCAACCATACCATCATGAGATGAGCAGAACTACACTTATATTTAATTTAAGTGGGAATGAACTTGTGGCTCTCCTCTCTCACTCTCTTACTCTCCCAAATTTAACCATGTTGTTGGGGTCCCCATCTTTGTTTCTAGATTGATGGGTTGTCTTCTCTTCCTAGACTCTCACCTTATTTGTAGCACACTCTTTAATTTGTTTTGCAGAACCAATTGCCAATTAAGCCTAGGCCTAATAGCTATTTGTTTGTTTGGGTACTAGTTCCGGGGAGAAGATATATATACATGTATCTCTAGATCTTTTGAATTGGATGGTGAAGATCAAACCAATACATGGGATGGTTTCAAGTTCAAAGAACCATCATATATGGGTCCCATGATTTATATATTATATATAGTGGGGCCATGGTCATGTTATTCCTTTCCCAATTAGCCCCATAAAAAGGTTATGCCCAAAGCCAATGCAACTTCTTAGTCCATTACAGCATATATTGTTTGTTAAGGATGCCAGATAAAGTGTGAGAAACTGTACACTTTGTATCAGATTTGCCTGTAAATGTGATCCAATCTTTAAAATCTTGCTTGGAAAGGCTGTCTCCAACATCTTAAAAGCATATCTTGCTTTTGCACCAATGAACTCGCTTAGATTTTGCATCAGAACATTATTAAGCACAGTGACTTGCAGTTAAGTTTGGACATTCAGTGAGTTATAGATCTCCTAAAAAGCAGAAATTCGGATTCACAATAATGTGCTTTACATGTTACAGTGACCCACAAATTGTTTCCTTCTAACATTAATTAGGTCCAAATTAACCTTTTCCTAAATCTAACTTATTAGTTTTTGTTGAAACTAGCTATCTCTAGTTTGGCAGCGCTAGCTGTGAAGGGGACTTGATTGTATTGCACTTCAACCACATGCAGTTGGGCAGAATAAGAGACCTAACCTCTTAATTGATAGAAACGTTATAAACCAGAAAACGATCGAAAGTGAATCTCTGACCACCATAAAAGTCTTATTTGATAAAAGAAATTAGGTATCTGTTTCTGCTGTCCAAAAAAGATATTAATTTGAAGATCACTTTTGAGTCAATCGTGGAAAACCATTCTCCACTGGAATGGAAGACTCTTCAACTTTTGAAAATGCAATTGTTCAGATAGTGTTTGATTGGATTGAATCTATCATCGTGGCAGTGGATGGTAACGTAATGTATGCATCATAGACAATCACATCATCAGGAATTAATAATGTATAAATAAAATTAATTGGTACGTAGCAATGCATGTAGCATATACATACATAGAAATTAAGAGAGATACATCAAGCATAAAAGACAGATAGATATACACAGTAGATTAACTTGATATACGAGCTAGGAAATTGGAATAGGGGGATGTGATGGGTTGTGAGGTTGTTGGTGATTGATTCCTAATGATTTGACAAGACAAGAATTAATGCATGTGAATTGATATGATGTAGACATATCACCTGACGTTTCAACCCAGCAGTGGCAGTTCCCAGCCAAGCCCCAGGCGTAGCAGCAGCAGCAGGAGGCATCAGACCAGCATGCACCACCCAGCACCGGTTCACCACTCTTTTATTTCTTTTGCTTTTTAACCCCAGAAAAACGGCTAAGAAACCGTGCGACTACTCAAGAAACGGTCTCCTACATGCCCCCCTAATCTTCCCTTCACTTGACACGTGGATGACCCCATGAACACTCTCCATCTCAATCAGTCTTTCTCTCTGATCCGATCGTTTGTTGGATTCAAAAGTTACTGTTTAACAGACATGTACTCTAGTACTAGTTCATCAATTTTGGCAGCGCTTTGTGTGTTTATGTGCCTGTGGGCACTGACTCCCACGTGCCAACTATTTGACCACAAACTGACGCTCTTCATTCTCTATTGTAATAAATTACAATCAATCAATCTCCCTCTCTCTCTCTCTCTTTCTATGCAAACAGTTCAGTCCAGTCTACTCCACTCCAATATTTGCAACAAAAGGCTTATAATGCAAATCAATGAATTACGAACATGCACTACAAACTTATTATTATTATTATTGCTATTGTTACAGTCATGAGATGACATGATGATATCGAGATCTAGACCACACTCACTCAACTGTTGAGAGAAAGAGAGATAAGACTAAAAGATATTGAAGGGAATGGGGGAATCACATGTCTCTTCTTTCAAATCGTTCTTATTCCTTTTGCCTTTCCTCTCAAATGGGTCATTCATTGATCCATCTTTCTTCTCTTATTACATTAGCTCTGCTGTAACTTCTGTGCCTATGTATGTATAGAGACTCCACAGACTGAACTTCAGTTAAGGCTCTGTGTAAAACAGTGACCATTGTTTTCCCTTGTCGGATGGCATGGCATGATATGGCATGTGGGTGCTCTTGCCATTTCACATTCTACCTACCCTCTATATGTTTTTTTATATTAATTAATTTGTTAACTATCCTCCCCGCCCCAGATTGATCTTCAAGCTACCCTAATCACCAATCAAATTTCAAATATTCATCTCTAGATTGATCCATATGCATAGATCCCAAAGATCCTTTCAATCGTAAACATAATGAATTAAATGTTAATATTACATTAATAATGCTAGAGATGTATTTGTGGTTCAGACTTGCGATATGATAATAAGTTACTTAATGTCGGATCCAATATTATATAATATTGGTTAAAAGGAGACCAAATGTAAGAGTTGCCCGAGCAAGAATGTACAGGACTATGTGTTGTCAACAAGTTAGATCAATGTTTGGCAAAATTAGTGCTTTAGACACTTTTAGGAACAAAAAGACCTTATTTTCTGCCCAAATGCATTAGCTTTCATAACAAGTAAATCGCCTCTTTTTTTCCTTTTTCAATTCTTTTCTTTATTTCCCCTAAGAGTATATATGATGTGACAAATCTTATAGAACCCTTCTTTATTTCTTTTGAAAATGAGTAAAAACTAAAAGGGTACTTGTAAACTAGAATCCCAAAAAGAGATCTATAGAAGACCTTAATGGGATTTTACTTTTTCTACTTGTTAGTCAAAATGTCCACAATTGGTAGTACTGTTTATAAGCTTAAGATAGGAGACGTGTGAACATCAACAAGTCCTCCCAATGTGATTATGAAAGAAATGTATAGCTAGCAGTGAAGTGGAGCTTTATGGATGTATATAAATTATAAATTCTTTTTTTTTAAATAACGTCCATGTATTACCGTTAAAAATGAATAAGAGAACTCTTATAATTGCTTTCCATGGATGAATTTGAGAAATGAATTCTAACCAACCAGCTAAGTGTTTGAACTGCTACAATTCTTTAATTCTCACACGCATATTATTAATAATTAAAATAACCAATAAAAAAACCAGAAACTCGGCATCCACTTGGGCCTCCCTGGCCAAACTTTACGTAGTACGGTTCTGTATTATGATTTTACATTTGCCTTCGCAAAAGCAGAAGGCCCTTTTTATGCCTCAAAATTGAAGTAATTAAGAAATGAACCTTTTAAGTGTCAAAGAAGAGAGAAGACAAAAGATTAACAAATTTAGCAAGTGAAAGATTTACATATAGATCATTTGAGCACATGGGCCATCTAAAGTTAGTGACGAGCGCTTTTGAAACATATCATGTTGTTTTAACTTGTATAATATGATACGAAATCTTATATATGGCTTGGACCGTGCACTTACTTTTATCATAAGCAGTGTAAATAGAGAAAGTGAGAGCTATAGCTAGTTCCTCACAGTACCATTTACGGAGCTTTTTAAGGTTTTGAACTATAGCCAGCCATTGGAGAGCTTAATAAGTATTTTCATAAGCAGACACATCTCATCAACTTTATAATATATGTCTACCAAAATTTCAATAAGCTCTCACACCCAACAGGGAAATTTTACTATAGTAGTTTTGTTTATTTATTTATCTTGGCAATCAATCACCTAGCTAGGGCTAGGGTTAATAATAGTTCAGCTTTCCATGAAAAGCAATGTCATAATTAGATGACTAATGAGTAGGTTTACTTTACTTTTCCAACTTCTGAATGTATTCAGAAGAAAATTAGCAAGACCAACCCCACAGTAATATTGGTGGGCTGAAGCTTTTGTTGATGAGATTAATTAGCATCCTTTCATCTGTAACTTTCTAAAGCTTTTGGCTAAAGAGATATGATATATATTATCCCAACGTTATCTATAGTTTGCTATCATTTCCGCTTTTTGTTTACTTTATTGATTAGACTGCTAATTACAAATCAAACTAAATGCAAGTTGTTTAATTAGCTGTTTGTCAATCAAAATCTGCATTATGAGAAGCAAATTAATAAAGTAAGTGCTTTTATTTTATTTTATTATTTTTGCAGCCAAATGCTTGCAGTCTGCTTCACTTTCTACCCTCTCATGGCATCTTTAGAAGTGACTGCAGTCACTGCTGATTATTGGTGTCTCCCTTACTTTATTACTCTAATAATAATTATTATTATTTATCTTTTCGTTTTGAACCACTTTTACGGTCTTGCATAAAATATGGTGGCTACTATATTTTAATAATTTTTTGCAGGTATAATTGTCTTAGAATTAATTAATCGCAAACTATAGTTATTTAGTTATAATCAAACCTAATTAATTAATATATCGAATTTGGTATATATTGTTATCAGTAAATATTTTGCTTACGGTACAATTTATCCATCCCATCAAAAGTAATTAAAGGATAATATCTTGTGGGATCCATTTCATACGATTATTCTAACTAATAAGATAAAAGAAAATGCATTCCATTATGTTGTGTCTCTTTCATTCTCTTTCAATTTTGGAATATTTATTCTTTTTACCTTTCCTCTCCATTATTTTGTGCCAAATTTTGAAAAAGTTTCTTCTGATACTGTTCTTATAAAGAGTGAATTTAATCAGGGAAATTATCACAAGACTCCTTTAAGTTTGTTGTAATACTATAAATGGATAATTAATTTCAAAATACATCACCAAAAGACACTACATGTACCCTCCACCAAAAGTTGACAAAATATTGACACAATATATCATAATATGAAATCCATCCAACCCTTTATCAATAACTTTTTAATTAATAATGGACTCTCAACTTATTGGTTATATTAATTTAAGGATCTATGGGCATGTTTGGTGTACGACATTGTATAATACTATTTTACTACATTGTATTAAATAGTGTAATACATGTGTTTAGTGTTAATTTAGCATAGTATTAATTAATACAAAGTACAACCTTTAGATGCATCAACATTATATTAAATTATGTAGAGCTAATCCATGACATTAGCATTACATTGTATAGCACTAATAAAAAATGTTAAAATTATCCTTATAAAATTCCATATATCCAACAATACCATCTAATTTTTAAAAATTTTAAAATAAATAAAGATGTATTTAATAGATAAATTATAAAATCAAATTTATTTTAAAATTTATTTTCTAAAAATAAAGAATGGATTAAAGGAGTCACCGCCCCCACTGCGTGACACCAAGGGTCCATTGCCTCTGTTAGACCAATTGACACCTAGTATGTCACCATAAACTCAAATTGTCTAATAGGTCCAGTGAGGGCATTGGACCCCAAGTAATTTTTTCAACAATTAGCAATTATTTGATAAATTATTAAATAACTAATTTTATAAATAAACTAAAAATATATTTATAGTTTGTACATATTTTTTGAAAAAAAATTCTTTTTTTTGTACAAATTAATACAATACATGAGTATACCAAACATTTTATAATTTTGACATAACATTATTTTTAGTACTATATAATACAATGTTATATAATATAATATTATACTATATTATATAATGTCGCGTACTAAACATACTCTATATACACACAAATCTATATATATCTTGATCAAGAAATAATTAATAAAGAGAGATAAATACATATTAGAAAGTTTTAATAACAAAAAAAAAAAACTCAAACTTTGTGCATCTAACAATGATAATTAACAAACTACTTTCAATAAAATTCACCGAAGTTATAGAAGTCTAGGAAAACGATCCCCAAGTTTTTTTTTTTTGATATGATAATACTATCCAATCAAACAAATAAGTTATAAGATTCACAAACTCTATCTGGGTTTTCGATACGATGTAACTAATTTGTATGATCCATCAAACTGTACGAAGTAATTATAATATCACTGTATAAAAAAGAAAGATTGCTAAATTTTTATTGCTTTGATAATAATATTTAATTAATATAATAAAAAATGAGGGGGGGAAATTAAATAAAAAAAGAAATAAAAATAAGTTCAAAAGGGTCAACTATATGCTGGAAAAAACGCAAATGGGGGTGTGGGGGCAATGCCGACAAGCGTGGGGCTGTCTTGTCAAATCAGTTCCCTCTCACCCTCAGCGGCCCTCTTTCGGCAAATTACTCTCTTTTCTCCCCCCATTTAAATTACCTAACTGTCCTTCTCCCTCTCACTCTTCTTTGAAAGCGTTCATATTTACCAAATTCTTGAAAAAATATCAAAAAGGATGATTCAAAAAATAATCACCCACTTGAAAATTTTAAATACTATAGCCACGACGATATAACTTTTTTGTTGTTAAACAATAATAACTCGAAAACCCAAAAATATTCATCAAGTTATCAAACACTAAAATCGAAAAATTAAAAACTAAAAGTAATATTGATTTATGGAATAAAGGTTGTGATTACCTAAATTATTTTACTACTGTAATCAATTTTTCAAAAATTTCATCTAATTTTTATTTTTTTTTCTAATGACCCATTTTTATACCATGAACCCTTTTATCGCAGTAATAATCGTACTCATTACATTTTTAACTTCTTTACCAATTCGATAACATCACGAATAAATTGGCCTTGTAGATTGCAAGGGTCATGCCAGAACAAGCACATATTTTACAAGCTTTTTTCTTCTATCAATTTTAACCAAAACTACTAAATGGAATAGTACTGGTGATAATTTACTTGGCAACAATAACAAAAGAAGCAGCAAACTGGGAGGGTTACGCATATTTTGATCAAAACTAGTCATAGTACAAGTTATAGATGGTATTCATCTTGGAAAGCGATAGAATACAATAGCTAATTCAGACTTCCTGCAAAGAAGATTAACTCTCTGAGAGACTTGGCAACAAATTAAAAATAAATCCGGTTGCAAACTTTTCCATCTATATATACCAAAATTCAACTATTTTTACAAAATTCTTGAAGCTAGCTAATCAGGTTACCCATTCCATGCGTATACTTCTGCATTTGAGTACAATAGCAACAAGTACTACAAGCTTTTTATATTTATGTACCACAAAAAGATAATTTAGCCGTTCATGCAGGTGCGAGCAAAAGGGACTGAGAAGCTTGTGATTCTATTAGAATTTGGATTTCAATAAAAAGGTAATGACTTAAAATGAGTATACCTTATGTAGGAAATAAAAGTATGACAAAGTTCCGAACTTAAAAATGTGTACAGATCAGATGATTAGAAAGCATTGAATAAATTATGAGACTTGTGACCTCATATTCTTTATTGATCAACAAGCCATATGAATACAGCTACTTGGGAAAAATTAAAATTAAGCAGGACAGAAAATCCATGGTACAGAATACTACATAGGCGGTTAAAAAAAAAAAAAACTGTACTGTTAAAGTTCTGTCTATGCAGTTACAACTTAGACAATTGCCCAGAACTTCTTTCTGCAAATTAGCACTGTATCCATCTTCTTCTCTTTATTCTCCAGAGAATGTGATTCAACTTCCCATAGAAATTTGGGGGCAAGATCATGGATTCTTGAAGTCATTGATTCCTCATCTCTAATTATGATTACTCCCTGCAAATTGATTTTGCAGAATACATTTAAATCATTTGTAATCTGTTAATGAGGCCACACATAGAAAGCAAGATTATATGTCAGACTCCACTAAAAAACACTTGCTATTGTGAACGGAGCCAGAACCAAACAATGAAACTCTAGCCAACCTTAAGGTCATTTCTAGCTTTTAAATGTGCCAAGACATAACAATACACCGATAATATATATAGATATATAAATCCAGAGAAGTTTTAACAAACTGAATATATTGTCACTCAAGTAATGTTCTCTTTTCCGCATTATACCAAATGGAACTCTATGTTTGAAGAGCTTGGGAAACACTAAGGTGTGCTTAAGGGCAGTCACAACATTTTGGGCTAACAATACTAAAAAGAGATCATATATTGCATGAATTATCAGTATTATGAGCATTGCCGCTGGCATGACAAACTGTCTACTCTGAGATTATGTCGCATAATATAACACATATTTTTGCCTGTGATGGCAATGTTTTTCTGGTTGCGTTGGGGGTGACGGGTTCACAGAAACATACATAAACACCACTTCATCCTTCAATGAGAGTGTACATCAAGTTACATTTTCAAGAGGTAATAAGCATAAGGATTATATTTTCAAAAAACAATTACCTGAGGTCGTAATATACGGTCCATCTCCAGCATAAGATCTTCCAATAAGCAACCTTGTCCACCATTTTTGTAGTGGGAGAAGAGGTGATCAGCATGCAACAAATCGTATGTGCGGGGATATGTTGAGAATGGCTCACACCTGAAATTACCGTTATATATTATCCACTGATTAAGTTACAAATCAAATGAATGCTGCCACAGTAACAGTATAAGACAAACTGATTATATATAGAAATTAGTATAATACAAAAAAAATGAAATAATTAATTTTTCCATACCAATCATGAAAAGCACCCAACAGACCCCTGTTATATATAGCCGACAAGGTATTTTTCATGCTCGTGGGAACTATATTCATCACCCAAACAGGATATGAGGTCAATGCCGTAGCAAAACCTCCACAAAAAGCATTCATATCCATGACATTTCGTATTTCTGTCGTGTTCGCCTTCATCAGGTCCCAGTAACGCTGAACTTGATCTTTCCAAAAGATAGTGTCTGATGTAAACTCAGCTTGACTTATACCTATGATGTTAATGAAATTAATCATGTCAGATTTCACATAGTACAATGTTGCTTATCCATTTCTAAACTAATCTTAGCAATACAAGACAAAATTAATGTTTGATGCCTTCGATTCATTCATATTCTGCATGGCAAGCAATCAAATACATCTACTTATTCAAGAGATATAAGAAATATAATCCAAGAAATCGGAAAGAAAAGCAATTTAATGCTAATAGAATATTTCTAAGTGACAAGAAAAGGGAAATCAAATTTTCAAATAGAAATATGCAACGATAGATATCCCAGTTGCATCTGCAATCCTAGAACTTCACATTCTCCTTCCTTCAATGATATGTAATAATTTTAATGTTCTACTTGTTAATTCTTGTTGCCTAAGTAACCAAAAATATCTCTGACATAAATGATTTTTTATTTACAGAAAAGGAACCAACTACTGAGAATGCCAATAATTTGAGCAAAAAATAAATGAGCCAAAGAACATCTCTTAAAATCAGTCTTGAACGTTGGAATGGAAGATTAGTCCAAGCCTGAATCAGTGGTCGATAGTATGAATCATTAAATATCATAAAAAAGGAATATGCATAAAAAAAGCCTCCAATTCTGCTTCAGTCTCATGATAAGGTGTTACATAAATTAGAGACAAAAAGGTCACATTCAAACTGGGCATACAGATATTTCAGAAGTCAATAAGCCAGGATAGTGACAATAATATTAAGACAGTAAAATAACATACTAGAAACCTTGGAAAGACGACAGAAGGCCCCTTTATTAATGGTTCACAGCTATTCAAAGAAAAAAGAATGGTTTCTAAATACAAAAAAACGTAAAAAAAAAAAAAAAAAAAACCTAGCTCCTTTTACTTTTCCAATATAAGGTACAAACCTATACTGGTGAGACTCTCCAAATATGCAGAGAGACGCTCTGGTCTTGGAGGGAGTTTGTGAGAATTTGTTGGCTCCCTTCTAACATCTATACAATTTCTAAGAGGTGTGTTCCATGATGGTTTAGAATCATCCACAGCATCACATATGTCTATGAGCTTCAGATCTGCATTCTGTTGGAGGCATGACTGGTTTTCATCTTTAATCCAGATTGCTGTCTGAACTTTTCGAGCAATTAGTCTCCAGCACATTACTGTAGTCAGGTTTACCAACTTATCCCAAATCAATGGATAATCTTTATCCTTCCGATAAGCAGGTGGCGCCGAATAGACAAAAAATCCATTAGGTCGAAGAAGGCGGTTCACTTCTTTGAGCAAAATTCCATCTGTAGTAACCAGAAAAACATTATTGGAAGAAAAATTAATAAACCATATGAGACGAAGAAAACAGCTATACCGGAGAACTAATGATGTTTTAAGAAGCCTTCACCAAGTCAAGAATAATGGGATATGAGATTGCATACTTTTAATAAATAGAACTTCTTGTATAGTGTGTGGCAGAAATGATGCAATACCTACTACCCAATATCTAAAGTTTCCATAGAAAACAATCCAAGACAACCAAATTAATGACCAGCAAGTGATCTCTGTGCAAAAATTTTGAATTTATCATGACAGAGTGGAAGTAGTTTTAAGGATAAAGGGACCAGAACCCAATATCTTAAGCATTCCTCGTTTGTTTTTAACCATAAAATCAAATTCATAATTCACTGCATCCTAATAACTTACACACTAGAAATATATAGTCCAAGTATCATATAACACCTTAGTAAACACCCCTTACAAACTGACCATTCCCAGTAATGCTGTTAGCTACTAGAATACAGATTAGGTACATTTTGCAAACTTATGTATAAATCTCCTTAAAACTCCAAGGTTTTCTCTCAAATTTGGCACAACTCACATTTGTTAGTTGATGAGCACATCAAATTTGCATATCAATAGACATTGATTGACATCTTACGGTACCAAAATGGTAAACTAACTCTAAAAACAGCTGCTTAAAATCCTCTTAATTGTAAATGGGGAAAAAAATCAACTTATCCTAATTATCCTTTAACTATGAACTTCATTACAATGAAAAATATGGTGAATAGTTTTGTTAAGTCAAAATTAATAAAAGCATAAGAAGACTTTCAAGAGTGTATTTATCACTTCTCAACAGCAAACCAAAGTTTGTTGACCGCTTTATAGCAAATCCATACATTAATCATAGTGTTACTCCTGCATAGACACGAAATTCTAATTTTAAATGTGTATAGATGGTAACCTTAAACATAAACCAATCTACCAAAAGATAAGCGATGACATACTAACATTTTTTACAATAAAAGAAGTTATGGAAGTAAATTACAAGGAAATTTTTAAGAGAGAGGGAAAAGAGAGAAACCTAGATAGCGCAGAGATGGTAAGAGTTGCATGTATGGATACATGAATCAAAGTTATATTAAGAAAAAAAAAAGTGTCAATCACAATCACTACATATAATAACCACCTAAAAAATAACTATCCTAAACTAAAATTACCATGTAAAGATCTAAATCTCCCCCTCAAGTTGGAGCATAAATATTATCAATGCCCAAATTGGATGACAAATAGATACTTGCTGACTCTCTTCTTACCACAACATAGAATTACAGTAATTCAACTTCACAAAAACAATAAAGCTTCATGAGATTAACTGATAAAGAGTTAGCCATTTCAATTAAACTTCTAAATAGTAGACCCAACGTCCCAACCAAGCAAGAAGCTGATGATGATGATAACAACTGGACGTATAAGACATGATGAATTCTGGTGACAGGAGACTGTTTTCTAAGCATGGTTTTTGGTGAGACTACTAGGATTGAGATTACAGTTTCCAGTGAGACTATAGGTTTTTTGACAGTCAAGAGAGTGATAATTTCAACCGCTGGCCAGAGATGTTGAGGCTATTCAACATTGAGAAGGTTAAGGTTTGGGACGTTAATGAAGTTTGGACAAACTATGGAGACTTGGCTCAATTATGGCAACAATTTTTTAGTGACTTACATCCTTCTATGAGTTCAATACTGCAGATCATGAATCTCACTGCTTAACATTCACAAAATATAGGAGAATCTGAAAACATTCACAAAATTCAAAAGCCCTCCGAACATAAAAAACACAAGTTTCACTTATACTGAGGACATAGAGAGACTGTGAGAGATTGAAAAACATTAGAACTAACCTTTTTTTTTGGGTAAAATTAGAGACTTAAAAGAAACGAGACTGACTTATTATTCTTCTTTTTTTTTAATTTTTTTCATAAGCCGAAATTTCTAATGATCTTTACCCATTCTCTGATACCATGTTAGCAGAGAGGGAAAAGAGAGAAATAAAATTCAATCACAATCAATACATACACTCCTGTATATAGCTGTTGTTGGTCCTTTCCATCAACTTCTCACTCCTTGTTTTGTTCAATTATAAATAAAAGAAATAAATGACCACTTTGATGGAGATTTATAGCATCATTCAAGTAAATACAAATTAAGATCATAAGAACATAAGCTTGTTATATAGCTACACCTAATCATCGCCTAAAATAGAAATATTATTATCTAAAACTAGCATATAACGCTCTAACATAAATGAAGAAAATAATCAAAGGCATATCTGCTACTAATAGTAATGCATGTCAAAGGTACTGACCATTGCTTATCAGAGTTTTTATCACCCAATATATAAAGCTTTCTTACATTGAACCATCCATACAATACACATATTGATATGTTACTGGGTCAAACAATAACAGGCAGCACCTGAAAACTCAATCATGAGCGATTCATACAAAATCAGTACATCAAGCTTTCTGAAACTTTATTGTTTATATGTTTAAATGAAAACTTTGTCTAGAAACAATGAAAAATTTCAATAAAGAACAATAATAATGAATGTCACACAAAGACAATTACTACAGGAGTAAAAAAAAGTAGAAAGACCTTAAAACTTGTCTTAAAGATTTACACACTACAATAATATGACTTTCCAAATTATGAAAGTATCTCCAAATTATTAAAAACACTGCTGAAAATGTTGAATAACTTTAAATAAGTTTCGCGGAGAATAAAGGGGTTTGTTCAGTGAAAGAGTTAGATATAATAAGAGAAAGTTACAGAAATCATCAAGTAAAGGTTAAGTGAGAAAATTCTAAAAAAAGAGGATGTTGCTCAATAATATCAGTTACTTCATTAGAGAATATTCAAGGGGTATTTACAGTACAAGATCTATGCACAGTAACAACTTTTGGGTGGAGGAACTGACACTAATGACTAACTTCACATCACACAACTTGCTCAATTTTGTTGACATGGCAGATAAAGTGGAAGCACTAAAACATGGTTCCTTTTCTGCCGCTACTTAACTTCTACTGGCTGCAGAAGTCACTAAATATATATTTATCAGTATAAATGTGCTGCAGTATCTTAAGTCGCAAAGGAAACTTGATAACCACTTCAGGCTGACATATTTGTTTTCCACAAACTACTACTTCACAGTCATCAGTATGTACGATAATCATTTTTCTAGCTTATTAATTATTATCCTAGATGGATTTCTTTATGACAGAAATCTTATTGAGAGAGTTAAATTAATCTAATATTCTGAATGTAACTTCAAACACGTGAAAACCTTAAAGTGCCAATATAAATATACAAGTTTGGAGTACCAAAATACCATTCTCATGCCAATCGACACGACATCTTGAACAGTGAACCATCTCAAAAGAGCTAGAAGGATAAGGTAGCTGCTTTGTGGCTATGGCAGAGATCATTGCACCAATCCCTCGCTCCAAAGCAAACTGAATTTGGTTTTCATGGCCATCTTTGGGGGCAAAAGACATTGTTTGTATATCTAAGGGAAGAAGATAAGCTGAGAAACTGGCAACTCCACAACCTACATCAAGAACTTGAAATACCCCTGCTGAGCGTAAGTCACCTGTCTCATTAGTCATCATATTTCCTAACCTGAATCAAAAAGAAAAAGTTAATCCTCGAGTGAAATCAACTCCTGCACACTACAAGATCAGACCGAAGTTGATGTTTAATAGCGCAATAACCAAAACCAAACATTTGTCTCAAAAAGCTAGCATCCTTTCAACATTTCTGCACTTTCTATGAGGAAAATTGGTAATGAAAGATCAAAATGTATCACAAATTATGAAAACCGTAACTTCTCATGCACTGAAAGTAAACTAGTTATTCCACTAGTTATGGTGCATTAACTTGGTAAGATGATAAATTAACACAATGAAAAGAGAGTGAACTATTCAGCAAATCAACCACAGTTACCTTTGAATGTACTCCGATGCCCCATGCTTAAAATGAGTACCACCACCAGGGAACCACCACAGTTGGTCTTTTTCGTGCACCCAATTTTGCCCTCCTTTGACTTCAGCAAGATGTGTATGATTAACATTGCTTCGCCATACATAATCCCGGCTTCTTGGCCACCTTATTGGAATTTTATAATCTTCAGGTGGTGGCACCAAGCAGAACACACGCTCTCTAGGTGGAGGGCAGTGCCTCTCTAGTTCCTCTCTTCTAGAAAGATTCAAGCTGGGGAGCAACTTTTTCACATAAAAAGGGTCATGGCAAGGGATATACTCATTGAATGTTAAAGGACATACATTCACTCCAGTCTCGGGGATCACAATTGGCGTTGTCCGGTAAGAAAGAACAACTTTGCTTGCAAAAATTGTAGTACCTGTAAATGCAGTACATAGATGTATATCATTAACAAGAATTCAAAGTTGTCAGAGACTAATGTACATTAAATTATAGCTTTGGACGCTTTTGTATAAGGACACGCAATCCGTTCAAATCACAAAGTCCTAGGTTTCGATCACAAGGATGATTTCATTGTCAAAATGTTTATGTCCTTCAAATGGTCTAAGTATAAGATGTCGCCGTTGCTGTGCTTTATTGCTTTCGAAAGGGTAAACATAAATATCACATTACTACACACTAAATTTTACTTTAAACTCACCCAAACAAAGCGCAAATCTAAAACCAATAAAAGTTAAAAACAGAGATCTCTTACACAAATTGAGCTAAAGCAAAAACAAACATATACTTGGCACAAAGGAATCCAAATTCCGAATGGGTATCTGTTAAAGTGAGCAAAATGCACACCATATCTTGCAGAAGAGTTGGAGGAGCTTCGAGAGACGTAGATGGGAGCATTGGTGCCAAAGATGGTGCCGAGGTAGAATGATCCCGCCATCAACAGAACAGAAACCATTATCATCTGCGCTGATTTTGAATCAAATGCTGAACCCAACGCAACTGAATGCCCTCCCATTGTGTTTCTCTTAAAATTTCACTCTCTCCTGTCTCTGGGATTGGAACTGCTTTTGTTGTTTTTGTTACAAAGAGAAGCCATAATCAAAGTAATCTAGAGGTAACTAAGTGAGTTGGTTAATTCTAACGAAGTCCCTTGAGGTTTCCACAAGATTTAGGTTTCCTCCCTCAGCAACGTTAGCTGGTTAAAGGAAATTCCATTAGTAACCTTCATATAGCAAATAGCATGACTAAAACTGTAATTTACCTTCAAGTGGTGTCACTTGCAAACTGGGATCATAAAAACTCGTATGGTATTTTTTTTTATGATTGTTATATTATCCTTTATTATTTTATCTTCTACTTCTCATATAATTGGTAAATGAGATATTTCCTTTGTTTGAATTGACAAAAAAGAGAGTTAAAATTCAATTTTCTACACTTCAATCATTATTAGGATTCCTCCCAATATCTTGGTTGCTTAACTTTATGAATCTAACATTATTAAATTAACGTTATGAATAAATTTGTATATTTTTGTTTAAGATAATGGTTTAACTTCAAATATGTAATTAAATAATTTTAAAATTATTTTAATATATACTATTAATATTTCAGAATGACTATGTGCATATTTGAATGGTTATTACCCCACATATATATTAGCTTAACGAAGGAGAATTTCATCATCTGATATGAGATCTCATGGAGATTTATATTCTCAATGTGTTCATACCAACTATCCAATTTACCAAGATTTTGATATCTTTATAAGTAATCTCACTTGTCTATAACTTTTAAGTAATCGATACTCAGACTTGAGTTTATTATCCTCTCAAGATTAAGAACATTTATAACTAAGTAGCTCGGAGAAATCCCTCATCTATTTTTGTTTTTTCCTCTTCCAATAAATTTTCGCCATGTACGCTGCCAAATCATTTTGTAGAATTTAAGTTGTATGAATATTGTAAGTCTAACGTTACTCTTAACATAATATCTCCATGTTGATTATAGAGATAAATTGTCTACCTTTATGTAAAAGTTAAATATCTTCTAATAGTATCAATGAAGTGCCCAACTTCATCGTTGATTGTGTATATCTTTGGTTTTTTATAACAATCCCATGATATTTTTGAATATCAAAGTCAACGCTCCATACATCTTGATCATGTACAATATGGCTAATAGGCTTATGCTCATGTCCATTTTGAATATAACAACATTAATGAACGTATTGTAAATTTGAGATAAGAAAATAGACTTACAATAGTTTAAGACTAGACAAACCCTTACTAACCTAACTCCTAGTCGTCCCTAATGTTATATTATCTTCACCAACATGTTATATTAGATATATGACTTTCTATTTCACCCTCCTCTTCAAGTTTGACCTTAATCTCAGCTTCGCACTAATTAAATCCCCTTTTCCTCAAGCAAAAAATAAACAATCTATAGAGCGGTTCTATTGTTAACACAAAAACCCCGATTAAGAATAATATATAAATTTCTCAATAGCTTATTTTGATAGTTTATTAGACATGAATAACGCCTTTGAAGAATTTACCCACAAACACCAAATTTAGCAATGCTATTACAACATCAATAATGCTACAGTGTACACCTTGGCAGATATAGTAGTAGCTAACTCCGGATTGATTCATATGGTCTACCACAATTTCGTGTAGTATAGCATGCTCTAGAATGTTTAGCATAGTAGAATATATGTTCAATTCACATTGTGATCAACGCCGGTACTGTCAAAACAATTTAATTTGATTCCTAATGTCAAATCAAGGTTCAACACGCCTCAAACTCTGAAGACTGAAAATGTCGACAAATTAAAATACTATACATTTATAAAATAATTACGTTAACAAATGGATTTGAAAGAGATAAGATGGAACTTAAATTACAAGACTCTTAATTTAATTTCATTATTTTTATATTTTTCGGGGAATCCCAAAGAAAATTTCCTTTCTCGTCTCTGAACCATTCTCATAATTTTACTCCCCAAGCCCTTGACAACCCTCCCATTAATTCACTGGGCCAATACAATTTATGTTTCTACAGGATCTTAGATTTTGAAGCTGATTATTCATGTCAAATGTCCTTCCCATAACCTGCACCCGGATCCCCAGAAATTTATAATATGATGCATACATAGAACATGTGGAGAGAGCTTAGAGGAAGGATTACTATCAACTACTTCTGCTCATGTTACTGGCCTTGACAATGGCATACCTCATTGATTGATTCCAAATCAGTATTTATATAAATGAAAGTTACCATTTCCCCCCTCAATAACCTTTTTTAATGGAATGGCGTGAGTAATGAATGTTAATCCAAAAGCAAAATTGTTGCATATGGCTCAACTAGCAGCTAGCTACCTGTTAACTCGATCGGTGATACAAGTTGAAGTTAAAAATAATATTGTACAATGCACGTTGCAGTGAGCTTAATTAGTTAATATCTTTGGTTTGGTATAGACTACATACGATCCTGATGAAAGAACGGGTACGGTTCCAGAAAATAAATAGTAAAAAATGCCAACGAAAATTACAAGAATTGACAAGTAAAATTCAACACAAACACCAGGGGGATGTAGCTCAGATGGTAGAGCGCTCGCTTAGCATGCGAGAGGTACGGGGATCGATACCCCGCATCTCCAACTTCTTAATTATTTTTGCGACTAAATTTTTTAGTATTCAATAAAATAATTTTGTAAAATAATTTTGTTTCAGTAATTGTTATTTATCAATATTGTAGCTTATGATATGCTTGTTTAGCTTTGATCAATTTTGTTTTCTTAGATGGATGTGCAAGTACATGTAGATCAATTTTGTTACGAGCTTGTTTAGTTTTGATCAATTTTATTTTATTAGATGGATGTGCAAGTACATGTAGATTGGAAAATATATGATTCAACATAAACACGATGGGGATGTAGCTCAGATGGTAGAGCGCTCGCTTAGCATGCGAGAGGTACGGGGATCGATACCCCGCATCTCCAACTTCTTAATTATTTTTGCGACTAAATTTTTTAGTATTCAATAAAATAATTTTGTAAAATAATTTTGTTTCAGTAATTGTTATTTATCAATATTGTAGCTTACGATATGCTTGTTTAGCTTTGATCAATTTTGTTTTATTAGATGGATGTGCAAGTACATGTAGATCAATTTTGTTACAAGCTGCTTGTTTAGTTTTGATCAATTTTGTTTTATTAGATGGATGTGCAAGTACATGTAGATTGGAAAATATATGATGGGGATGTAGCTCAGATGGTAGAGCGCTCGCTTAGCATGCGAGAGGTACGGGGATCGATACCCCGCATCTCCAACTTCTTAATTATTTTTGCGACTAAAATTTTTAGTATTCAATAAAATAATTTTGTTTCAGTAATTGTTATTTATCAATATTGTAGCTTACGATCTGCTTGTTTAGCTTTGATCAATTTTGTTTTATTAGATGGATGTGCAAGTACATGTAGATCAATTTTGTTTTATTAGATGGATGTGCAAGTACATGTAGATCAATTTTGTTACGAGCTGCTTGTTTAGTTTTGATCAATTTTGTTTTATTAGATGGATGTGCAAGTATATGTAGATCGGAAAATATATGATTCAACATAAACACGACGGGGATGTAGCTCAGATGGTAGAGCGCTCGCTTAGCATGCGAGAGGTACGGGGATCGATACCCCGCATCTCCAACTTCTTAATTATTTTTGCGACTAAAATTTTTAGTATTCAATAAAATAATTTTGTTTCAGTAATTGTTATTTATCAATATTGTAGCTTACGATCTGCTTGTTTAGCTTTGATCAATTTTGTTTTATTAGATGGATATGCAAGTACATGTAGATCAATTTTGTTACGAGCTGCTTGTTTAGTTTTGATCAATTTTGTTTTATTAGATGGATGTGCAAGTACATGTAGATCAGAAAATATATGATTCAACATAAACACGATGGGGATGTAGCTTAGATGGTAGAGCGCTCTCTTAGCATGCGAGAGGTACAGGGATCGATACCCCGCATCTCCAACTTCTTAATTATTTTTGCGACTAAATTTTTTAGTATTCAATAAAATAATTTTGTAAAATAATTTTGTTTCAGTAATTGTTATTTATCAATATTGTAGCTTACGATCTGCTTGTTTAGTTTTGATCAATTTTGTTTTATTAGATGGATGTGCAAGTACATGTAGATCGGAAAATATATGATGCAACTATCTTTCATGCAACCAACTTCGTAGGAGTCAAGAAAATTTAGGTCATCAGGCAAAATAATTCCAACATTTACCACTAAAAGTATCAATTAGGGATGACAAAATCCGGGGCAGGGTTGGGGATTTTCCGGGTAATTCCCCGGCCCCGCATGATCGGATTTTCTGGGGCTCCGATTCGGCCGGATTGTTTTGCCATCCCTAGTATCAACCACCTTAAATGATATAGGCATGGTAAAAGTGACTCAACTAGATAAATAATAAGTCACCTTGGTATTTAATAGAATTAATAAAACATTGCAAAATAGCAATTCCTACCTCATATCAACACTATGCGAACAACCAAAATGAAGGTGAATAAATACCAAGCTGAGTTGCTCTTTTACCACAATTGTGTTCCGCATCATAAATTTAGTATTTGTAGGTAATAATCCACTCTACATGGCTACTAGCAATTAACTTAGATCTACGTGTGAAGTGGTTAATAGGCAATCGTATAACTTAAAGTGGTTTTAAGAGATAGTGTCTACATCATTTATAGTCGATGCTTTAGATGACTCACTCAAGTTCTGAGCGACACAGGAAGATGGTAATATAGAAATGAGGATCATTATATATCACCTGTTAAAGCAGATTATGTTCAGTTAAATGGTCAATTATGAATGGTTATATTTACATATGCAGATATCTGCTTGTTAAATGTTAATAAGTCAAATGCCCTCTTTGTGACATGATGCATTCTTTTTGTTACTTTGCAGTACTGTCTCTGGTTCATTAGTAGTGAACGGTTCGTTTGTAAATGGTAAAATAGCTGATCTCATTGGTCAGAGAGGAGTCATTAAAATTTTCTTTGTACTTTCTAAAGATCAGTTGCTAGGTGTTCTGTAAACTTCAAACTAAAAACTTAACTAAGTTTTCTAATATATAATTTGGTGATGTTTGCACATCGGGCAGTGTGGTTGGCAGATTCATTCCTCTTCATTGGATGGCCAGCAATAGCGTTCTCCTCTGAGGTTTAATTTTTCATTAAAACCTAGTTTTCTCTTTGTTAAGAATTAAAATTGGAATATCACCTACAAGTTTAAGCTCTTTAGGTGAATCAGTCTTCTTAATACGATATTAGAACAATCAACAATGTTTTAAGTTGAAATCTGCTCTAATACGTGGTGATTTGTCCATATGGTTTTCATAACAATAATACGATAGAAAATAGAAAACCGTAATCTAAATCAATTTACATTTTCTTTATCTTTTTTATATCTTGATGGGGTTTGATCAATTAAAATGCTTGTTGAAAGGCTGCTTGGTCACTGAATCTAGGAAGACTATCACTTGGAATAGGAGTTGGGCTCCCCGCTCATGCGGTAATTTTACTAAATTTTATTTTATGGTTGATTAATTTATATAGTTGATGCACAACCATACTTGTGCCCTACTTTTGTTCCAAGACGAGCCTCTACATATTGCCGAAATTACACCCAAGAATATAAGGGGAGCTTCGACAGCGGATAATGAGATAAAAGTTAGATAGCGTAATTGTTAGCTCCTTCTCGAGTCTAACTCAATGTTGTGCAAACTTTTTGTCGAACACAGTTGATGCTTACTTGTGGCTTTTCACTGACATATTTTGTTGGAAATGATGTCTCATCTCATGGTGCACCTTGGCTCTAATTGGTAAATTTTCTTTAGTTGTTACTTCCTTTCTTTGATGTATTTATATCGATGACACATACTTAATTCCATGACAACCATCGGCCTCTACATTTTCAAAATTTTCAGTTGTTGTTCCATGTTTGGTGCAAGTATTGGGCATATTTTTTATTCCAGAATCGCCTAGATGGCTGGTGAGTTCTATATATTCCAAATTGATGTCAAATACTATGTTCTAGCTGTGTTTAACATAAATAGATAGCTACCTATCCAATGGTGCTCTAGTCCGGTCTCTGAACGTTAAGAAATATGCGACCTTCAATTTTGTTCATTGCATTATCGAATTACGCAAGGCTCTTATGAGAATGAGATCTAATCACTATAGGGTAGCTTACTGCCCGCATAGGATACTTAATGCTAGAGCATTTAATAAACATTCATTGGTTTTTAATATTTTATTAATTTAATTTATCATATAATATATATATATATATATATATATATATATATATATATATATATATATATATTACACTATTAAGTAAGTGGAGCATGTTAAATGATAAAAGATATTATATTCTGTCCCATTTTCTACCTTTTTAACCTCTGCTTAATCTAATTAAAGATTTTAAACCTTGTCATCACATTAAACCCCACTTAGTTTCTAAAATACCTTTTTAATGTATAACTAAGTTTTGTATTATGATCCTAATGATTTCTCCGATTTGCGAGAAGATTTTGTTCATGAGATTGTAACAAGTGATGAACATTTTAGAAACGATTTGGGAATAACTACAGCATAAGATGAAGGTTTTGAATTTCATTCGGGAAGTACATTGGGAAGGGAAGCTAAGAAAGTTGAAACACATAGTGTTTTGTTGCAACAAAACAGAGCAGAAAGCATAAAGCACTGCTGCAGCAATCAAAAGATATTGCTTGTGGGAGAGGAAAATTTGTCATTCTCTGCTTGCTTGGCCAAGGAAGCCCTTTGTTTCCGCTGCCAATATGGTTGCTACTTCCCTTTTTTCATACGGTTTTGCCTCCCCTTGGCTCTTGTTTCATTTTAACTAATTAAATTCATGTCAGAGGCATTGACTAGGGTCTTGCTTGCTCTGATAATACGGTGAAAAGACAAACGGCAGAAAGCAATCCCTCCCAAGTAACAACCAGCCAATCCACGGAGTTGAAACACAACACTGACTTTGGCCACAAAATGGAAAATCTTAGAATAAGTTCCTAAAATACCCTTCTAATTTCTTTGTATGAAATGATAATATATTTTAACTTACTTTGCATTCAAACTAATATTTTAATAATTTATTACCTAGTATCAAATGATTGATAAAACATATTTTATATTATTTAACAAATTAACTTTTGATCTGGGAGGTCCCTTGATTTTGCAAACGCTACCTACTTCTTTTTTATTTTTTATTTGTTTACTTTCTATCTTTAAATTTAATTTCAAAGCCTTAGCACCAAAACTTTTAATATTTTTATTCTTCTTCATACTCATTCATAAAACATGCAAGCGATCATTTTTTAAAGAGTAAATCAAAATTATCCTATTAAATGTAGTTTGATTGAACCTTGTTTTAACCTATTTAACATATTTATTAAAATTAAGTAATGTTTTAGATTCTATTCAAAATAATTTATTATAAAAAATTAAATATCAAATAATAAAAATCAATTATTATAAAATATCAATTAAAATCTTTTATATATACATACACACATGGATATAAATTGATGTAAAAAAAAAGTATCATTTAGAGGAATTGTCAATCTTGTCCATATATATATATATATATATATATATATATATATAGACTTAAATATCTAGCGAATTAAAACTTTTGAAACCTATAATATTATATGTAGTAGTGTATGTCGGTAAAACATAATAAATTCGAAAATCCAACAAAATCAAGAGTGAAAATTCAATCTAAAAATTGAATTGGATTCAATCCGATATATATAGGAATAAAACTTTTGACTTCAACTTTTGAACTTAACACTAAACAAAAATTTATCACTATTCATCTCACCTAATTAAGAGTTGAGATTTAAAAATAAAAAAGTTATATTGATAATGTCAACCCATTAATTATCTCAAATGTTGGATATGGGGGATTAATAACGAGAATTTTATGCCTAGTTTTAAGTTAAAAGATTCCAACCTTATTATCAATTCACATCCACATGCGCCCTTTAACGTCCAAAAAAAAAATCCTCAAATATTTTTTATCTTCTTTATCAATTTTGTACTATATATGCACCTATAAAATCCATACAATGGATATTTAATTTTCTTAACATCTTGCCGATGATTAGGCATGTCAATGGGTAGGGTATACTAGCATCCATACCTTACCCGTTTGAAAAATTTAAGACCTATACTCTTCAAGAGTCTAAATTTTTAGATGAAGGGTCTAAATTTTTAGACCCATATATTCTACCTATGCCCACTAATGAAATACCATACTATACCCGTTTATAAAAGGAAACCCTTGGGGTCCAATCATTTTATTAAATATTATTAAATTTTTAATTGATTTATTTATATTTTTATTTAATAAAAATATTGTAATTATCACATTACTTTAAACCAAAAAACAGAAAGTATTACTATATTACAAAAGTAATATAAATTAACTTAAATATAATATTTTAATTACATTGAACAATTTGCTAGTAAAATCAATCATAAATCACACAATCACATAAGGTTAATGTAGTACCAAAGCAAAACTATTAGTTTTGAATTTTGAATTTCTTACGTTTGATTTAAATTACTAATAACAACTATTATTATTTATTTTAAATGAACATTTAAATGGTGTTAGTAGGTCTAGACTTATAGCCTTCAAGGGTCTAGTTTTTCATACTCGTACCCTTAAAATTGATATTCATAGACATCCATTAGTGTATGGGTACAATTACAAGTGGGTATAATTGTTATTCCTATTTACCATTAATTCTTTTTTATTTCAAGTGGAAAAATCTTTGTATGAAATATGTTTGTCCTCCTTTCCAGATTCAAAGAAGCTTCATCATACTACCATTATGGTTCTACACACTTTGTTGTTGATACCAAAGATGCAGCTTATAGAAGCTTTACATCATCCTGAAATCAGAGTAATATTCAACCACTTCCCCCCTCGCATACTTTAAGAAAGCATCTGGTTCCATCTTATCTAACCCACCTTTTTCTAAAAGGGGTTGTAGTAATTCTGCTTTGATACTACTTGGACTGGCTCTCTCATATCGGCGAAATTCTGTCTAATGGCATTCGATCACGAAATCCATTGAAAGCCGCATAAGTGACCTGTTTTTGATCCTCCTTTGCATATTGTGAATGCCGTGTGCTTTCAGTGTTTCTTGTGCTTTTGACAATAACAGAATCAAAGCATATATTCTCTGGATAAAGCAAAGATTGGAAATCTACGTGCTTCCTTCATATAGAACTTTAATTCCAACTAAATTATATATTCTGCAATCTTTTTCATACTTTTCATTAGTTTATTTATATCCCTTTCCACCGAGGAAAGATCCCAACTGTGCCGACTCTTTATCTTTTGCTTATTCTCGTCGACTCTTTAATCATGCTTTATCCGAATTTTGAGCTGGACAAATTAATTTTGCTGCCTTGGATTTCTTTCCTTTAAAGACTTTTAATCATTTGTAACCTTCACATTTCAGCATTGAGAACCAATCCTTAATCCGCCATGTACATATGTGATTCAGGAACGAGAAAATAATATGAAAAGAATATAAATTATTTTGTTGTTATATAAAAAAATGTTATATTAACGGGTATTCCTCTATGTGTACACTTTGAACATGTATTGTGTATATATATACACGACGGCAGAGCTTTACTAAGCTCATTATTCCAGCATAAAATCTCTCAAAAGATTAATAAACAGTAATAACAGGTCAAAGTTTCTGCTGAATCTCTTCCAAAATGCCCAACTCTGAAACTCAACAGAATCAACCACCAGAAGGTATCCCTTAACACCATTTCTAGCTGGCTAGCCCTATTTTTTGTTTTTGGAAGCTAATCTACACATTTGGATCTTGTTTTCTTGCTAATGTTTGAAGGATATCCTTCCACCAATTCCCCCACCGGGAAGAAGAAGCGCTGCCCTCAAACAAAGAAGAAAGGTGACCGGGGATTCATTGAAGGATGGTAAGTCAGAAATAATATTCAAAAGTTGAGCATAATTTTCCAAAACAAAACTTAAAATTACCAATTCTTTTTTTTCTGAGCATCGAAAAAAAGTGATCTATGTTATTGTTTTTGGATGTAGTATTACCATAAATTGATAATTAAGAACTTAACTGATCAATTTTCTTCTCTAGCTGTTTAGTTGCATTTTCCATCAACTCTAATCTATATTTGTTTAACTCTGTCAGTTTTTTTTTTTTTTTTCTGGTTATGCAGCCTTTTCGCTCTTTGCTGCTGTTGGCTCTGTGAAGTTTGCTTCTGACCAATATTGATGACACTGGACAGATAGATTGATTTTCTATACTTTTTGTTGAGTGTTTTGAGTATTTATTTTCATAAATTTTCCATTGCTGAGCTCAGTGTGTGAGTGACTCGTATGGGTAATCAAATATAGCAGATTTGCTTATTATTATTATTATTAAACGCTATTTAATCACAGTTGTAATCTAATTGAGCTGTTCTTTTTTTCTTGTTAATTTACTTTATTTTATCTAAATCCAGTTCTAGTTACCTGTGCTTTATTTATTTTATACTTTGTCATTTCTAGCTGAATTTGCTAAGTCAGGCTTCGACAAGGGTAAGTGACAATAGAATATTTGGGGTTTCAGATGAATATAAATTTCGTGATCAGATTTGTAAAAGTGGTTTTTAGAATGTTTGTATACATATTCCAACAGTACATTCTGAGTTTAAAGACTTATCCAAATTTACAAATAACTTCCAACCACAATGGCCCAACTGATTGATGGCAGGGTGGATGATATAGCGGCAACCATTTTTTAGGAATATATAAAGACTTTGTTAAAATTTTGAGAAAAATAGAGGATAAAGGAGGAGAAAAACCAATTGATGTACCTTGTTTGTTGAAAATCAATCTTTCAGCAAATGGAAAAATTATTGAAGAAAAATTTTCAAGAGAGTGATGTTTAGAAGAAGAGATAAACCACAAGAAGATAGTTAGTTATGTGGGGATATTTGCACCTATTGTTTTGATCTAGACTCCAATTTTTCTGTTAAAATTTTATCATAAAATTATCCTTAGATAAAATTATAATTAAATAAAATAAAACTTAATTAACTTTTTTTTTTTGCTCTTTACAACCATCTCTTTTCTTTGTTGACATTTGGTAAACATAATTTGGCCTATTTTTTTTGTAATTTTAATTTGATCAAAATATGATGAAATCCAAGATAATTTTTACATTTGGAGAAATAAATCAATGCTTGTGAGGATCACAGTCACACCAAAAATGTAATTCGGCCTATTCAATGATCTTTAACAGCAAGAAGAGAAGCCCCATAAGTGATATCCTCGAGCTATTCATATACTCTTGAAACCAAAATATAAAGATAGTTTCATTAACCAAAATATAAGATCGATGTTTATTATTTGGTGGGATGTGAAAATTAACAGGAGTTTATTTAAAAGAAAAATTGTTTATAAGATCTATCTCTAAATGAATATTTAAACTTCTGTTAAAGAAGTCAGATGTTGTATCAATTAAAAACTTGTGCTCAAGTAGCACCACTCTGAAGAGAAATTCAAATCAATGGCCCTAAATAAAAATAAGCAGTAACGTAAAATATGATCAATTCAACTTTGTAAACCAAAAGGGACATTTAATATAAGTTTGAAAAAAAAAAAAAAACCCTTTATTCACCTTTCCTCTTCGACCTAGCTTTTTCTTTCTCTCTCTCTCTTTTTTTCCTTAACTTTATTTCCAATATTTTCCTTTTATCAATCTTTTTCATCCCTTATTATAAAAACACAAGAAGTTCATTGTAAGATGGTAGTTGACATATGTTAAAAAAATATTGGAAGACTAAAATTTTTGTATATTATAACGTTGTTAAAATCTCCTTCACTTATTATAACTTTTTACCATCTAAAAGTATTGTATCATATTAAATTGTATTAGAAGAATTACATAATGGAGTTATCTATACAGTATCACTCTTTTTGAGGACCTATTAAAATGAAGTAATTCTTACTTGTGAGTCGTATCAATATTGACACAAATTAATTCTTCACAACTATATAAACTGTCAATGAAGTTCAAACAGGTTCTTCAAAATTTGTAATAAACAATTAATTTGAGAATTAAAAAAGAATTAGAACAAATTAAAATCAGAAATTAAAAAACAAAAATAATAAAAAATAATTATTGTGAAGCCTCATTAATAATTAGTCTTAAAATTAAAATATCAAAATTAAAAAAAAACTCAATCTGAAAATTAAAAAACATAGAAAAAATTAAAATCCAAAAATAATTATACAGAGAGAGGAAAAAAGGGTCCAAATGATATCTTTCCTCTATTTGTGGGGTTTAGGAAGCGCTTTGTTTTCTAAGTAGGGGTCTAAGTGATATTTCCCTCACCATCTCTTTCTCGGGCAAGGAAGGAGAGGTTAGGTTGGAAAACGCAACCAACGTGAAGATTGATTTCATTAACTTGCACATCAATGTTAAAATTTTCAAGTCCTCTAAACGATGTGATTCTGTTAACTTGCACATCAATTTTAAAATTTTCAAGTCCTCTGAAAGATACCTTCTTATTTGGGCAATATCGCCTTTTTCTATCGGTGTTTAGCAATTTTATGCATCACCAACATTAATACCTTAGTAAAATCTTTGATTTCATTTGAAGTTTTTATTTAGAAAAAAAAAAAGGAATGGAAAATCTAGGGGAGACGAAGCAAACAGGGAACGTATGAATTTACATCACATAGTTGATAGAAAAGAATGATAAACCCATACAAAATCTAGAAAAGGGATAAATATATACTACAAAAGTAGTGTTACTCTTACAAACTAATTATACAAACTAACCTATACAAATTGATGTGACAAAAAAGCATTACCCAACTTAATTAATATCATTTATTATTAGTATTTGTTCATCCAATCGTATCATACCACGTCAATTTTTATGAGTGATCTTATAAAAAATTTGTTAAAAGTAATATTGCTCTTACATACAAAATTCATCACTTTCCATGTAGGACTTAACTTTGTATTTTTCTAACATGACTTTCTCACCCGTAGCAAATAAAAGATCTAACACCGAACTAAGACGAAATATAAAATCACTAAAAAAAAAAAGAGATGAAACCATTTGCAGGCAAATAACCAAATAAATACTTAGAACACCAAATTTCTCTTTAAACTTATCTATAAAGTTCAAAAACTAATATAATAATTTTTCATATCAAAGTTACCAGTATTTAGTAACAGAATTGAGTAAAATAATTTTCTTCTACATTCTTCTTTTATATTTTTATTTTTACTCTTTTTTTTAAATTGTGAATTATGCTAATAGTCAAAACGCAAAATAAAAAATCTTCTAAAGAAATGGATTTCTTTGAATCCTACACAAAAAATGAAGAGCAGGCAACTTCTATTGGAAGTATATAGTTGACAAAATAATTACCCATCTATATGATTTTTGATCTCTTACTATCTGGGTTTATTAGCATACACCACATAAAAAAGAAAAAAAAATGGTCGTTATAATGCTACTCATCACTCGAAATATCTAATGTCTTGCCTATCAAAAAATAATTGTGTTTCGGTAAAAAAATGTTATTCTATCAATTATATTTTTCGTCCTCACTAGTACATTATTTAATTTAAGTAATAAACATTATTTTTAGAAGATAGGTGATCTGAGTATTATTACCCGTGTAAATAGTCTCACCCTAATAATGAAAAATTATACATATGCATTCTAAAGGTAGCCCCAAATCCATGAATATTTTTCACTCGAGTTTTCTATGCAAAATAATCAACAGGAAAAAAAAAATCATACACAACTTTGACAAATAAAAAAAAAACAATAAAGAAAATAAATCTTGTTCGATAATCCAGTAAGCCTACTTTCCAGCTTATTTTTTCTTATAAATTCACCCCTTTGGCTAAGAGGATAAGTCAGTGCAATGTCAATAAATTTGTTCGCATAAACAACTCACTCTAAAACTTAGTAGCCACTGAGTTGCTGTGCATAAGAACTTGAGTTCATAATCAACCCACTTAAAACTTAGTAGCAACTGGCTTGGTGTTTGCATAAGAACTTGAGTTTGTTATAAATATTAGCGGTAGATATAGACCACTGGAGAAGATCAAAGGAGTAGCTTTACCAATACCCACAACCAGGTCGATTTTGTGAATAAATATGATAGTTTGATTTGAATTAACCAATTTGACCTCTTTCTAAACTTTCCCAGATCATCAACTTATGCGAAGGACCAGTAGACATTTCTAAATTATCCGATCATCTATAAGGTTTCTGCATCACTTAGCTCACAACATATGCAAGCAGTATATGAACTGCTCAAACAGGCATGAGTTTCAGGCTCACAATATTTCTGATCCATTCCTATTCAAATGCTTATAACTAATCAACTTCAAGCTGCTGAAAACTTAAGGCACCATATGTAGAAGCAATAACTTAAAACACTTTTAAACTTTATTATTCTCATTGTCTTAAAAATAAAATATGAATCTGGACATATCCCATCACTTATTTCAATCTGAGATAGATCCAATATCTTAGGGCTAAGGATTCTCATGAAAAATTTGATAAAAAGAAAACAGACAGCAAGCATTTAAATTGACATTATATGAACAAAGAACTAACCAATAAACTTATCAGATGGTATCTGACAAAGGGAAGAGCTTTTCTAGCATGTTATTAGAGAGAATTCTATTGGGATCCAACTCCTTCCGGGCTTTATTGTAAGGATCTACAGGAAAACGTTTTCTTAGCCTTGCTTGGAGAGCTTCAAGCTCTTCCTTCTCCTTTGGAACCTGGACGAAATTGATGGAGATTTAAACAAAAAATGTTTTCCATACACTACAAAATTCTAAAAGAATTATAGTGGTCGAATTCTGCTAAAGATCATGTTAGAGTTATTTAACAACCTAAATTCAGTACCAAAAGAAAGATTCCATACACTAGCATGACTCCAGATAGAAATATTATAACTAAAAAATGTTCTGCTTCCCCCAATAAGCCTGCTGTTTATAAAATATGAACAGGGAATTTAAATTTCATCAAGATATTAGTAATTTCTCACTGAATTTCATGGCCATCTAAACTTGTTCAAATTATGATTCAAAATATGTAAGCCTTGTAGGGTGACTCTTTTTTATTTTAAAATTTGTGATGGATAAGTTGAAATATTTTAAAAGATTAAATTAATTAGGCAAAATTTTGAGAATACCTCAATCTTAGCCCAATGTTCATAAGCAGAATATTGATCCCACAATTGTGTTTGAGTCAACTTCCTGTAGTGGAAGAATTCATCTGTTATTTCCTTTCTCTGGCGAGCATCCATTGTGGGAAGGTACATAATTATGCCAACCTGATCAGAGTTGAAAAAAATAATAATAATAAAATGAGGAAGAATATGAATCATTTGTTTCATTAAAAAACAATCCAGAATATTAATCCATTACAATACATAAAACATGATGAGGCAGTTGGTAATCAGCATGATAGAGACTTGAAACCCTGACACAAGTGACAAAAGTTCTTATTGTTGGAAGGATCAAATTCAAACTAGAATGCCTTATTTGGTTTATATTGTTAGCAAGAGGGATTGCAAAGGATGCCTCTATCATATCTGGCACATGCTTGTACATTAGTCACAAGTAAACCCCACAAACTTGAAACCAAAGCCATGAATCTGTAAGCTAGGTCATTATCCTACATGCATAGAGAAAAAAATTGAGTAGATTTGTGATGATAGTGTTAAGAATCAAACTTGATGACATCTTTGTCCCGATTAAAATGTAAACCAATCCAGAAATACTGGAAATAATTCAAAACTTGGTCAAGAATTAGATTAATACTTCAAAACAGCTTAAATTCAACAGAATGCATCAATTTCTAATACCATGTCCAAACAAAAACCTTCTAACAGAAAAACAATATCCGATATTAAATTTTCCCCTAAACCCACTCCACATAACTCTTTGTTTGATAAGCTGGGAAAATATAAAACAAAACAAGGAAGAAAGAAAGTGGAAGAAGAAGAAAAGCAAAACAAAACAAAACAAAAATAAAAGTAAGACAGAAAAAAAAGAAAAAGAAACACCAACCCCCTCCCCCCCTTTATTAATTTATCCAAGGCCGAGGTATAGAAGGAAAGAACAAATATGAAAATAATATAAATTACCCACCCATGAGAAAATATCATCCTCAGCTGAGCTATAAGCTGGACTCATGAGGCTTTGACTGCGTGTCGTCCAGCGCTGCTCTATAGGTGCAGGTGCAGGAATGTCTTCCCTCTCTATCAGCTTCTTCAGCTCATCTATGTATTCAAGGTCTTTCATGCTCGGTTTGGCAAGGGTTCCAGCAGGAAAGCAAGTCTCTGACACCCATTGTTGCCCACCACAATCAAAGCCCAAAATCTCATCAGCCCATCCAACCCTGTATCCCTCCGACTTCGTCCAGAATTCAGCCTCAGCTTGATTGACCTTTATGACATGGTCTTTGTTTAGAGGATCAAGAGCAAGCAGTTTATCTCTTAACTCTGTAAATGAGAACTCATTTATGTCTGGTTCATCGTTGTTATCGTTGTCAGAAGATTTCGCTAATATCTCATCAGCTCTGCAATAAACTAAAGCGAACAGTTAATTGACTAAAATAAAAAAAATGATAAAATATGTAAGCTAAAGCTTTAGTTTTCCTAACATCAGAAGTAAAAAGGATTGCATTTGCAAAGTCAAATCAATGATGATGACTAGATAAATCAATGAAAGATAAAGGGAGAAAAAGACTACAAAAGGATAATAACAAAAAGAAAAAAAAATTAGATGAAGAAATTGAAATTGGACCAGGAAAAAAAGAAAAAGATAGAAAGAAAGAAAAACATTTAAGAGCCAATACAACTAGCAATTTCCAATCAGTAGTTGCAAAAATGGCTGAACTAATGATTACATGTCATATCTAGTGGCCTAAAAGGGCTTCACTCAGACCAACATTCTGAATTTCAATTAAAACTAGAAGATATCCAGTAATCCTTAAGATCAAACATAATTATGAACATTCTTATATCCATAAACTAAATATTATCTAACGTACATGACACTTATCGCATCAATAAATATTCTGACAATTGGAACTACACTGTTGGCATGTTAAATCAATACACATTGGGAAGAAGATGGGTGTGGGCATGTGATTATGCAACAAATGCAAGAAAAAGAGAGAGATGAGAGGCAGAAACAAGATCTTCAACTCATCCAGCTTCTCTATAGACTTAATGAATTAGTATTACCAGTTTTACCTTTCCCAGTGTCCAAATGTGGGAACAAAAATGAATAGCTAAAGCTAACAGCTGTACCTATACTTTTTGAGAGACTCAGTGTAGAGGTCTCGAACATGCTGTAGAGCTTCATCCCTGGTATATTTTGGTTTGAATTTGGGTGGACCTCTCCGTTTTGAAACAGGGTTGCAAGTCACAACCACAACAGAGTCTGTATATGGAATATAAAGGTACTTCACATGCTTGTTCTCAGATAGCAATTTCCTGCAAAATAGAAAGGAAAACTTTTAAAATTATGATAACCAAAATGGTCTATCAGTTATTTGATATGAAGGACAGAGGGTGGACAACCAAAAAAGATGGAAGTATATTCCAATAAGGTCAATAATGCATTTGCAAATTGCAAAACCATGACAAACAAGAGAAATTTCTCGGAATGGTATATTAATGCAATTACTTGTGATTTTTCTTGATATCTTTTATATTTGAAATAGAAGTATGCTCCACAAGTTCTTGTCTCTCAACACACTGAAGGGTGACTTCTGCAACCACTCCAAGACCCCCAAGACCAACACGAGCTAGATAAAAGAGTTCCGGATCTTTCTCTTTTGAGATCTCTATTGTTCCCTTGGCAGGAGTAACCAACTTCATACTAATGACCTGCTCATCAATAGGAGGCAGTCTTGCGCCCGTACCATGCGCACCTACCTACTAAGAAACGGACATAAAATTTGAAGATCAGGACTCAACTATGAGTGAAACATAACATCACATGCATTTCGTAGCCGATATTTCCTTTCACTCTTTTCTAGAATCCACAAATCGCATCAGAAAACCACCCCTGCCCTAAAGTTAAAAGGTTTGACAATTTGGAACATAAGGAACTTTACATACAAGCAAGATATATTAAGAAACTCGCAACCAGATATTCAAAAGATCTGATTTTGAAAAGTAAAGAAGTAACCTGAACAATCCCACCAATTTGCTGCTCTCTAATGGAGGCAAAGTTCTGAAGCGTGAGCCCATATTGTTGAATCTCATCCACCAGCCCCTGAACTCTGATCCCAGCCTGCACCCTCACTGTCTTCTTCTCCTTATCCACTTCCAGCACCTTATCCATCAGTGCCAGGTTCACCATCCCGCCCCGAGCCAGCCCGATCCCATTCGGGGACAGACCAGACCCGACAGGCCGGAGCTTGGTCCGCTTCTCATTGGCCTCTTTGACCAATTTCTCCAACTCCTCCAAGTTCTCGGGCTGGTGGAAGTTGCGGGTTTGAACCTCGTGGGTCCCACTCCAGTTGGAGACCGTGTGGAGGTCTTCGGGCAATGGGGCGTAGCGGAAGAGCTGGGCCTTCTTGTGCTTGGCGTTGTCGGGGAAGGGGAAGGAGTAGTAAGTGGCGGCGCCGCAGAAGATGAGGAGCGCCGTATAGCCGAGGTATTTGCGGAATTCGGCATCGGAGGAGGTGGAGGAGGAGGAGGATGTTGAGGAGAGTGTGCGGAGTAAGGGGAAAGGATCTCTGAGGGTAGGCGTGGGTTTAAGGAGGAGGATGTGGTGGTGGTGGTGGTGGAGGGATTGTAGAGTGCGGCGGAGAGAGAGGGATCTGAGCATTTTGTTTTATTTTTATGTGAGAGGACAGAAGGTGTAAGAGTGTTTTGGTGGCGGATGAGAGATGGATTTGGTTGTTTTGTATGGTTTTGTGTGTGCGTGCGTCGCGGGATGTGACATCCTCGAAACTCCGATGGCAGTAAATAAAAATAATATAAAATAAACTTAAGTTATGTTCTTTCTTGCCTTTAAATTCTATTCTCTCGATATTTTTTTAACGTAATTTATATTTAATTTTAATTATATATTTTTTTAAAATTTAAAATAATTTAAAATTAATTATATATTTTTAAATTTAATTAAAAAAAATTTAGGTTCATAGCCTTACTTGACTATGATAGTAAAGTAGGCGTCCTTCTTCTAATTGCTGCTACTATTACTGTTCCTCTAAAACTTTATACGCAAAATAACGTGTAAAGTGCAAACAAACAGGGGAAATTTGAAAAACAAAATGACCAAAATTACCCCGTCTGCTGAAAATTGATCCACTCCTGAAAGATTTAGACACAATACCATGTCTGATAAATCGATGATTTAATAGATTTTTTATTTTCTATAGGACGTTGAAGGTCAATAGCAAACAAAGCAAATTTGTTGCTCTATCAAGTGTGAATCATGTTATCTAAATTCTCAGAGAACACGCACTTCTTGTCTTAGATCCAACTTTGCAATTCTTTCAAACAAATAAATAAAGAGGTGAAAATAAGAAACACCAAAATTAGGGGTCTTGTTAAAAGTAACCATCTTTCAAAAACTTTAGGCTTCTTACAACAACATTTTAACATGCGTGTGTTATTCTTGTAGTTGAATGTAACATGACTGACCAAGCACTAACACTTATAGACCACCCCAAGGTATTCGACAATTATCAAGATGTCAAACGTTTTTATCAGATAGTAAAAAATAACTCGGATCGTTCTGTTAAACTATCAGTGGGATCGTGGGGTTTAAATTTTTCAGTGTCTAAGCAACTCTTCAAACGGACCCCTTAATTTTGGTCTCTTTTGGCAATTTTTTCTTAACAAAAAGGTGAAAGTAAATAATCAAATAATAGTTGTCTTTGAATTATATAATATTATATGAATAATGACATATTATTTTTTATAAAAATTTTGTAAATATAATTTCAATATTCTTGAAGATTATAAACGCTTATTTGTATTAATTTTTATTTTTAATGAAAAACATATCAATACAATAAATATCATTTTATTATTTATTTGCAGTGTTCTTATAAAATGACTTATAAGATCTTAAGGCAAAGATTGATGAATTTTTCTATTATGTTATTAATAAATGTGTTTCAAAATATATTTGACTAACTCTTTGTGTCTGGTAAATTACATTAAATAAAAATGTTCTATGTTATACGAAAGACAAAAACGGAATTTTTAAATTATTTTTGTTATATAAGAGGTTCAAACCAAAATGTTATTCCGAAATCAAGATAGAGAATCACTTCACCTAAAAGTTCAAGGACTAGTATGGGATTATTGTTCATTTATTTTTTCACACAATATCAGTGAAGGTGTTTGATAACTATTTCCAAATTACTTTAAAAATAATAAGGTTTTATAAAGAAATAAGGTTTTAATGGAATTGTCCTATCATATTTTCAGTATAGTTCGTTGACCCAGCATGACTTTAAATTGTATAATTATCTTACATAAACGAAGACGAAAGATAAATATCATTGATTTTTCCTTAATATCAAAATTTTGTGTAGTATCTAGTGACAAGAGTCAAACTCGAATGTGTAGCTTACCCTTCACTTAATTCTGAGAAAAAAAAAAGTGTTTTCTTTCTTGTTATTTTAAGGGTATTAATGAAATTGGTGGACTATTTGCAGTCAAAAAAGTTCTCTGAACATCCAATAAAATTTTAAAAATAAATTGTTAATTTAAATGCCTTTTTTAATACCAAAATAGCATTCTAAATTGATTGTGATTTTCACCGGAGTAGTTCTATTGAAACTCCATTTTTCACGTATTAGACCCGATTTTTATTTTTATTTTTATTTTTTTCTCAATTTTACCTTTAAAAAAAGTTACTAAAAGTCAAAAAAATAGCCGGCCTATTATTCTTTCGATCTTTCCTAGTTCGCGTGTAGGGGGGAAGAATCCGTATGGACAGCGCTAAAATTCCACAATAAGTACTTCTTGTTTTTCTTTGGAATGATTAGCTTAATTCACTTTTCCAGCAATAACACGGAAGTTAATTACATCAGGGTTTTAAAAAATCCAAATCTCCAACTATTGCAATACGTGGAAAAACTTGGTTTCCACTTTCCAGGTTTGTCATAATCATTTCTGCTTATTAAATCAATGGGTCAATTGCAGTTAATGTTGTATAATTAATAATTAGAAGGATTTTTTTCCTCACATTTTGTTCCTTGACCACATCAAAATTAAAGTTACTTTGTACCCGTTGTAATCAGTAATGCTTAACAAAATTTTCACATGATTTCAAGTTAGAGCCGTAAAACTCCAAGAAGGGTGATAAAGAAGCATTAGAATATTTGTTATTTTGTTAAGAATTGAAGACCACACTCGAATGCAATATAAAAAATTGAATTTATAATTAAAGGATAATTTGGAAACTAATTAGGGTCTCTAAGGAGATTAATATAATTTTAAAATTTTTAATCGGGTAAACTTAAAAATGAGGATAAAGAGTTAAAAAATAGGGGTTGAATTGAATCTCTTTATCAATTTACATATATAGTGTTGAAAATAATTTTTCAGCCCAAAAAAAGACCGAATATTAGCCCAACATTAGCATCCAAGCTAGCCTAGTGTTACAGCCCGCCCAAATCGCTTGCTAGAGTGGTCCAAAAATGCGCAAAGGCTTGGCAAGTCCAAGCCCGTTTGCTAGAACTCTTTAGCAAGCCTCCCTTGTAAATATCCAAGATATTTTTAGAAGCCTCCATGTAAATATCTAGATTTTTTTTGTAAAAAGGTTTAGAGAATGAATAACGGCCGTCAGATGTATTAAATCTCGGCCGTTCATTGAGGATGTGGTTCACTATAAATACCTCTCAAAGGCTAATTTATAAGCATCGAAACAAGTTCTACACAAGTCATTGTAAAGAGTTCTCAAGCAACATAAAAGCTTTCTTCCTAGCAACACTTATCTCTAACCTCCCAACACTTCGCTTCTCCTTGCCGTAAAGCTCTTAGCTCAACGATCCTAGCCTCTCAAGCTTCTTTCAAAGTGAAGCAAGCCAACTTCAAGGCTTACTTAGCAACTTTCGGATTCGAGTTGTCTAAGTGCCGCCCGAGCGTGCTGCACGACTTCTAAGCTCGTGACACTAGGCTGTCTTCAAAGAGCCTAAGTGAAGTGGGACTTGGTCAACATCCATTTCATCAAATCACATTTAGAGACATGTGTCGAATGCCACGGTGCATAGCTAAACTCTTCATTCATCAACATCCCTAAAAATGAAGGGGCAGGTTACATCCACTAGGAGAAGATCCAAATACACCTTTATTCTCTTCAATAGATCATCGATAAGTGGTTGAAATGGTTAAAACCATCCTTAGAATTAGGTAACAACCTCCATTCCATGATTTAAGAACCAAGTCACATTTCATTATATAAACCCCATAAGGGCAAGTCCTTCGAAGGTATCATCCCCATAACCTCAAGTGAGTTCTCTGAAGCTCACTTACTTTATTCATTTCAGTCAATTGATGCTTCGTTCATGCTTTTCCGACTACTAACTTAAGCATCCAAGTGGCTATGCTGCCACCCCCTGCTAGAGTCCTCAACAAAGGTAGTTTCCTTGTGATTGCAAGAAAGCAGACCCAAAACCCCCATTTTCCCATTTTATCCTCAGCTTCCAAGGAATTTGGGCCATCCAAATTTTGACACAAACATATTAGGGCGTGTTCTTTTATGAATCCAGTATTTTTGTTTTCAATTGAATTTAGGAATATGTGGTTTATTTTGAATTATTTTAAATTTTGAAAAGAATTTGTGGTTGAGATTGAATATAAATTGCATTAAAAAATGTGCAGCACAGAAAACAGGATTTGGATTCATAAAAAAATAGAGCCACAACTTTGGAAGTTAACGTATCTAGGTTTTTTAATATTAATTGACTTCTTGAACTTCTGGCTATGTTGTTTAGTCTACAAATTTTTTCAATTGATTTACCTCGCTAAAATTTCATAGAAGTTGGGTTTCATTGGTGTGATAAAATATATGAAGAAAACTTTATGTTATGATATGATTTTTGTATTATTTAAGATGAAATCATAAAAATAATATAAAGACATTAAATTAGAGAGAAAAAAGAAGGAAGACAAGGTCTCTCATTAAGTTTGGAGGACTTATCATATTCATTCTTATTGATAATTAATTGCTTATATTATAATAGGTTTTGGTTTAATTTGGATGAGAAAAAAATAAAAAAGGTAGTATTATATGATTAGGTGAAGGTTGAAGATGATTATTTGTCCATAATAGTAAATCATTAAATAAATATTTTAGAGATAATAATTATTTTAATGTAACCAGTGTATAGTATTTTTTTGGGTACTGTTGATGCACGATTTCCAGACGGCCGAGAAGCGGGTCGGAGCTCGAGTTGTACGTCGGATCCAATCCTGCGAGCAAAGAAAAATAGTCAGGGGTGCCGGCGGTGGTGCTGGCGAAAACCCTCCAACGCTCAAGTCAGTTTCTGGCACTCCGAAATTTTCTGGGAGAATTTCCTAGAGAGAGAAGCTCTCAAAAGCAGAGGAAATTTAGAGAGAGAATGAGTTCAGAAAAATGTGCATACCTTGAGTAATAACTCGGAGGGTTTTTATAGGAGTCAGGATGAGTCATTGTGGGATCCAGATAATAGGCCCAAATAATGGGCTTTAGTAACAAGCTTACTGTATTAGATTTAATTGAGGCCCAATTTTGTTATGGCCATAACAATAGTCCCCCCAGGCCCAAGTCGACTAACGGGTCGATGTAGGGGCGATTTAGTTATTCTGGGCTGTAAATTAAATGTACCAGGAGGCCGGCCTAAAGATGTAATTTATTACACATGCATGCTTAGTGTGGCTTAAACCCTAAATTGGTGCTATATAAGATAACAAGTGTTGGGGAGTAGGGTTTGCTCAAAAATAGGCGGGAGTACCCTTGAGGCAAGCAGTGTAGGCGACCCAAGCAAATAGAACTCACCAATCCGAGCAAGAATTTTCCACGACAAGTAAATTCTTCCAGCCGCCACAAGTAAGTCCTTCTTTCTTGCGTATAGTGATTGCATGTTTGAGAAAAAATTTTATTGAAGCGAAAAGCTTACTTGATGGAGATGGGAAATCACTTAAAACAAACTTATTGGATCAACATGAATAAAAGTCCACATGTGCGGTTACTTTGGAATGCATGATTAGGCTTAATTTTGTGTGGTTGTTACTATCTTTTTTCTTTTGTTTTATGCCCTATGTGTGTGCATGTGATTGTGCAAGAACATGCAAGCGTTTGCATGTTCCTTTCATTGTGTGTTCAGGTGTTTCTTCTGTTGTGTATTCGGGTGTGAAAGAAAAAAGTGAGAGTGGCTTCCGAAGTGTTTCTTCCGCTAAGTGAGTGTGACAGTGTGTGAGGGAGAGGAGTGAGCTCCTAAAATGCAGGAATCATGCGAAGGGAGTGAAGGCGAGCATGCGGGGATGAATTGCATCTTTGCTATGCGGGAGCAGAATGCATGAGGGAATGAAGGCGAGTTCGTACGTGATGGGTGAGAGGCAAGCTTCCAAGGGCGAGGGGCGTGCGCAGCAAGCTTGCAAGGGTGTGCAGCGTGCGCAACAAGCTCGCGAGGGAGAGCTGCTATGCGCACAGGGGCGAACAGCGCGGGCTAGGTGCGCATGGTCGAGCGCTATGCGCGCAGGGGCGAACAGCGCGGGCTAGGTGCGCATGGTCGAGCTGGCGAGGGCTGGGCGCGCATGGGCGAACTCGTGGGACGCTGGGGGCGAGCTCGCGGGGCGCTGGGTGCGCGGGGGTAAGGCCGTGAGGCACTGGGCGCGCGAGGGCGAGGTCGCGCGGTGCTGGGCGCACGGGGGCGAGCCCGCGAGGCGCTGGGCGCGCAGGGGTAAGGCCATGAGGCGCTGGGCGCGCTGCATGCGGCATGCGGAGGTTACGTAACCTGCAGGGACTTCTCCGAAAAAATTTGAATAATTACGAGGTTGTTTCCGCAATTTTTTGAAACTGTGTTTTAAGCTGCGGGGGTGTTCCTGCAAATTTTTAAAACTTCGTTTTTATCTGCGGGGGTGTTTTTGTAAATTTTTGAAACTTCATTTTTTATCCACGGGGGTGTTTCTGTGAATTTTGAAACTTTGTTTTTTAATCGCGGGGGTGTTTTCGTAAATTTTGAAAACTTCGTTTTTTAATTGCGGGGGTGTTTCTACAAATTTTGGAAATTTTATTTTTTAATCGCGAGGGTGTCTTCGCGAATTTTGATTTTTTTTTTAAGGAAAACCAACTATATACTTTTGGTACAGGACCAACGTAAGATTTTCCTTTTCATGGGCAAAAATTTTTTTCAAGGGCTATTTTGGAAAACTTTCAGTATAGTCCCCTAGCATTTCTTTTCTTTCATCTCTTTCCTTCCTTAGTAGACTTGGTTTAATGACTAACGACTCATCTTTAACTTTGCAGATGGCTAGAATTAAGACTACTGTGACAGTGCTACGGGGAGAACCAAGTCATCAAACCCAGTCTGCAAGGAATAAGGATCATGCGACTAACCGTAAAGAGGTCAATGAGTTTTATCAGAATTTTTTCGATTAGGATCGTGAGATAAGGCATAATCTTGTTAATCACAAGGTGGTGGATGCTGAGGGGGAGAGCGACTGGTCGTCCTCCGCTACCTCAGATAGTGAACCTGAAGTTGAAAAGTGGTGGGAGGCTGACCATATTGACAATCAACTCCCGGCCGATCGATTAAAAATATATAGAGCCCATTTCCTTATCCCGGATTCAGTTATCCTATTTCTTCCAAGGAAAGGTGATCGGTGGAGTAGGCCATCACGAGGTGTCATTGGCTTAAGCTTAGAGCTACTAAGAGCTGGTCTCCGGGTGCCTTTTGACAATTATGTTCGACGGATGCTCGATGCTATGGGCATTGCCCTTACCCAATTGTCGGCCAATGGATGGAGACTTCTGATAGCATTTCAAAGTTTATTCAGAAGCGCAGGTCTTGGTGATCCTACCACCAACCATGTTAAGTACATTTTTGTCATTCACCCACCGAATGGAGAGAAAATAGGTTACTATTATATATCCCAGCAGGGGAAGACGGATGACCCCAACCGTCTTTTTGGCATTCTCTCACATGTGAAAGAATGGAAGTATAAACAATTCTGGTGTGGTGGTAGTTGGAAGTATCAAGAAGGTGCCCGTCCAAAGGGAGAGAAGTTGAGGATTAGGAGGCGTTTTGATTTTTATGATACCTTATTATAATGATACCCTATCTATCTTCATTATGAAAACTCTTGATCAACTGACATTCTTTTCTGTTTTAATTGCAGCTCCTTGGACCAAACGCCCGCTTTTATCTCAAAAAGAAAGAAACGACTTGCAAGAGGTGATCAAGCTACCCATTGACTCAAAGAACGTGAATAGCCTCACTGATCGGGAGCAATTGATCCGCCTTGGCTTGTCACCTCTAATTCCTCCGGAAGGTAAGCTTGATCATTACTTTCTGATCTTACCTCACTTCATCAAGCATGTGTTTGCTTTCTTACCAGTTTTTTTTTTTGCGCAGGTATATTTCCTTTACATCCTACCAAGAAGCAGTTTGCCTAACTCGGAGCCAGGATGCCTCTGAAGCCCTTCGCGCATGATAGGCCTGGTCCTTCCCAGAAGAAACGGAGTGAAAGTCCTCCAACTCTTGGACCTTTGAAGAGGAAAGCCAGTGGTCTTAAGGAGATTCCCATACAGAAGTCAGTTCCTGATAAGTCGACCTCTGTTCAGCCTGTGGACAAAGTAGCAGTCTCAAAGCCTACTGGAAGTAAGTTACCCCCTACTTCTCAACTACCTAGGCGTTTTACCTTTGATAGTATGGGCTTTCAAAGTGGCTCAACATGTGGAGACTACCTTCGTGAATTGTCTCAAAGTGCTGCACGTTTCATGCCTACTAATGCCTTTCCCGAGAATGTAAAGCTTACATACTTTGATGCGATCGCTGTCGGTATTGGCATCATACTTTAGGTTGGGTTTTACTAAGACCTTTTTATCTCCTTTTTTTTTTTATACTTTTGAAAGATTTGCCTTATCTCCTTTCCTCTCTTTTTCTTTCTTTCTGTAGGCGACAGGACCCTTAGCTCAAGGAGAGTCTACTAACATCAACCTCCTCAAGGAGGTTAATCATCTCACTTCTGAGGTCGCCGACTGAAAGGAAAAACATCAAGTCTGCCTTGACAACTTAACTAAAACAGAGAGAAAGATGGCAGAGATGAAAGAACAGATGGGCAGAATGAAAGCAAACTTGTCTGAAGCCAAGAATGAGGCAGCTATCCATCATAAAAGGGCCAATGATCTTGGTCAAGAGCTTCGGGAGAGGACTATTACTGAGCAAAGTAGGATTGACAAAGCAGTTGCTCGCTTCCGTAGGGGTCGTATCTACCAGCAAGCTATGGAACGTTCCTATATTGATAGAGTCAATGGGGTGCGTAGATGGTTTCATGACCGTTACCCAGAGATTGATCAGTCTCCCATAGCTGAACAGTTAAACTTGGTAGCAGAGTCTATCCCGACAGCAAACTCTGATTCTGAGCAATTCCACCACTTCATCCTTAAAGATGAGGATTATAAGTCGACAATGGACACAGCAGCCTGGGAGGCCAAGCAAGGCGACTCTACCTCATCATCTTCAGACGAAGAAGGAGATGATGAGGCCACTTCTTAGAGATAGTTGGAATTCTTCCAACTAGGTAGATGCTTATTCGTATGGAATAATCATATCAAGGCTGCTTTCTAAGCCTTGACTTTACCTTTTATTGTCTTTACTCTCAGTTCAATGTTATAGGTGAGGATTTGTCCTTACTTGGACTATATGTGTGGCATTCCTCAACCAATTTTGAAGTAATAAAAATTTTTTTTTCTGGTGTTGTATTCTTTACTCTTTTCATCTTCTTGCAACTTGATCATACATGAGCTTTAAAGATGTATGATTTGTAATGTTGTAAATCGAATACTTAATTGGTAATCTCTTTATAGGCCTCCCTATGGGAGTTGTCATACATGCATAAGTCCTTAGAAGGAGTTATTACATATATAAAAAGATCATGGATAACATGTTTATTTTAAGTGCTCATCATTTCATGGATGACGAAACAACCTCCCATCCATGGTGACCAGTCTTGTAGGTGCCTGGTCGGATGACTGCTTTGACTCGATAAAGACCCTCCCAGTTACGCCCCAATGCTCCATCAATGGGATCTCGAGTACTTTGGAGTACTTGCCCACTTAGCTTATGCCCACGGAACGTTCTCCTCGGATCATCAATAGCTTATGTGCATTCTCTTTAAAAGCCATATTGTAGCATTCTAGAGAGGCTCGCTGTTCACCTCTAACTTCTCCTATCCTCGAAGGTGTTGGAAACTTCAAGATATGATGATAGACACCCATTACTGCTTTGAAATCATAAAGTGATGGTCGTCCAAGAATGGCGTTATAAACACCTGGATGATCTACCACGAGAAAATTCACCATCTTGGTTGTCTGGAGGGAGCCTTCTCCCAAAGTCACAGGTAACGAAATTACTCCTTCGGGAATAACCTTTCCTCCAGCGAATCCCATCAGAGAAGTTTGGATGCCTCTCATATCTCTATGGTTAAGACCTAATCGATCAAATGCATCTAATGGCATTATGTCAGCTGAGCTCCTGTTGTCAATCAATACTCTTTTTAACCTTTTATTGGCCACTATTACTGTGAGGACCAAGACATCACAATGAGGATGATGGATACCCTGCGCATCTTGAGATGAAAAAGAGATAACATCGTGATTCCCAACATTGGGGGAGGAGGCTGTCAAGTTGACTTCGTAGCGAGGGAGGTCATATCTTGCCTGCCTGGCTAGGTGCCTCCGGGCTTGGGAACTTGGTCCAGCCACTACTCCCCCAAAAATTGTGGCTACTTCTTCTAATGGTTCCTTCTCTTTGTCATTCTTGTTGGATGGTTTAGGGGGCCGATAAATGTATTCTTGTAGCTGGCCATCCTTGATAAGACTTGTTTTCTCAGTTCAAAGCAATCTGCAGTGTTCTGAGCATGAACCCGGTGGAAATGGCAAAACTTTCTCTTATCTCTTGCTCTTGAATCCGACCGTAAAGGGGCAGGTTCTTTCAGTAGTCCCTTATCTTTGATTTCCTTCAAGATATCATGCTGTGGCATGTTAAGTAATGTGAAAGTACGATGCTCCTCTAAGGATCGATCATTATGCTCTTGGCGGGGTTGGGTGGATGACCCTTGCAACAAGAAGCGATCATTTCTGAATGTATCTCGCACAGAGCGTCGATCTGGAATTGACCTTTGATTTCTATCATGAGGTTCTCTTCTATGATTATCATATAGTCGTCTATCTGCACGTGAGGAATTAGGTATCACCGGAGTCTGCCCAGGGTAATTTGCTTGAAAAATTTCCTCTGCATCAGCATGGCTAGAGATCCTTGCTAATGCTTCTTGGTACATGTGTGGGAGGTTAACAGAGAATTCCCATGCTAAAGGGAGCTCCCCTTTGATTCCTTGAACCAAATCTTGCATAGCGTAACCATCATTAAATAGATCCACTCGGGCAACCTCCTGCTGATATCTGTCCACAAATGCACGGAGGGATTCATTACGACCTTGCTTGATTGACAGAAGGCTCTGCGCTGGTCGACTTCTTGTCTTCATATTGTCAAAGTGCTTGAGGAAACTACGAGCAAGCTCATCAAAGCTGGAGATGGATGCGGTTGATAACCTCCTATACCATTGCTTAGCTGATCCTCCAAGGGTAAGAGAAAAAGTTCTACACATGATTCCCCCTAAGACCCCTTGTATCTCCATATGAGAAATAAAAGAGTCTAAATGCTCTCGGGGGTCTGTCGTCCCTTCGTAAAGCTCAAGTTGCGGCATCCGAAATCTGTACGGGTATCTTTCCCTAAGGATATCTTCAACAAAGGGTGACTCCCATTGTGGATGACCATCCTCTTCTCCTCCTGAACGCTTAATCAACTTCTCCAGTTTATGAATTTTTTCATCTATTTCTCGCTTGAACTCCGCATAATGATTATCTGATGTTTCCTCCTCTGAGACATCCATTGGAACAACATCTGGGCGATGATTCTTCACTCTAGGTGGTGGGCTGGGGCAATTTCTTTTTGACTGATAATTACCTCCTGAAGCGTAAGGACCATGATAAGAATAGGCTGGCTAATCAACATTACTGCCCCTTGGTCCCTGCTCAACATTTGTATGGCGCTTCTTGTTTAGAGAGTGTCGAAGGTCTACTACTGCTAATTGATGTTCAAATATGATGTGCGAAGGAGAGGGAATCTTTGGGCGACCATCCCCTCCTTGAACAATAGGGTGGGGAAGGTTTGGTTGAATGACCTGATGGAGAGGTAATCCCGTAGTCTGGACGACTAGGTCAGGACGCCCACCAACATCTGTCGGGACATTAGGTACTACCATAGCACTCCTTGGGTTATTTCCAGCAGTGTTTGCAGCCTGCTGAGTACTTTGTCCAAATGCTTGATTGAACATAGTCACCATACGGTTCATTTGTTCACCAAAATTTCACATGGTATGTTCCATGGTTGTCAATCGACTCGCCTCACCTTTCCTTGGTCTTCTAAATGGAAGTCGGGGTTGCCTGGGGTTAGGCCCCACCCCAGAGGATATCACTAAAGCTCTCCCTGTATCAACTACCCTTCGACGTAGGGGAGGTGCTTCTACCTCGATTTCTTCATCAACCTCTAAGTAGGTTGAGTGTTGGGATTCATCACTCATGATGTGTTTGAGTACGTTTGGATGGGAGCAACAACTAAAGAAGCTTAAATTGTCGTTTCCTACAGACGGCGCCAACTGTTGATGCACGATTTTCAGACGGCTGGGAAGCGGGTCGGAGCTCGAGTTGTACGTCGGGTCCAATCCTGCGGGCAAAGAAAAATAGTCAGGGGTGCCGGCGGTGGTGCCGACGAAAACCCTCCGACGCTCAAGTCAATTTCCGGCACTCCGAAATTATCTGGGAGAATTTCCTAGAGAGAGAAGCTCTCAAAAGCAGAGGAAATTTAGAGAGAGAATGAGTTCTGAAAAGTGTGTATACCTTGAGTAATAACTCGGAGGGTTTTTATAGGAGTCAGGATGAGTCATTGTGGGACCCAGATAATAGGCCCAAATAATGGGCTTTACTAACGGGCTTACTGTATTAGATTTAATTGAGCCCCAATTTTGTTATGACCATAACAGGTACAAATAGCCATACCCGACAAATAGCCATACCTCAATGAAAATTAATACACTTAATTATTCAGTAGCGCTAAACTTACAATCTAATGTAGTGGTATATATGACAAAAATTTATATTAAGAGAAAAAAAACAAAGATGAATTAAAAATATTATATATCCAGTAAGATTTGTCATGTGAACTATCACATTTAGTTGAAGATTTTAGGTTGTACTTGAGTTGTATATCCAGCGTTATTGTTAATCATTTTTTTATATAAACATAAAATGTGTAAATTTATATTTTTAAAACCTTAAAACGAGATTGTATATATTTTGCTAAATCCTTACGGAATAAGTTATGTAGATGTTTATGTCATAACCCAGTTGAGTTGGTTTCCAAGCAATTTCTCTTGACAACCTGACAATTGATTGTCTTGTCGATTGAAGATATTACCTAACATTTTGCTGTTGCGGATGCTGCTTATCAAACTTAAATTCATTAGAAAATAATATATGTTCGCACCTAAATTTGGATGGTCCAAATTTAATATAAATTAGAATAAATAAGAGATCACAAGTTGAATATTGTTAAATATTGTTGCTACTGCATCAGCTTCCCTGTGAAAACATGTTATTGACAGTGGTGCTGGCAAGGTTTGCCAGCGTATCCACTCTGATTTCTCTACCAATAAATTGAAATGTCTATTATAATTGTGTTTGTGAATTGGTTTTCACGTGCGTGCGTAGGCTTTGATAGAAGCGAGAAACTGAGAATTGGTGGATATAAGGATTAATGTTATTTATATATGTAACGCATAAACGAATACTTATAAAAATAAAAAGGATAAGCTTTATTAAGTTGAGGTACTTAATTAGAAAATCATATTGATAGGTCAAACCTCTCGACTAATACATTTGCTTTCATATACATACTGATGGGTGAGCGCTATATTAATAATTTAATATATTGAAAACACACACGCACACACATATTGTAAAACTTCTTTAAAAGTCTAAAAATCAAATAAAAAATAAAAAAATCACTGTAAACATGAATATGTATCTATTTAAATACGTAATTTACATTTATATAATGAGGTTTTAATTTTTGTTAGTAAAACTAAAATTCAAAAAATTTGATTGATTTTAAATTTCGTCGGATAAACAAGAGATTGAAGTTTCAGTTGAATACTTGTTTGAATTTGAGGAAAATTGGGGACAGTTAAAATAAGAAAGAAAAAATATTAAAGTTGCTTGATGAATGATTAAGTCTAATTAATTTGACTTCAACAGTATGTAATTATGTTGAAGGTAGATGGGTTGCAGACAATGGACGAGCTTTATACCTTGGATGATACAATTATATGTAAGGTGAGCATGTGTAGGGTAAGGCCAACGATAAGATCATTTTGATTGCCCAGAGTTTGATTACTTTGCATTTCTCATGAGGTACGTTGCTTCTTTTAATGTATTAAAAAGCGAAATAAAAAAAATTAGTTAAAAGTTTTTTTTTTTTAAATCACAATCTTCTCTTGATCTAAACTCTTTGAGTAGATATAAAAGACAGAAGAAAATGTAATGAATTTTAACATTTTTAAGTAAATTTATGTACATTTAAAAGAGGGTAATTTTGGTATTGTTTTAATTATACTTATAAAAGGAGTTTAAAAAGAGGTTTTAAAGGGCTCGAATAACAATACGCTATTAGTAGGGGTTGAATATAATTACCCTTTAGTAGGGGTTGAATATAATTACCCTTTGACAAGAAGCTCAAGCCCAAGCTAACTAATTAGGGGGATTATATTGCTTGTCTTGTGAATATCAATAATCCATTGTATATAAAACTAACCAATAAGAGTTTTTTTATTCAAACTTATCAATCTTTATCAAATAACTAATTTTCCCTCTAATTTTCTACCTATATGAAGAGCACTATAACATTCTTAAAGGGGCTCTCTCTCTCTATCTCTCTCTGTGTCTTATTTGAACTTCTTCTCTCATTCTCAAAACCAATGATGAAATATTGGTATCTTTATCAATAAAAAGCAATTTCCATAATATTTTCTCTTACTCTTCTAACTTACTTTCATTTTCCTCCACTTTTTCTCGAGAACTAAACAAGATCCAAACAAATAGAAAACTCAAATAGAGAATTAGGAAATTCAAGTAATCAACAATTTAATGAAAGATGATTCTTGATCTTTCAAATGATATAATAACTCTCTACTTAAAAATTATGTATATACATTATTTGGCTTCTCATTTGGACATGCATAACTTAACCTTCTGCAGCATGGGTAGCTACAAACTTGTTCAAGTCGTATTAATAAACTAAATTATCTAATACTTAAAATGATTTAAAATGTCATCTTTATGGGATTAAATGCTAATGTGGTGGTCACTTTTTTTTTTTTAATGAAAACTCGTCAATATCTTACTATTGTAATACATAGTTGTTCTTCTTACAGTCCTTTAATTAAGAAAAAAATTTATCATAACTTCACAATTAGAGATTTGAAGAAATGAAAAAACAAAAATTATATTTCTTCTTCCCTATTATATACCTTTATCAAGTTATCATGTTATAGGAAATAATTAATATTAAGATATATAAAACTCTCTCTCTCTCTCTCTCTCCCTCTCTCTCTCTCTCTCTCTCTCTCTCTCTCTATATATATATATATATATATATATATATATATATATATATATTCTTATTCACCTCATTCTAAAGTGTGAATTCATTTATTTATCTAATGATGGTATGAATTTCTAAATCTATTTTTACAATTCACATTGATTAATGAAGGAGCAGATTTTTGCACCTCCATAATGGGCTGGTTGGGCCTGCCCCTTTCTACTAGGTTGTTTGGGCTAGCTAGGATCAAGGTGGTCATTCTCTCACAATTTGCTCCATAGGCCTTCTTCTCAAACAAATGGACAGTATACCTGCAAAGGCACTTCAACCCTTACATCAAATAAATCTCACTATGTTTATTCATAAATCACCTTTTATCGATCTATACGTGTACACCTACCAACATAATGCCTTGAGAGAGAATAGCAGGGGTGTAAGAGGACAAGGGCGGGCCATGTTAGGGTTACAGTAGAAGCTTTCTCTCTTTCTCTCTCTAGAAATGCCCTACTATCTCTCTAGAATGAGATTTTCCTCTTAATACCTTTGGGAGCCTTCAATTTTCTGCCCTTTTACCAAAAAGGGAGCCTATTAAGGCTAGTATGTGTGTTTTCCCATACTCTCTCTAGAAGACATCTTTTTCTCCTCCAAAATCCATCTCTTTCCTTTTAATTCCTCTCAAGTCCTTCATCCATACATCAATTTCCCCTTTATGTGTGAAATCTCTAATCAAAATGAGAACTTTCTTCTTTTATCCTTTCTCTTTTCTTATTTATAGTCAGTGTCATGTCATCTTATCTAAATCCAAGCTTCAATCACGCTCATTTATAATCGTATCCACAATCTTATTTTTATGTCACCCCATCTTAACCAATCTTACGAGTTTTACTATGTTTTGGGCTTATTGGATTTTTTTTTTTATTTTAGACTTTTGATGTTTTTCTTGGGCTAGATTTAAAGCGCTAATTTTAGCTCTTTCAAATGGATATCATGTAACAAAGCAAAGCATAGTGCCACTTTAATTTGCAATCTTGCTAATTAAACACATTCTATAGATATAAAATTTGAAGATTATCCTCCAAGCAGAAGAAAACTACTGTCTATTAGCTAGCTGAAATCTGAAGATTGTGAAGCTTCTTCGTGTAGCACTGTCTCGTAGCAAGCTACTTCTCGTGCAAAACATGTTGTAATATGTAAAGAGAGAAGAATAATCTAAAGAGCACAGGACTTACCTTAGGAATATTTGATTGGTTGATGAAGATATTTTATACATGTTCTTCTGGAAATTTACCAAGCTTGGTCGGTAGACAAAGTTAAAGATAATTCCTCCACAATTTAATTAAAGTACAAAATTGTACCATTGATTAGACTTAAAGTTAAAACTTCTATGTAGCTCAAGCTAAAGTTAAAAATGATAGACAAAGTGCAGCTCCAAGATCTTGTCAGTGTAGATTTTTAGATGAATCCAAAGTCGGAACATTCGGATACCATAATCGTCGATAGCTATGATCATCCGCGGTGGTGCAAATTTACGTTAGCATTTGTGTAGAAGTGTCCAACTAAAGTATAAAAATATTTTTACCGATCATAACTAAAATAACCCATTTAATTTTTCATATTATAAATTAAAATATATGTACAAGTGCAAGATGACACACTAACACGCCAGTAATAAACAAATCTTATTGCATTGTTGAACTCATTTATTTGAGTAAAATGTTTTCTATATTTAACACAATTACGATCTGTTTAGAACAAATAAATGTAAAAAGAAAAATTATATACGTACAATAATAAGCGTAAGTAACAAAATATTGAAAAAAATCTGTAATTAGATTCTAAAATAAATTATTATACTAGCTACAAATGAACTTATGTCATAAACAAATTTTTATACTTAATACACATATGACATAATTATTATTCTTATTACAAACTTTCAACAAGAATATGAGACAAATAGGATTTAGGTCAATCATAAACCTACTATACCTTCATATCACGTTTGCACCGTGTTGATGGGTCCTATAAAAAATTGGCACTCCTAATTTATTTGTATTAACTGTATCTTTGATTGTTATAAAATTTTAGGCAATATAAATACGATAAATTGAATTATTTCTATCACACAATTGAAATATTGATTCGAACATAATTATTATTAGATGGTGACTTGACTTGACTACGCTTAACTACTAATTTAATTTAGTTTAGCCCGTTTATATGCATAATTGCCAAATTTAACAAAAAAAAAAGGATTGTCTCCACATCTCATTTCTAACTCATGTTTTTTCAAACCTTTGATTGATAATTATGAAAAATCTATTGCATTTAACAAATATATTATGCATAATCAATTAAAAACATACCAACAGTTTAGGCTCTTACTAAAGGTTACATTCCCACGCACATCTCTACATGGATCACTTGTGTGATGCGGAGGCTTCACACATTGTCTTGTCCCCTAAAATAATTGTACGACAATCAAATCCCTTTAGACCTACACCGAAAATGTCCATGTCCAAAGAGCAGAGTACTCGTATGGCTCTGAGGAAGCTAACCGCTGAAGCAAGCGGAGGCAATGGCAATGAGAATAAGGAGAGTGAGATGGTCAGCATCATAATAGATGACTCGACTGGGAGGCTGACCATCTCTTCCAAGCAGAAGTTGCAACGACTAAATGATGAGGTTGTAGGCGAGAAAAAAGGCCAATCTCAAAACTCCAAACCACTCATACAAAAGGTCCCACCCATACTGCGTAACAACACTTATTTCGTTAAACATTATCAGCCAAGATTTATCTCAATTGGTCCTCTCCATCATAGCAAACATGATGGGCTAGCAGAGGAGCTGAAGCAAGGAGAGGAAGTGAAGATTAAACTAGCAGCGCACTTCATCAAGGATAACAAGGTAAGCATATCTGATCTGATCGATAAGATTATGCTGCAGATTTGCAACTTGAGGAGATGCTACCGGGAGGACCCTTTTCCAGTAAACGACGAATACGATGCTGATGCTGAACTTGCCTTGATGTTGTGTGTGGACGGCTGTGCACTGTTGCAATACATAAATTATGCAGCACAAGAAAATCTGAACGTAATGAACATAAAAGAAGACGAAGAAGCATTCATAGTTCAGGATTTGTTCTTGTTAGAGAACCAGCTTCCTTACCAAGTTCTTGAGATATTAATGGACTCATGCAATGATTCATCTCAGCAACTGAAGAACTCAATCAATAAATTCATTGAAAGGACAATTGCGAGTATCAGATTCAGTGATAAAGCAGAAGCACCAACACCTGCAGCTGCCCCCGGAGAAGCAGCAGAGCAGCCCACTCATCTTCTAGAGCTTTTGTGGAAACGGCTTGTTGGTCCAAACAAGCAAGACACGACATCTCCACAAGAACATCAACAAGAACCTTGTCAATCATTCCGTAATGTCAAGGAGCTCAAAGCTGCGGGGATCAAACTGAAGTCTAAAAAAATTGGTTTCTTAAGAGACATTTCTTTTAGCACTGGATGCTTTCGTGCAGCCCTGACACTTCCTTCCATTGCAGTCGACGACTCGACCGCGCCCAAGTTCTTAAACTTGATTGCATACGAAATGTGTCCAGATTTCGACAATAACTTTGAGGTAAGCTCTTATATATCCTTCCTTGACTCACTTATTGATGAAGCAGATGATGTTAGGGAGCTGAGACGAGAAGAAATCCTCCATAACCTTCTTGGTAGTGATAAAGAAGTGGCTAAACTCTTCAATAAGATAGGCACCGATCTAGTGCCGAATCCTTCAACATATGCACAAGTCAGAAGGAAAATCCAAAAGCACTACAAGACACAATGGAAAACGTGGATCGCTCAATGTCTTCATGACCATTTTAGTACTCCGTGGACAATCCTTGCTTTTGTTGGTGCAATAACAGCACTGCTTTTGGGTGCCATCCAGACTTGGTACACCATTAACCCTCCTAAATAATGTTCCAGTGCATGCGGCGAGATTTGCCATTAATCTTCTGGATAAGTACTCAAGTAATGACCAACAAAACCTTTCCTTGTTCATATGCGAGGTGTTACAAGGTTTGTTTGTGTTAAAGAGTATTGTGATTTTTTATGTCTTAGGGATAATATATATAATAATATATGGAATAATGAAAGACTTAGAATTGAAATTCTCTCTGTTTGTTAATTAATTGTTATCAATATTTTGCAGAAGGCAGGGGAGCACCACCCTTTGTGTTTCCTCGTACAGTTAAATTAATTCAACATGAATCCTTTCCTTATCTAAGTTTTGCCTGATCTTTTAAAGATATATTATCATGTCTTACTTGCATGATTGAATGGCCAAGATTTGTTTACTTCAAATTCTTATTGTTAAAACACTCCTTTACTAAAGTTGTAATTATCTACTTTCATTTCTTATAATAAATCCAAAAAAATTAGGCCTATAATAAGTAAATTTGTTGTCAAGATTCTTCTTTATCGTCTCCTTCACGCCTTCTTCAGTACCACTATCATCTGATTCATGCATTCATCAATCAAGTGGAAGATAAAGGAATATGTGATTGACTTAATACATGAACACATATGCAAGGGTTTATTTTACAAAAGTGAAAGAATATATCGCATGGAAATGGATGTGGTTCATATGAATGGACGCGGTTGTTACAATAGATATGCCACTTATACTTAAATTAGTAACCATTCATGAATAGTTGCATAATTTAGAAATCTATAAATAAATTTTTTTACATTACTTGTATTATCGATTGACATAATTGTATAGATTGAGTGATTTCTTGTATGAATCCAATAGTTTAACAGCAATATGCAATCGTTATATTTTCCAATATATCGATCAAACTTCTTTCTATATATTTTGTCCTAGGCATGCTGATCTTCTACCATTGAAATTACTTGCTTTTAAGAGCTGAAAATAAAATAAAATAATATATATTTAAAAAGAGCAACTACATTTCTCTGAATTAATCACCATACCAGATGAAAGAAACGTTGTGGAGTTATGCACAAGAGCTGTAAAAGTAGCTGGGAATCAATAAGAAATGAATGATTTATTATTATTATTATTATTATTATTTGTCAGGATTGTGAATAAGGTATTGAACGATTAAGCTTTACTCGACTATCTAACAATGTTGAATAAATGTTGAGCAAGGTATTCTCATTGAATTGATACAAAGATAAAGCGCGTAATATTTTGAAGTTAAAGACAAAACACTTTATAGATAGAAAATGGGTGAGATGAACCGCATTATGGTATAAGTAGTGGGAATAATAAACCTAAAGGTGAATAAATCAACGAAAATTGTTGAGAAATTATGCAAGCAAAAGAAGTTGCAATGATAAACTTAGAATAATAAATTATTTAAAAAAAAAGAATCACTATCTACTAGGAATATTAAATTTAGAATAATAAATTTTTTTTAAAAAAAAAGTCACAATCTACTACAAAAATAAAAGCGTCGCTCCACACGGCAGAGCAATTGCCCTCTTAAACTGGTCAAAGCGAGAAACAAGCGCCTGCCTAAGTGGTCAAATAGCTGTAGTGTACACGTCTTGAACAAGAGTTCCAAAATAGTACATATATCCGTTAAAGAGTATACTTTGAGGATTACAAAACTTTTGCACCACTTTCTTGCCAAGTTTTGCTCACAAACAGGAAGCAACATAACCATTATTATGTACAAAGCTTGTGTTATATAACAGCAATTAAACCCAACTGGAAAAGGCTTCAAAATGGAAACCCAATTCACTGGAAATCAACTGCCAAGCACATCAGAAAATCTAGGAGAATTCTCTTGATGACCAGTTCTCTTCATGCCTTCCTAAAGAGGGACCCATCATAGGCGCCTCATTTAAACGCATATGATCTGGTTCAATGCCATAGTCGGTCAAGGGTCTGTGCTCAAGAACATCATCATGACTTTGCACAAATTCAGGAATCTCAACCTCTCCCTTCTTTATGTCATGCCAGAGATACTGCAGGCGGCTTACATACTTGATTTTCCAATATAAGCTGAAAAGTAAAAAGATGTAAAAATTGCATCCCAAAAAAACTAAATTTAAACTAAGAAAATCACAGATTCTAAAATGTCTTCCAGAATTGAATTATTTGGTAAAATTTAAAGAAAAGATATTTGCTAGTTTTTATCACAGTAGAAGATCAGAATTCCACAATTCACAAAGGGTTGATGGTATCAGTCAGATATCTGTGTGATTTGATGCAATTGAGAGATTTTTGGTGGCTCCTAGACCTAGGTCCAAGCATAAGTCCTTCAACTCTTGCCGACAAAAGGAGAAAAGAGAAACTTCAAGGGGCTAAAATATTTCTACAAAATATTTTTTTGACATAAGAGACCTCTTCAAATACAAAGTGAGGTGAAAATATATCACTAACCTAAGAAAAAATACTTCCACTGCACACTTTGTCGAGGAACTTCAGGTGTCACCGATTCAGTTATTTGATATGGAATTATTGCAATCATGGTGCCTTAGTAACTTGTTACCTAGAACCGTCGTAGTTTTAAAATCACTGCACAGGTCAGACAACAAACTAAAATGGCCTCTACAAGGCATTCTTCCTAATCTTAACATAAAGTCTATTCAGAATCGAGGAACAGAACTTATTAAAGAATAAGGACCACTATTTCATACCGTTTATTGTATGTTACACCATAGATCAAATTAGGCCTTACTTCTATGAAAAGATATTGGAAACCACTCACCCTCCACTTAAGAAGAATCGGCCAAGTGTGGCAAAGGCAAGCCTTGACCACAGCCCAGGGTGAACAAAGTACATGATTTGAAGCCTATCTTTAATGTTTGGGGGAAGTTCTTCATATATCCATCTCAAGATAGTGAGGCCAGGATAGTTTTCCTCCTTTTGCACAGTACTATGCATGTAAACGATGCAGAATGGACCCTCAGGCAACTCACTGCATATTTTATGGAATACGTACTTCTTCAGCCGCTCCCCACTCACAACTAGGGCTGCATGTTGGTCAAGAAGCAAGTAGCTTAGAAGGATATAAAATTAATCAAAACAAGATTTTTTTGGCACAAGAAAAAGAAAACAACTTTACAGGTGTAGAGTACAAAAGGAGAAGTAAGTGAGTGTTACTGATAAAACTTAGTCCACTGATAAAATACCTTTAATCCACAATTGGACTAAATTCAGAAGTCCAAGGGGAGGTAACATCAAGTGAACAGGATTTTAAGACAAGAAATATATTAAGCACCTTTAACAAGAGAAAGTACTAAGAGTAGACAAAATAATAGTCAAAAGCATGAATTTGATGATCAGATTCGTACAACTATCCAAAGTAGTTGTTGGGCCAATCAATAACTTTCACAAAGTTGTATTTTAAAGACAAATTTGTAAAACAGAAACCAAAAATTGAAATTGGAATTCTCCTTTGATAATGCATCGGGTAGCATAATTATTAAAGTACTTTTCTGAAAAGAATAAATATGTTTGGTAGTAATATTTTTATAACAACAAAAACAATGAATATAATCTACCATAATAACAGATGCAGATAACAGGCATCAACAAAATAACAAAGAATATATGGTTGTTTAAGATTAGTGTAACAAAAGCTGCGCGATTCAATCTCATGAGAGTACTGTTTTAGTAAATTATTCATTATTGTAGTGATAAAAGGTATGACAATTGCAGAGTACTCGTTCTTATGGTTTTGGCAAACTAAGATAACAAGTCAATGACAGCTTCAAGTTGCATTAAAACTGCAGCACCAATACCACCATTTTCAGCTCTGCATCAAAGCCAATACCATTGTCGTCAAGCATCTTCAAATCATCCTTAACCTTTGAGTAGGCACCATCAATTCCTTATTCCTCCACAAGTACACACAACAATCTCCAACCTTCTCCTAAGTTCTACCAAAGCCACAATTAATACCACCACAATTACAAGATCCACTTTTCCTATATACGACCACCATCACCATCTCTAATAGCATTCCCACTTCTTTCTAAATACCTTCCCTAACTCATCAACAGCCCATGTAATTACAACATCACTCTTAATCCATTATTTTGCAGCACCAGCATGACCTATTTCAGTGCCAGGAACTCCAAGAAAAAGACAAGAGCTTCAAGGGTGTCCATTGGATTTGCATGTTTTGAGAAGAATTTAAAATCAATAAACTCTCTAGGATGTTTAACAAATTAGCACTCCCTTTAACAAAAAGGATTCATTCTTTTTTCCAAAAAACAAGGGTATTTCGAAACAACCACTCAACTATTTTGCGTGTGTCCATAAAGAATGGAAAACAACATTACAAAACGGTGAAGAATAGGTATGACGGAACTTGTAGCTTCCTGATTTCCCAAAACTAGATATACTGTAAATTTTCAAGAAGCATTGTAGCAAGTGGCAACTACAATAAACCACTTTTAGTCAAAAATTAATTAAAAAAAAAAAAGACTATTACACAGTAGAGCCTTCATCAGTCCAATGCACAGGGAAACATGAATGATATTGCGGCAAAACCTCCAATCAGTAAGTAGAGAAAGTTACTAACATCGATATTTTCCTTTCAACCTTCATTAAAAAAAAAAAAAAATTCCAATAATATAATGCCAAAACTACTAAAAGAAACAATTGGATAAATAAAAGGGAAGAAGTGAACCATTAACATGAAACTCATTCCAGCTTAAACAAACTCCAAACCAATAAACAAGCATACAGTCAGATTCAACTAAGAAAACAAAATTAACCCATTGTACTACACGATTACCCAAATAAGAAAAAAGGGAAGGGGGTGTTTGGTTACCGGGAAAGTACTTCCCAACAATACGGAAAATGCGATTTCCGGATTTATCAGAGCCCTCGAGGCGAAAGAGCTGAAGCAATTCAAGATCAGAGAAGTCTTCATCTAAAGATAGGTACTGAGCACAATCGTGCCACTGGTCCTCATCTTCTTCTTGAAAATCTCTGTCCTGGTTTGTCAAGAAAGGGCGTGCGTCTATGCCTAAATCCGAAGCCAGTACCACCACTGAGAAATCGTCTTCTGCTGATGAACTCCCCATCTCCCCCTTTTGTGGGTTCCGAATTCGATTTGCACTCGCCTTCTCTGGGTTTTTTCTCGATTTTTGTGAGCTTTGCTTTCGTGGGTTTTCAAGACTGAATTTCTGCAGATGGGGTTCACGTAGTGGTACGTGGCTTAAGACCATTTGACAGTCCGTGTAAATCTGTAGATCGCGTTGTAGCTTACAAAAAAAAAGCTCACGTAACGACTGACGACATCACTTGTGTCCCAATTGTAGTTGTTCTTATCTTCTCCTCTTTGTGCTTAATTGTAATGTCTCGATACTTCTTCCGAGTCTTAACGTGATCATTTCAATCCCTGAAAATTCCACGAAACGACACTTGCTCATCTTTTATTATCATTATTATTATTATTATTACCTTCAGATTGTTTTCACCCATCAAATTTATTTTCATATCGTCCTTTTAAAAACATCGCTAATTAAATTTTTATAAGGTCGGTCAACTTTTTTTTTTTTTTTTTTTTTCATTTCATCCTCAAAGCTTCAAAGTTACTCCTAGCATCAACGTGATAAATTAAGATTATTTTTAAGATTTATAATAAAGTAGTTCTTAATTAAAAATACTATTAAAAAATTCCATAAACTTATGCCAGAATTGAAATATTTTTATAAAAAAATTTAATAAAAAAATATATTTAATTATTTAAAAAATATTGCTCTACATGAATCTATCACGGGTTTCAAAGTTTCGATATCAAAAACTTTAATGGTCATATCTCATTGATATATAGTTTAAATACTGGATAAGTCATAGATCCGTGTAGATCGTTCATTGGTGAACACAATTAAGGGGTGGCGTCATCGAGACGCCACTTCAATGGTGGTCGACGACGTCCAATGGTTGGCCACAGCTAACGTCAAGCTAGTGTATTATCAATTCTATTTTATTTGATTATTTTAAATAGTAAATTAATAAATAAATATTAATTTTTATAATAGTTTATTATTTATTTTTAATATGATGATTTTAAATTTAATTATAATTTTAATAATATTTTTAAAAATATATATATTTTTACTAAAAATTAACTTTTGAAAATCAAAATCAAGTTTACTAAATATATATTCATAATTTTGAATAACATTATAATTTTGAAAAGCTTTTTTATTAAACATCTTATAATTTTTTGAGACAACATTAACTAATAACATATTTGTCTTATATTATTTTTCTAAGACAAGTTTACGAAGCATCACAATCTCAAACAGGCTCAAAATTTTTTATTAGATAATAAAAAGATTATAATTTGATTCAAAGCTTATAACATCCCGTTGTTTTTTCTATCTACTTTAATAATTAATTCATTTTATAAATTATAATTTACAGTGGTTTCTATCTACTTTAATAATTAGTTCATTCTATAAATTATAATTTACAGTGGTTTGGAATGATTGAAGAGCAAGAATTGCGTTTGTAAAGAGTAATTAACATTGTTATCCCTAACATTTGAGTGAAGTAACACTCTCCTCCAATCTTCGGTGAAGTAACATACAGGCCCCTAATATCTCAATACCATTAATCTATCCATTAAACATATTGTGGGAAGATAATTTTACCCTTATTTATATTATAATATTTTTTATTTATTTCTCTTTATAAAAGAGATAAATTTTAAAAGCACCAACAGGACTTGAAAAGCTCATATTTTTTTAAAATTTTATAGAAAATGGTTTGTATAGATGTTTTATAAAAGGTGATTTTTAAAAAAATAAAAATCAAAAAGAAAATGGTTTATAGATAATTAAAAATTGTAGTATAACTGGTTTTCTTTTTAATTTTTAATTTTTTAAAATTTATATTTTTAAAAATAAATTAAAAGAAATGGTTTATAAATAAACTATTTAAAAAATTGTTTATGAATAAAAATTAATGTCTTAAATTTTTTAATTATAAAGAGAAATAAATAAATAAATATAAAAATATAAAAAAATAAAATTATTTTTTTATAATATGTTTAAAAGATAGATTAATGATATTTAAAAATTAAAAATTATTTAAAAATTAAAAATTTTTATGGCGCTTTGTTGGATATTGGAGAAGAGTGATGCTTTGCTCAAATGTTGGCTAGCAACGTTAATTCCTCGTTTGTAAAGGGCAATTGGGCCACTTTAGCGTGTTATGTTAAGACACGAGTCAGGAGCAAGGCTTTGTATAAAGGACTGACAATGACCGGGATTGGGATTGTGTCAAGCGCACCACTACCTCTACATCATCTGTGGCCAATGGCTGGCACTTCATTCTAACCTTTCCGGAAGATATGAACTTGCTTTCATTTTTGTCGACGCATACACGTAACACAAGCTTCACCTCACCTCCTCTTTAGTATACCCTTAGCTTCTGCGACTCAAAATGCTTCCAATTCATCTCCTTAATGTTCCACGGTAAGTGTTACCTAATCTCTAATTTTTTCTTGTAAATTTAACCTCAATTGCTTTCTAAGTTATATTGTTATAGACCCAGATTGTGTTTTGAAGAATTATTGGGGAGATAGTTCGGGATTTTTGTTGTATATCCATGGATACTTTACTAAAAACGCATAATAAGCTTGAATTTTTGCCCCAACTTCATGGGGCGTCTGATAAATTGAGTAGTTTAGGCTCTGCGAAGATTCAGAGCCAGGGGGTTAGATTTGGTCTGAAGAAGCCTTGGTCTTCTTGTGGGAAGAGGAGTAGGAATGGTCGTGTTAAGGCCAGTAGTAGTGCTCTTTTGGAGCTTGTTCCAGAAACCAAGAAGGAGAATCTTGAGTTTGAGCTTCCTCTGTATGACCCATCAAAAGGCCTTGTTGTGGATCTAGCAGTTGTTGGCGGCGGCCCTGCTGGGCTTGCTGTTGCGCAGCAGGTTTCTGAGGCTGGGCTTTCGGTTTGCTCTATTGACCCGTCTCCCAAATTGATTTGGCCTAATAATTATGGTGTTTGGGTGGATGAATTTGAGGCCATGGATTTGCTTGATTGCCTTGACACTACCTGGTCTGGTGCAGTTGTTTACATTGATGATAACAGAAAAAAGGATCTTGATAGACCTTATGGGAGGGTTAATAGGAAGCAGCTCAAGTCCAAAATGCTGCAAAAATGCATATCCAACGGTGTTAAGTTTCACCAAGCAAAAGTTATTAAGGTTATTCATGAAGAGTCCAAGTCTTTGTTGATTTGCAATGATGGTGTTACAATTCAGGCTGCTGTGGTTCTTGATGCAACGGGGTTTTCTAGGTGCCTTGTTCAGTATGATAAGCCTTACAATCCAGGTTATCAGGTGGCATATGGAGTTTTGGCTGAGGTAGAAGAGCACCCATTTGATGTAGATAACATGGTTTTTATGGACTGGAGAGATTCACATCTGAATGACAATTTGGAGCTGAAAGAAGCAAATGGTAGAATTCCCACTTTTCTTTATGCAATGCCATTTTCATCCAACAGGATATTTCTTGAAGAAACTTCACTAGTAGCACGCCCTGGATTGCCAATGAAAGATATCCAGGAAAGGATGGTGGCTAGATTAAGGCACTTGGGGATAAAAGTGAAGAGCATTGAAGAGGATGAGCATTGTGTCATCCCGATGGGTGGACCTCTCCCGGTGCTTCCTCAAAGAGTTGTGGGAATCGGTGGTACTGCTGGCATGGTGCACCCTTCAACGGGGTATATGGTGGCAAGGACTTTAGCAGCAGCGCCGATAGTTGCAAATGCTATAGTGCGGTGCCTCAACTCTGAAAGAAGCTTTTCAGGAAATGAATTGTCTGCTGAAGTTTGGAAAGATTTATGGCCCATACAGAGGAGGAGACAAAGGGAATTCTTCTGTTTTGGTATGGATATCCTGCTTAAGCTTGATTTACAAGCTACTAGAAGGTTTTTTGACGCGTTTTTTGATCTGGAACCTCATTATTGGCACGGTTTCTTGTCGTCAAGACTGTTTCTTCCAGAGCTTATAGTTTTTGGGCTTTCTCTATTCTCTCATGCCTCTAATACTTCTAGGATAGAGATCATGGCAAAGGGAACTTTTCCATTGGTTAACATGATCAACAACTTGGTACAGGATAGAGATTAATATGACTTTGATGTTCATTTGTTAAATGCTTCATGTGCTGATGAATCTGCATCATATAGTTTACTTACGCTTCCTCTAATTGTCAATATAATGCTTCCAATTAATTGTTGTGTTTATAACATGATCTATACATGTTTATAGCATAGTATTTATTACTGGCATTCATTCTGTAAAGTTTTATTTATTCTTTTTCCAATTTAATCTTTCGGGAAGCCTTGAGTATTAGCCATATTTCTTATAAATGCTTCCAATTAATTGTACATTTGTTAAATTCTTGGTAAAGGATAGAGATTAATATGACTTTGATGTTCATTTGTTAAATGCTTCATGTGTTGATGAATCTGCATCACATAGTTTGCTTACTCTTCCCCTGATTGTCAATATAATGCTTCGAATTAATTGTGGTGTTTATACTTTACAACATGATCTATACATGTTTACATCATCATATTTATTACCGGCATTCATCCTGTAAAGTTTTATTCATTCTTTTTCAAATTTAATCTTTCGGGAAGCTCTGAGTTCTAGTCTCGGAAACTAGCTACTAGCCATATCTCATATAAATGCACGAAAGGATATTCTTTTGGTCACTTGTACCCTGCAGTCAACGGAAGCTTGAAATATTGGTGGAATAATTTTTCAGTTTACCATACCAAGTGAATATAAATGTCCCAGCTAGAAAGCTGTGTAGTCAAGATTGTTGTTTAATGAATGATGTAAGAGTTTCACAGGAAATGGGATATATTCCAGAATTTGCAACTGATGAAAGAGGAAATTTAAAAGAGTCCTGAGACAAAATTACAACTTTTTCTAAATTGTAGAAGAAAACTTTTTGAGTGCAGAAAAACTATTTCAGCTTGAAAGAAATTATAAAAGAGAAACAGCAGGCAACCAAATGGAACATTGTAGGTAGAGTTGTAAGTATGCCATGGTTCTGGATTCTTCTATCTGTTGTAGTTAGCCAAACTCCAAAAAGTTGAATCGTCATTTTGCAGGTATTCAAGCTGATTGGTTTATGGTAGATGTTTCCGGCTGTGTTATGTTGGAGATATAGGACTATAGTATGCAGGTAAGCAACTTCAGATGGTTACACGGTTGTACTTTTAATCTGGAGTAGCGAAGTTTAAGTTCTATGAGGAAAAGAAAGGGATTGAAATTGGTCTATAGCTAGAGCCCTATGTCATAGCTAAGACTTTGTAATTCATCGGTTTGCAGAGTTCTAGATGAGTTGGGATTACTCTTCTCAGTGTTGATCCTCAATGCCTTTAACCATTGGGGCTTTTGTTTTACGTTAATGATAGGCGAAAAGCAATTATAAGATTGCTGAAAGCAATAAGATTTGCAGATTTAGAGAAAAAGAGAGTTCCAAACCACCGGAAAGCCTTTAGCGAGACGGAAGATAGAAGAGAGGAGAACAGAATAAAATGCAAGTGAGGAGACGGCCCAACATTCTTCTTCTTTTTGCCCTTTTAAATAGCGTAATTGTCTTTCCAGCCGTTAGATTGCTAGAAAACTTTGGTTACCATAAAACCTAAAATACGAGAGGGGATAGAGAGAGAGAGAGAGAGAGAGAGAGAGAGAGAGGCAGGTTTTTGCATGAATTCATTGGAACAAAAAAAAAAAAAATCCAAATTAAGAGAGTTAATTGATAAATGATCTAATTCTAAAAAATTTAGATGTTTTGCCCTTCTTTTACCTGAAAATTATTTCAATGCCTTACTTTAGATGGAGTAATCACCCGACTTAAGAGTTTATGGGCCTAAGGCGGAAATTATAAAAGAAGCTTCTTTGTATTTAAGGTAAAAAATTAAATAAATTTACTAATATTTTTGTTTAACAATTTTATTATAATTTTGTTGGTTTGTTTGTTACATTATTAAATTTTTAATACATTTTTTTATTTTTTACATATTTATTAATATGCTTTGTTTTAGGGTTCAACTTATTTTTTTTAATTTTTCGTATGTAGATTTATATTTTCTAGTACACATGTCTAAAATTAAAAATTAAATAAATAAAATAATATTGACAAAAATAAAAAATAAAGTAGATAGTTATAAAATTGAAATCATGGTTAGAAGATATGCCATCCTTTTTAGTAATTTTGGAAGAATGCGAGGTAGTTTGATAGTAAGTATATAGTTTAAAGATAAGTGTGTAAAATTAAACTAAAAATAAATTGTTAAGAGCTTAATTTATATTTTAATATTTATTTTTTAAATACTACACGTGTTCATTAATTATAATCTAATTATCTTTGAAAATTATATAAAGTAATTTTATCCAAATTTAGAATTAAAATACTAATTGTTGAATTATATGAATTTTCTAACAGAATTAATTTTTGGAAATAAAAAAAATTTTTAGGCAAAATTTTAACTTTGTTCACTTTAATTTTATTATGGATTTTTAACTTAGTTAATTATAATTTTAGTGTGGAAATGGTATTTTAAAAGAAACTTGATTATATGAATTATGACAAGCAAATATTTCATCATTATTTTTGAGGTTCTATAAAAATAGGGGGCCTCAGTATCTGAAACAAAATTTGGTGGCCTTATCGAATTTCAGGTTTGTGGCCTTGATGAGCTAAGACAAAGTTTTGGGGACTCATGGAGTTCGGGGCCCTAGGAGATTGTCCCACTCGCCTAGGGGTTGAGTCGGTCCTGAGTGTCTCACGACGGACAGCAAAAGTTCGACACTCGCGAATCAAGTTTAATGCCCTTCGTCTTTGATCTTCGACATTTTCAACGAAAATAAGTCATTTTTCAAGCATTTTTACATTTCTACATATTAATTTTATATGCCGTAAACACTTTTAAGAATAATAAAAAAAAATTACGAACTCAATATTCAAGCATTTTGAACCTAAAAATGAAGATTTTGATTTGTGAAGTGAAGAAAGGAAAAAAAAAAAGAATTTTCTTTATTTATTAAGGACGTTAGGGTAATTTTTGAAGTCAAAAAGTCAGAAAAATTTGTAGAGACATGTCCAAATTTCAACTACACCCCTATTTTTGGTGCAATTTGAAACTCTTTCTAAATTCATACAAAAATTGTGAAACGTTGACACTTTCAGTGGTTGAGATTAAATCCAATGTGCATAATTAATGGATGTAAGAATGAAGAGTATCATATTAAATCTTAGCCATTGAAAATTTCTTGATCAAATGGGTCATAATTTGTGTAAAAAATGTAGCTAGATTCCATGAGAGCATTTTTTTGACATAAATTTGTACACAAATTGTGAGCTATTGGAACAACCCGCTTTCAATAGTTGAGATTTTATCTAACATGCATAATTTATGCACCTCAAAGAATGACAAGTGTCAAATTAAATCTTAATTATTAAAAATGGGTTGATTCGACAGCTCATAATTTGTGTTTACAATGTGAGACCATGGAACCCATACATATGATTTTTCAAAACCTAGAGCCCAACTACAAAGCCCAAAAGATAGAATCTAACCCAAACAAGAAACAAATAAAAAAGGCCCAACTGGCTTAGAAGGTTGTCGACCCAAACAAGGAATGCAATTCAGTCGGTTCCACCTTGACACCAACAACACTTGGTCAATATCACATGCCGAGGCACGTGCCCACAATACAGCCCCATGTGATCCGTAAACCATAATCCCTGTATAAGGAGAAACAAGATTGTGGACATTATCCGACATGATCTTGCATACCCAAACATGGATACACGTCCAAGGGCCACCAAACTCAATTGAACCTTAGTTGGCAGCTACCAACTTAACCAAGGGTAAATGGCAGTCGCTTGCACTTACACCATAAAATAAGGTCCAAGTATGTGTGCGCCCACGTGTGTCATGAAACAAAACATAATTTTTTAATTATTGATCTTCAAGTTGAGATGATTAATGAGTTGACTGTATTAAATATAATTTGTTGACTTTCAATCTCAATCATTGGATTTTGTGAGATCAATAGCTAAAAAATTATGTCAATAAATTGTATCTAAAATTTATGTTAAAATATCTGTTCCTTATATATATATATATATATTATTGTGACTTTTTCTACCTTTACCTTATATATATTTAATTTGCAATTATATTATGGGTGTTAATTAATTTGGATAGTAGGTAGTATACTCATGTTATATCAATATACGAATTAATGAATTTTTGAACAACATAAATGTAATCCATTTGGTTATTTTGTTAAAAATAAAATAAAATAAAACATAGGCATATAAAGTTATTAAACAAATGATCCACATAACCTATTTCATTGATGGATTATATTCAATTCACATATTATAACTCTCTTAACCAATTTAATTCATTTATGCAAAATTAACTTATATGTTTATATTAATTATTATGTTAATGAAAACTTTAAATCTTCGTGCACCTATCATTTTATAAGATTTTTGTTTTTTTTTCTGTTTGTTTTTGCTAAAAGAGTAAAGGTTGTCTCCTTCCAAGTTAATTATTGGTTCCATCCATGTATCTCTATTTGAATTAATTAGAACATGACAATATATAGAAACTAGTTTTGCGTCCAAATTAATTACCCACAAAATTTAAGAAAGATCAACAAGAGCCGTAAAATCATGAACATGAAACTAGTAACAAACGGAATTTCATTTGAAGTCTTTTCCATACATTATCATCTCAAACACAGAGACAACATCAATTTACTACAAGAAACAGTAAACCCACATAACTTAATTATACTATATGTAAAAATACAATGCAAAGAACACAAAAGAGCGGCGATAATGCCAAGTACATGCGCATGATGACTTTTATAAACCTCTCTCGATGAGATTTATTATGACCTTTAGCAGGAGCCACTAGGAGGATGAACGGTGAACCAAGTCTGCACGAAACTCATAGCAAGGGCTGCTGTTGCAGCGACGAAAGCAATGATTGTCCATGGAGTACTAAAATGATCATGATACACTTGAGCAAACCAAGTTTTCCATTTTTTGTTGTAATGCCTTTGGATGCCAGCTCTAGCACTCGAATATGCTGAAGTGTTCGGTACTAGATCGGTGCCAATCTTATTGAATATTTTGGCCACTTCTTCATCGCTACCAAGAAGGTTAAAAAGAACTTTTGTTCTTCGCAGCTCCTTAACATCATTTGCTTCATCTATAAGTGAGTCAAGAAAGGATATATAAGAGGTTACTTCGTAGTTGTTGGGAAAATCTGGACACATTTCATAGGCAATCAAGTTCAAGAACTTAGGCGCTGTCGAGTCATCCACTATTATGGAAGGAAGTCTCAAGATTCCACCCTTATACCATTTAGAAGTAAAAGAAATGTCTTCTAAGGAACCATCTGTTTCAGCCTTCAACTTGATTCCAGCTGCTTTCAGCTCATTGACATTGCGGAACGAGCACAGAATGCTCTCCCGTTCTGTGATCTTTGGCTCTTCTTTGAACTGTTGACGCAGGAGCTGTTTACGGAACAGCTCTAGAAGATGAGTCGGTTTCTCTGCTGATGATAGTTCCGTTTTTTGTACAATGCTTCCTCTTGTGTCTTTAATGATTTTATCAATGAACTTTCCGATCGAGTTCATCATCTCTCTCTGACGGTCATCCGGTAAGCAGCTCATTAGTGCCTCAAGAACTTGAAATGGAAGCTGGTTCTCTAACAACAACAAATCCTGTTGTGCAAATGCCACTTGGTCATTTTTTATCCCCAACTCTTCCAACTTTCTACCATTTTCAAAGGTAGCACAATGGATGAAATGAACCACTGCACAACCATCCACGAACTGTTGGTGTTTTGGCTCATATGCATTAACAAGGATCCCACATCGGTGGGACTCCAAAATTGGGCCTCATGTGGCCCTTATAAAAGGAAGTCATATGGGAAATTATTTTATGTCCCAAGTAAAATATCCTCTACCCCTTATATTTGTAAGGTCTCACATATAAGACCTCATAGTTTAAGGGCCTTTCAGTAAGGACCTTAAAGTTTGTAATATTTGTATTTTCCCCCTTTGATTTTGGGTATTTGTAGTATTGCCCAATTGTTTGGGTAATTATAGTTTGGCCCAACTATTTGGATAATTACAGTTTGGCCCAATAGTTGTGGTATTTGTATTGTAACCCAAAAGTTTGTAATTGTCTTTGAAGATAGTGGAAAGTTTCTTCAGCGGCGCCCGAGGACGTAGGTATTAATACCGAACCTCGTTAAATCCTGGTGTGTATTCTATTTCTGCATTGTGGTTGATTGGTTGCCTCTTTAATTACTATTATATTCAATTATCTGGCATAGTTGTGGTTGTGCATTTTGGGTTGTTCTGTTGGTTACCGCTTCCGCTTGTGCATAACAATTGGTATCAGAGCCGAAGGTTTTGGGTAGTTAGTGGCTATTTCATTGAAGCACTTACTACTGTTCTGGGATGTTGATTTTGGATTGCTAGTTATTGAATATAATAGTTTGTTTGGAGCTTGGTTATTGGTGATTTGTGTATCGAGCTTATTTGTGAGAGGTTGTAATGGCTTCATCGTCTACTGTATCTGAGAAGACAGTGACTGTGACAAATGCAAAAATAGATGTTGAAAAATTTGATGGCCGAAATAATTTCGGCTTATGGCAGAGTGAGGTGTTGGATGGGTTGTATCAGCAGGATTTGGATATTGTTCTGGAAGAAACAAAACCAGAAGATATCAGTGCAAGAGATTGGGACAGGCTGAATATAAAAGCTTGTGGGTTGATTCGCTCTTGCTTGTGTAGAGAACAAAAGTATTCGTTCACTAAGGAGACATCTGCAAACAAATTGTGGAAGGCGCTGGAAAACAAATATATGAAGAAAAGCAATGAGAATCGGCTGTACCTATTGAAGAGATTGTTCCGTCTCCAGTTGAAACCAGGTACGAGCATCAGTTCTCATATTGATGATTTTAATAAGTTAATTGCTGATTTGTTAAACTTAGATGAAACCTTCAAAGATGAAATTAAGGCTATGCTATTGATTGGCTCACTTCCAGATGAATTAGATCATTTATGCATTACTCTTATCCATGGGAAAGATAAACTGTCTTTTGAAGAAGTCTGTTCTGCTTTGTTGAATTATGAAATTCGTAAAAAAGATCAAAGGGAACATAGGGATGAGTCAGTAGATGCATTGACAGTGAGAGGTCGTAGTCATAGTAGGAAACCAGGAAAAAGGGGAAAATCTTTGTCGAGGGGTAGATTAGGAAAAGATGAGTGTGCCTTTTTGTCGTGAGAAAGGGCATTGGAAGAAAGATTGTCCTAAGTTGAAAAAGAAAGATAAGGGCAAGGCTGTTTCTGATGCATGTGTTGTTGAGCGTGAAGATGATAGTGATTCAGATATTTGTCTAGTTGGTCATCCGTCCACTTCTGTTTCTGATGAGTGGATTATGGATTCGGGTTGTACTTATCATATGTGTCCACATCGGTATTGGTTCTTTCAGTTTGAGGAGCTTGATTGTGGAGTTGTGTATATGGGCAATGATGATATTTGCCATACTGCTGGAATAGGTTCGATCCGATTGAGGAATCGTGATGGACTGACTAGAGTTCTGACAGATGTTCGGTATGTACCGAAGTTGAAGAAGAATATCATCTCTTTGGGAGCCTTGGAATCTAAAGGCTGTGGTATATCTATTCGAGATGGTATTCTGAGGGTCACTTCAGGCGCTCTTGAGGTATTGAAAGGCACTAGGAGAAACAACTTGTATTACTATAATGGTAGTACAGTTACTGGATCAGCAGCTACGGTTTCTGATAATGATGCAGATTCAGAGATTACGAGACTGTGGCATATGCGTTTGGGACATGCAGGTGAGAAAGCCTTATTCAGTTTGGTGAAACGAGGCTTATTGAAAGTTGCAAAGACCTGCAAGCTGGATTTCTGTGAGCATTGTGTTCTGGGAAAGCAGAAGAGAGTGAAATTTGGTACCGCTATTCATAATACCAAGGGTATTCTTGATTATGTTCACTCAGATGTATGGGGACCTACTAAAACCGCATCGATGGGAGGTAGGCACTACTTTGTTACTTTTGTTGATGACTTTTTCAGAAGAACTTGGGTGTACTGTTTGAAATCAAAAGATGATGTACTTCGTGTTTTCCTTAAGTGGAAAAAGATGATTGAGACACTGACTGGCAAGAAGATCAAGCATCTCAGAACAGATAATGGTGGTGAGTATTGCAGTGATCAGTTTTTGAAATTGTGTCAAGATGAAGGTATTATACGTCATTTACTGTTAGAGGTACACCGCAGCAGAATGGGGTGGCAGAACGCATGAACCGGACATTGCTGGAGAAAGTTCGGTGTATGTTGTCTAATGCTGGGTTAGGCAAAGAATTTTGGGCTGAGGCTGTGACTTATGCATGTCATCTCATTAATCGTCTACCTTCAGCTGCTATTGGTGATAGAACTCCAGTGGAGGTATGGTCTGGACAACCTGTTTCTGATTATGATTCTTTACATGTTTTTGGTTCTACTGCATATTATCATGTGAAAGAATCTAAACTGGATCCTAGAGCCAAGAAAGCGATTTTCTTGGGATTTGCTTCAGGAGTAAAAGGATATCGTCTATGGTGTCCTAGTTCGAGGAAGATTATATCCAGCAGAGATGTGACATTTGATGAGTCTTCAATGTTGAAGAAATCAAAAAACCAGACAAAGGTGAATGGTACTCCACAGCAGGTGGAGCATACTCAGCAGCAGGTGGAGTTTGAAACGACGACATTGAACCCAGTTAGATCTGTTGAGACAGATGATGGTACTCCTGTGACAGAGGGAGATTTGGGAGATGATGGTGAGGGTTCTACTCAGGAACCCCAACAGCAACAAGAATCTATTGCAACTGATAGGCCAAGACGTGAGATTCGCAGACCTGCTCGATTTGCTGATATGGTGGCCTATGCACTTCCAATTGTAGATGCTGATGTTCCTTCCACTTATAGAGAGGCAGTCAGATGTTCTGAAGTTGATGAGTGGAAGACAGCTATGAGCAAAGAGATGCAGTCTCTTCAGAAGAATGAAACTTGGGAGCTAGCTCAACTACCGCAGGGTAAAAAGGCAATTGGGTGCAAATGGGTATATGCAAAGAAAGATGGATTTCCTGACAAGAATGACATCCGCTACAAGGCAAGGTTGGTGGCTAAAGGCTACGCTCAGAGGGAAGAAATTGACTACAATGAGGTATTTTCTCCAGTTGTGAAACATTCTTCCATTAGAATTTTGTTGGCCTTGGTAGCTCAGATGAATATGGAACTAGTTTAACTTGATGTAAAAACTGCATTTTTACATGGTGACTTGGAAGAGGAAATCTATATGACTCAGCAAGAGGGATTCAAAGTTGCTGGTAAGAAAAATTTAGTATGCAAACTGAAAAGATCGCTTTATGGTTTGAAGCAATCTCCCAGACAGTGGTATAAGCGATTTGATCGGTTTATGATGGGTCAGAAGTACACAAGAAGCAAATTTGATAATTGTGTGTATTTTCGGAGGCTACGTGATGGTTCTTTCATTTATCTACTCTTGTATGTTGATGACATGTTGATAGCTTCGACGAATGTCGAAGAAATTGCAAAGTTGAAGACTCAGTTGAATCGAGAGTTTTAGATGAAAGATTTGGGAGAAGCTAAGAAGATACTGGCATGGAGATTAGCAGAGATAAAGGGAGAAGCAAGATTTGTTTGACTCAGAAGCAGTATCTGAAGAAAGTATTACAGCGGTTTGGCATTACAGAGCAGTCAAAACCTGTAAGTACCCCACTTGCTCCTCATATGAAGCTTAGTGCATCTTTATCTCCTAGTGCAGATGAGGAACGAGAGTATATGTCTCGAGTTCCGTATGCTAATGCAGTTGGTAGCCTGATGTATGCTATGGTGTGTACGAGACCCGACATTTCACATGCAGTTGGAGTTGTGAGCAGGTACATGCATGATCCTGGTAAAGAACATTGGCAAGCAGTGAAATGGATTCTACAGTATTTGTTGAAAACCGTGGATGTTGGCTTAGTCTTTGAGAGAGATGATACATGTGGTCAGCATGCTATTGGTTATGTTGATTCAGATTATGCTGGTGATTTGGATAAACGTCGGTCGACAACCGATTATGTGTTTACTCTTGCAAGAGCACCAGTGAGTTGGAAGTCTACTTTACAGTCTACAGTGGCTTTGTCTACTACGGAGGCAGAGTATATGGCTATGACAGAGGCTGTAAAGGAAGCTATTTGGTTACAGGGATTGCTGGATGAGTTGGGAATTGGGCAGAAGAAGATTACTCTTTATTCTGACAGTCAGAGTGCTATCCATTTAGCGAAGAATCCAGTGTTCCATGTTCGTACGAAGCATATTGATGTTCGGTATCACTTTGTGCGGGAGATTATTGATGAAGGGAGAATCTTACTTCAGAAGATTGAGACTGCCGAGAATCCCGCAGATATGTTAACTAAGGTTGTGACAGCGATCAAGTTCAGTCATTGTTTGGACTTGATCAACATTGTGCGAGTTTGACCGCGCCAGTGGGCGCATTTGGAGGCGTTGCAGTTGTGATAGAGAATGTGGGAGAAAGAAGAAATTTGTGGTGGGTCGGCATATTCGCCAAGGTGGAGATTTGTTGAGCATAGTGGCTCATATGCAATGGGAGGAATCCCACATTGATTAAAGAACAAATTTTGAGTCTCATGTGGACTTATAAAAGGAGGCCATATGGGAGAAGTTTAGTGTCCCATTGGAAATACTCCTCCACCCCCTCTATTTGTAAGGTCTCACATATAAGACCTCATAGTTTAAGGGCCTTTCATTAAGAACCTTAAAGTTTGTAATATTTGTTTTCCCCCCTTTATTTTGGGTATTTGTAGTATTGCCCAATTGTTTGGGTAATTATAGTTTGGCCCAACTATTTAGGTAATTGCAGTTTGACCCAATAGTTGTGGTATTTGTATTGTGGCCCAAAACTTTGTAGTTCTCTTTGAAGATAGTGGAAAGTTTCTTCAGCGGCGCCCGAGGACGTAGGTATTTATACCGAACCTCGTTAAATCTTGGTGTTATTTCTATTTCTGCATTGTGGTTAATTGGTTGCCTCTTTAGTTGCTATTATATTCAATTATCTAGTATAGTTTGTGTTGTGCACTTGGTTGTTCTGTTGGTTACCGCTTCCGCTTGTGCATAACAATACAAACCAATTAATTAAGAGAAACAAAATAAACCTCGCATAACTTACTTTATTGTGTACATAAACCATAATGCAAATGAAGAAGAAAATAGATTAATTATTTGTTTTCTCCATCATGAGATTAATTATTTCCTTTAGCCGGGGACACTGCATCAGGCAGGATGAACGGTGCGCCAAGTCTGAATGAAACTCATAACAAGAGCTGCCAATGCAGCAATGAAAGCAATTAAGGTCCATGGACTACTAAAATGATCATAATAAACTTGAGCAAACCAACTTCTCCACTTTTCGTCATAATGCTTTTGGATATTTTTCATAACACTCGAATACGCCAAAAAATGGGGCAGCTGATCAGTGCCAATTATCTCGTTGAATATTTTGGCTACTTCTTCATCGCTGCCAAGACGATTAAGAAGTACCCGTTTCTCCCGCATCTCCTTAACATCATTCGATTCATCAATAAGCGAGTCAAGGAAGGATATATAAGAGGTTACCTCGGAGTTGTTGAGAAAATCTGGGCATATTTCATAGGCAATCAAGTTCAAGAACTTGGGCACTTTAGAGTCATCAACTATTATCGAAGGAAGGGTCAAGGTTCCACCAGTTAACCAATTAGAAGCAAAGCAAATGTCTTCTAAGGAACCACCTTTTTCAGCCTTCAACTTGATTCCAGAGGCTTTGAGCTCATTCACATTGCGGAATGTGAACCAATCTTGTTCTTGTCCCTTGACTTTAGGTTCAGAGCCAGTGGCCTCTCCAGAGTCAGTGGCCTCATGTTTTCCTTGACGCAGGAGCTGTTACCTGAAAAGCTCTAGAAGATGGGTGGGCTTCTCCGATGATGATAGTTTTGTTTCTCGTACTCCGTCTAGGTGCCCTCTTGTGTGTTTGATGATGTTATCAATGAACTCAGAGATCGAGGTCCTCATCTGATTCTGGCCTTCCTCCGATAAGAAGCTCATTATTGCCTAGGTAGTGAAGCTGGTTCTCCAACAAGAACAAATCCTGTTGTACAAATGCTGCTAGGTCATTTTTTATCTTCAATTCGTTCAACTTCTTATCACTTTGAGCTGAAGCACAGGTCTTGATGTAATGAAGCACCGCGCAACCATCCATAAAAAATATCCAGGCAAGTAAATCGTTCTTGTCGTCCTTGATATCCTCCTCATAGTAGCACTTCTTCAAGTTCTCGATCTCCGTCTCAATCCTTTTGTACAGACTCTCTGCATGTAAGACATTGTCTTGGATGAACCGAGCTACAAGTTTAATCTTGATCTTCTCTGCTGGCTTGAACTTTGATTCAGCATTATAGAAAGGGCCAATAGAGACCACTGTTGGTTGATAGTATTTTTCGATAATCTTGTCGCCCAGCATCAACGGAACCCTTTGTATCCGTGGTTTGGGACTCCGAGATTGATCTTTCCCCACAGCTAATGCTGGAGTCAATCCCTCCCATGTGAATGGGTTGACTAAATGGAGGTAGGTATATGTTAAGTGACCCAACTCCATTTGTAGGTGAACAACTCTTCATCTAAATTTGAATTGTAATGCAGAACTCCTCCTATAAATTGAGGAAGTTCTGCAGAGTTAGATGCACTCCAGAAGGGAGCTAGGAGAGCTCCAGGAGGGATCTAGGAGAGCTCCAGGAGAGTGTATGTGAGGGAGCCAGGAGAGAGCCAGGAGAGCTCCAGGAAATTTAGGGGAGTTTTTTGTGTAAATCTTGTATATCAATTTTCTCTGTTAATACAAGTAAATTTTCTCCCAAATTCTGTTATGAGTTTGCATCGCATCCCCAACAAGTGGTATCAGAGCCTCGTTGAGCTCCTAGAACGTCAGAACAGAGAGAAACAATTCAGAGAAAATTCGTCCCCTGTTTCTGGAAAATTTTGAATTTTCGGAAAGTGTTCGAATTTCGAATTTGAAGTGTCCAGTGTGTTCGTGAGATCGAAGAGATCATTCTGTAATTTTTCGACGACCGATCCGACCACCAGAGACTCCGCACGCGCCGAGCATCTGCACTGCGAGTGGTTTTCACTCGCCACACGCGCTGCACGCGCGTCTCAAGGAAGAAGACGACCCACGTCAGCGCCACGCAATCCGCCACGTCAGCGGATCCATGTCAGCAAGGCCACGTCAGCAGCCACGTCAACGCTACGTCATCGACACGTGTCCAGCCTCTGCCACGTCAGCATATCTTTCTGAAATTACAATTTGGCCCCTGTATTTCTGGGTAATTACATTATGACCCCCAGAGTTTCTAAAATTTACATTTCAGTCCTTAGGAAATATCAGTTTAGCCCCTGTATTTCTGATTAATAACATTATGCCCCCCCTCAGTTTCTGAAATTTCAGTTTAGTCCTTAAGGTTTCCAAGCTTAGTATTTATTGCATAAAAAGAATTTTTGAGCCCCAGAAGAGGATATTCCACCTTTTTTTACCGTTCCGGGGCTCGGATTTTTGAAATTCAATTTTCATTTTAGTGAATTAATTATTCTAAAATGGAAGAATCATCCGAAGCCATGATTAAATTGACTGCTACCAACTACACACTATGGAGACCCAGGATGGAGGATCTCCTTAGTTGTAAGGATCTATATGATCCTATAGAATTTCAAGGGCAGAGACCTGAGACAGAAAAAGAGGCAAAGTGGAAGAAAATTAACAGAAAATGCATCGGTCAGATCAGACAATGGATCGACCACAGTGTCTTCCACTATGTAGCCAAGGAAACAGATGCATATTCTCTATGGACAAAATTAGAGAGTATGTATCAAGCCAAGTCAGCACGGAACAAAGCCATCCTGATGAGACGGCTTGTTAACTTGAAGTTGCGAAGTGGAACTCCTGTAGCAGAACATACAAGTGAGTTCCAGAACTTGGTGAATCAGTTGACAGCAGTCGAGTTAAAGCTTGGAGACGAAGAACAAGCCCTTCTACTTCTCAGTTCCCTTCCAGATTCATGGGAGACGTTAGTGGTCTCCATCAGTAATTCAGCACCTGGAGGCAAACTTACCTTGTCAATGGTTAAGGATGCCTTGATGAACGAGGAGGCGAGAAGAAAAGATGCAGGCGCCAGTCAAGATGAAGCCTACATCATGGAGAATCGGGGAAGACAGTCTCGAGGTGAAGACTGGAGAAGAGGTAGAAGCAAAAGCAGAGGCAGGTCGACAAACAGAAGGGGCAGGTCAACAGATGGGCAGAGACCCACCTACAAATGCTATCACTGTGGCAAAGAGGGTCACATGAAAAAAATTGTCGCAATCTTCAGAAGCAGAACCAGGAGAGTTCACAGGCATATAGTAATGAAGAGCCACGAGTTACAGTGGTAGAAGATGTGACCATTTGTACAGAAGAGACGTGCTTCCACACAGCAGACCAAGGAATAGAATGGGTAATAGACACAGCAGCTTCCTACCACGTCACTCCTTGCAAAGAGATCTTCACCACGTACAAAGCAGGAGACTTTGGGATAGTGAAGATGGGAAACAACAGCACCGCCAAAATTATGGGAATTGGTGATGTTCAATTCCAAACGAACGTCGGATGCAAAATAACTTTGAAGGACGTTCTTCATGTGCCAGATCTCCGACTCAACTTGCTCTCGATAAAAGCCTTTGATCAGCAAGGCTATGATAGCTACTTCACCAATGGTGCATGGAAGATGTTGAAGGGGGTCATGGTGGTTGCTCGAGGTAAATTATGTGATAATCTTTACAGGACCCATGTAAAGATAAACGGAGAGAGCCTTCATGTAGCAGAGCACATGGTATCTCAGGATTTGTGGCATAAAAGGCTTGGTCATATGGGTGAGAAGGGTTTATCAATCCTTCAAAAGAAGAAGCTGATCACTGTTTCCAAGGATGCAGCGTCTCATCCTTGCGACTATTGCTTGTACGGGAAACAACAGAGGGTGTCATTCAGCTCCTCATCAGTGAAGAAATCAAAGTTGTTGGAGCTAGTACACAGTGATGTATGCGAACCTCTCGAAGTCGAGTCCTTAACAGGTATTTCTTGACCTTCATTGATGATGCATCTCGGAAAGTGTGGGTGTATTTCCTCAGGACGAAGGATGAAGTTCTGGAGAAGTTCAAGGAGTTTCACGCCATGATAGAACGTGAAACAGGTAAAAAGATAAAATACCTTCGATCAGATAATGGAGGCGAGTATACCTCCAGAGAGTTCAATGCTTATTGTAGGAGATATGGTATCCGTCATGAAAGAACGATCCCACGCATACCACAGCACAATGGAGTGGATGAGAGGATGAATCGAAACATTATGGAACGAGTCAGGAGCATGCTCAGATTGGCTAAGTTACCCAAGCCATTCTGGGGGGAGGCAGTTTGTACAGCCTGTTATCTAATCAATAGAACACCATCAGTGCCACTGAACTTCGAGATTCCAGAAAAGGTATGGTCTAATAAAAAGCCCTCCTGCAATCATTTGAAAGTGTTTGGTTGTTTAGCCTTCGTACATGTATCCAAGGAGCTCAGACAGAAGCTCGATGCAAGAACTGTTCCATGTATCTTCATCGGTTATGGAGATGAAGAATTCGGATACAGACTATGGGACCCAAAAGAAAAGAAAGTCATCCGCAGCAGAGATGTGGTGTTCCATGAAGACCAAACTTTTGAAGATGCTGAAAAGACAACAATATCTACAAATCCCACTAGCAGTGCCCCAGATATTGTTGCAGATTCTATCCCAGCATCAAATACCACAGGAAATGACGAGGTACCAGAAGAAGTTACAGAAGCAGATTAGGAGGAGGAAAATAAAGAGATTGTTGAGCCAGGGGGAGCCACAATCTACTGTACCTCTTGAAGCTAAAGAACCTCAGCCAAGACGATCTGAGCGAGGTAGGATTCCGTCGAGGAAATATCCGGAATCAGAATATACACTGCTTACTGATGAAGGGGGAGCCAGAAAATTAGAACTATGTAGAGACATAGTTGAATTAGAGGCTGACTGAGTATCTTTGTGGATATTCCCCTTCACATGGGATGGAGGGGGAGAATTGCTGGAGTCAATCCCTCCCATATGAATGGGTTGACTAAATGGAGGTAGGTATATGTTAGGTGACCCAACTCCATTTGTAGGTGAACAACTCTTCACCTACAAATGGAGTTGGACTCTTCACCTAAATTTGAATTGTAATGCAGAACTCCTCCTATAAATTGAGGAAGTTCTGCAGAGTTGGATGCACTCTAGGAGGGAGCCAGGAGAGCTCCAGGAGAGAGCCAAGAGAGCTCCAGGAGAGTGTATGTGAGGGAGCCAGGAGAGCTCCAAGAGAGAGCCAAGAGAGCTCCAGGAGAGAGTCAGGAGAGCTCCATGTATAAATTAGAGAAACTCCAGAGAGAGTCTAGGTTCCAGAACCAGAGAGTTCTGAGAGTGTAGAGAGCCAGGAGAGCTCCAGGAAATTTAGGGGAGTTTTTTGTGTAAATCTTGTATATCAATTTTCTCTGTTAATACAAGTGAATTTTCTCCCAAATTCTGTTCTGAGTTTGCATCGCATCCCCAACAGCTAATGCATCGTTAAAGACTTTAAGCTTCTCCTAGAATGAACTCGATTGCGCTCTTTCATTGATAACGATCGTGACGACGCTCAGCTTTTCACTCTCCTCTACTGGTTGGTAAGAGCCTCCACTTGCTTCATGATCGGTTTGTTTCCTCACAATCTTCCTTTCTCGGACCTCCTCCATGGAAACGATGAAGTCATTGGTGGACATTTTGGAATTGGAAGAGATCTAAAGTTGTTGCTCTTAGAGAATTGCAGTATTGAAATGTTTGGGTTTGATATGCGTGCGTTTTGAACGTAATAAACAATATATGGGTAATAAGTTAAGCTTGATCTACGTGCATGCTTTACCTTAAATGCCGCTACATATGCGTCTATAAACGCATTTAGTAATTTGGATAACAGTTCATGCGTAAATTCATGGTACAAAGCTTAGATTGATATAAACAAATGTGATATGATTTGAAGAGTGCGAAAATTATTTTACAACCAAAAAAAGGCAGAAAAAAATTTATAACGCGAAAATCATGCAACATTATCATGTGATTAGCTTATGTTACTAGGTGTTAGATTAGTGTAATATTAATTTTTTTTATATCACGTAGAATCAGGATATACCATCTCTTGATTTGAGTTTTTCTAATATTTTCAACTAAATTTCCTATCTATCTATGAGTATTTAATATTTATTACATTTTTTTAAATATTATTTTCTATTAACTACGCACCACGCTCATATATGTCAGTTAGATTTCGCTGAGGTAAAATTAATATAAAGAGGGAATCGTGGTCCGTACACAAACATACTTTTCATTAAAGTTAATGTCTATATATAAACTTTATGAACACAGTAATCATGGTATCAATCGACATGCGTAATTATAACTTCCTAGCTGGTGCTATCCAACCGATGGAAATTTAGATCACAAAGTAACAAAAGCATTAGTGCTAGCTCTTTGTTTGCAACATGTTTCAACTAAAAGCTGGAAAAGGATAAAGTTGATATATATAATTATAATAAGAGGCATCACAACGAAGCTGCTTTTATGTGATAGAGGTGAAAGCTTTCACTAGCAGGATGATAATATATAATATTGTACTACAACTTCCCATATAAATAACTTTACACAAATATTTTACACCCAAAAGAGTGCTCTTTAAGTCTTATCATAATCTCTGGATAGGTTTCACAAATCACGGGTAACTTGCACAAGCTAGCATAATGGTTTTGGCTATATAGTATTGAAGGATGAAACTATGGTTAAGTCGATAACTACTAGTTTGAACTTTTAGGTAAAGTGGTAGACTTAACATGCTATTATAGTCTTTTGATACAACAGTTCAAGATTCAAATTCTGGTTGTAGATTAAAAAAGAAAAATATATTGGTTCACATATAAAACTCAAAAGAGGTTGCGAGGCACGGTCAACGTGCAACAAAACGTGAGATTCTTACATGTGATGGGGGCGTAACAAAACATCAGGAGGATAAAACTATTTAGCTCACACCTGTTAGCTGAAACCTTTAGGGAAAGTGACAATCTTAACATATAGTGAAGTCAGTGAAGTGCTCTTTATTGAATCTATTTATATTTTTCATTTAGGAGATTTTTTATATGTAGAGACTACAGAAATAAAAAATTATATGCGCAAAAGAATTGTGATATAATTCTGTCTACACGGAATTGTTAAGACAAAAATTTACCAAATCCCTCTTGTAGGGAGTTAATTTCATGTTCATTGATTTTATTAATTTTTTTAATATCAATTATTGACCTAGTTAGGAAATTGTATTTCTTAAATTTGAAAAGAAAAATGAATACAATTATATAAATGACTATGAGAATTTATGTATTCATATATCAGCTGTATCTTGTTTCCTTTCTTTTGGAACATACCAATTATTTATGGTTTTATTGCTAAAAATTTAACGCATATACGGCTTAAGTTCAATTTCATTTAGAAAGAGATATTGTTTATAAAAAGATATTCAACCATTTATGATTATAGATGAGTTGTAGATATAGTATTATTCTTAACAAAAATAATCAGCAAATCAAGCATTATTGTTCAAGAGAGAGGAGAGCACTAGGCAAGATGTTATATATAAAAAGCATAAAACTTATAATGAATTTAATCTACCTTTAGTTTCCAATTGGATCACTAGGCAAAGAATTATAAAACAAAGATGTTATAGCCAGCAGTGAAAACTTAATTTTGCCTTTAGTTTCACTTAATTGGATAAGAATTGTTTGCCTTTTTGTACGGATCGAGTTATCTTATCATTTTGTTCTATATTAACGGGACAAGTAATCAACGTGAATTGTGAGGTTAGCATTGTTGGCCTTTCCATTACTAGATAAAGAGAGCTCAAGACGAGCTAATTAAAGTTGTACGAAACGGGAATCTCCGTCCTCTCTCATTCGAGTTGCTAATAAGTGGAAATTAAATAAAGTTTATTCTTTAATTTGATTCCAAAATACGTGAAGTGGACTTCACATGGTTAAGGCTTTTTAAAATTTTTGTTTCTCATTGAAATTAATCTCATTGCTAGTATCAAATATGTTTTCTGGTGGTTTACCTTTTATATATATAGACTAAAAAGTTCTGATCCGTAGATCAAGTTTTGTAATTAAGTACCAAAAAAATGAATAAAAGTGCCTCCTTAATTAATGGTTCTTTCATTAAAGAGATGGGATAACAATATGGCAAAATAGCTTAAACTTAAAAAGAAAAAAAATTATTTCCACAAAATCCATTTATATTATATTTAATTGTGTTATAATCTAACTTGTCAAAACCTACTTTTTATTTCATTATATGTGAAAAAAATGTAAGAATTATTTAAACAAAATCTATTTATTTAAAAATCCTATTGTGAGATTAAGAAAATTTCAAAATTATCATCAAATGAAAAATTGAAGTACAAATATCTACATTATAAACCTATGGAACGATTATCAATTTGAAGAAGTTATCAAATGAAAAATAGGAGTTAAAGCGCTTAAAGTGGAAAATTTGAAGATTTTTGAATTAGAGAAGTTGCACTCCAGCGCAAGATGGATGGCGCAACGGTGCAAGTTCCAGCAAAATAGATCAAAACTCAGAGACATTGTACTCCTACGCAACCTCAGCCATACAGCTGCGCAAGTTCGAATCTGAAAAATTTTAGAAATTCTATTTAAGCTAGGATTCAGATCTCTTCTCATATAGAGTATAAATAGGTGTATTTGAGGTCTATTCTAGGGTAAGAGAGAAGTCATTAGAGGTGCTTTGGAGGCCAAGAAATCGGACTACAACTATTGGAGGCACGAATCAAGATTGAATCTTCAAGAAATCTTCAAAATTTCTAGTCCTTTCTTCCCTCTTTGTACTAAATGATTTCAATTCGATTTTGTGTTTTTTCTTTTCACATTATGAACTAAATTTCTTTTTTTAGGGTTAGGATGTAGCCAAGTTTGATACTCCAATTATTTTAATTCATTATATTGATGTTTATTCAATCCTTATTAAGTGAATTAATCATATGCTTAATGCTTATGATTGTCTGACCAACTATTGCATGAACTAAGATATAAATTAGGCTGTAAAGTTGATTTATATTAGTCCTTGATTAATTTGCCATAAATTATATGAGATAAAGATATAATTGTGATTTATGCAACCAAATATGATTTCTTATGCTTAATGGATATTTATAAGTTTTTAGATGAGACAGAGATGTGATTCTCCCTATAATTATACATTGTTGTTGCTTGGGAAAGAATAACAAATACTTTAGTGAAATTGGCTGTCAACAAGTGAATAAACATTGATTAAATTGGATTGAAATAATAGAGTGGATAACTAATTAGGCGAAACCTGATACCCTAGATCCTCATTCATTAGATTCTTCTAAATTTAGTTTAAACATTATTTAATTTCTTAGTATTACTTTTAATCCAGTAATTTTGTTAGTCAATTCTTTCAAATTTGCTATTAAAATTTTATTATTCAAATAAAATCAGAGTTAGATTATGTTTAGTAGTTGATAATCAATCCTCATGGGAATGATACTCATTCATCACTATATTATTATTCAAATAAAATCAGAGCTAGACTGCTAAAGTCTTCTTTACAACCTCTTTCACTAGGAATCTAAAACAATGCCTCTGTAATTGAGGAGAAACTATCTAATGACTAGAAGAAAAAAAATGTGAAGCTAAGCTTGAGAGCTTGTTGGATGACCATAATTAAATAGACTCCCTTAAAATGGTGCTCCTAAGTCGCCTCTTATTGCTTTCTAGGTGTCACAAACCTCTTTTTAGTTTGGATTACCTTTCCTAATTGAAATAGGATTACATTAATTAATCCCTTTCCTATTTGACATAAGACTATGAGCCCTAATGTAACTAGATGATTCCTTGTTTGAAATAGTATTTATAACTGCTTTAACTAGGAATATAATTCTCCTATTACAACTAAGATTTCCTTTTTTTAGTGTTTTGAAAATAACTTCAATATTTAACATCACGCATATTAGTAAAACACATGTACAACTTAATTTTGCTTCAAAATTGAAAAAGTATGAATCCTAATGCTGATATGATGCAAATTAGAACACTTGGATCCCATTAGTATTTAGTGTTTAAATTCTAGCTATAGATGTGCTTATAGGCTTTAAGTCATAGCAAAATCGCAAAAAATGTTTAATTCATAGAAAGGATCGACAAGCACATTGATAGGGCAGTATGCAAGTGTAACATACATTCACATTAAAATGTGATTCATCTAACCATTCCAATGAGGTCTAGACATCCAACTGAATGATACTATAGATCTAACCAAAATGATGCCTCAACATCCAACGAGGCCATGAATCCAATGCTACACATTAAGACCAGACCGAATATCTCAAATCAAAATTCCATAATTAATCAAATGTGCACAAAATCATATATGACAACATAAACGAAAATCATATATATGATTCCATTATTAATAATTGCAACTGAATAGAACAGAGATCCTATTAACATCTCCTAAGTACACCAACAAAATAATTAAGCAATGTTAGGCCTTGTAGATACTTGAGTGTACATCAAACTATGCACGTATAACTAATGCAAATGGAATTTCTACATATAAACCTTTTCATTGTCATCCTTGACACATAGTGTAACGACCCATCCCCCGCCCGATCTCTCCCGGGCGCACACGGACCCCCCTGCCCTGCCTCCGGGGTCACAGGTACATGGCCGGACACTCCAAGGTATTGTCCGCTCTGGGCCCACTGGCCCGCACGGTTTTGTCCACTGGGTATCTACACCCAGTGACGCCTCCCCCACTCGAACCCAAGACCCCAAAGGTCATTCAAGTTCGAAGTGAGTACCATTCGAGGCAACTTGCCCGAATGGTACTCACTTCGAACTCCAATGACCTTTGGGGTCTTGGGTTCGAGTGGGGGAGGCGTCACACCCGTGTGTAGATACACGGAGTGTGGACAAAACCGTACGGGACCGGTGGGCCCAGAGCGGACAATACCTTAGAGTGTCCGGCCATGTACCTGTGACCCCGGAGGCAGGGCAGGGGGGTCCGTGTGCGCCCGGGAGAGATCGGGCGGGGGATGGGTCGTTACACATAGACTAGGAGAAGTTATCACCTTTATCATTGGAATGCCCTGATCATGACATTTATTTTTTCTAACAATTGTCTAAAACTGATAAGTGATTTAGCCCAGCTAAAGTTTGGCAAATCAGGCTTTAAAAGACTATGCAATAAACTTAGTACCAAAAAAAAAAAAATGCATTAAAGAGATTACGATAAAGCCAACATATCCAATAATCGTGTACAAGGGAATCCCTACGTATAACTCTACGAAACATCAAGATATCTTAACTAAGTTCCCATAGAAAATTGTTTTGTTGTGACGATTACAAGCATAATTAAAGGGGTTGATCATACTCCTAATCAGAATGAACCTGTATATTAAGGTTATCCATTAGCCCCAACATATAAAATAATGCCAAAGAAACAGCTTATATATATATATATATATATATATATATATGGTGATCATACTAAAGAGATACTAAAAGTACGTAATAGATAAGCAATCAAACTTGTGGTCAACATTTATAAAGCAGTCGAAATTCACTCATTAAAACAAATACGAATACAACTTTTGCCCAGATATTTAAAAAAAAAAAAGGAAAAAGAAAGAAAAAAATATATTTGCATAAGATGCTGATAATTTAATCAGGGTTTCACTCAGAATTCGCATGTTTTACTTTGTTTATTGGATTGATCGATCACTTATCTTTTTTAGGGTTGAGTGATTCAATAGTCTGAATAACACTTAAGAAGAGAGCAAAAACTGCACCGATAAAAGCAAGAACAGTCCAGGGACTACTAAAATGATTATGCAACCACTCGGCCAGCCAAATCTTGAACTTGTTCTTGTAGTGCTGTTCTATACGATGTTTCACGTTGACATAAGCGTTGGAATTTGGAACCAAATTGTCAGCTATTTCGTTGAAAAGATCCGCAACTTGTTGATCACTTCCAAGAAAATTGAGAAGTATGCCCTTTGATCGAAGCTCCTTTACATCTTCCGGATGGTCAATCAATGAGTCCATCAAGCATATGTAAGAGGAGATTGCGAAATCATCAGGCCCGTCCGGGCATGCTTCGAACGCCACCAAGTTCAGAAGCATAGACTTGGTAGAATCATCGATGTATACAGGTGGAAGCTTCAGGAATGCTGTGAAACCCAATGATTTGAAATTAACGTCCGTTAATCTGCTAGTCTCGCTAGGCCTGAAGTGGATACCCACAGCCTTGAGCTCCATGGCGGAACGATATGAATACCAATCACTGCTGTTTGAACGAGGCTTTGTAGGCGTTTTAAGAGCATGTTTGTCGAAGAGATGGCTACGGAAAAGGTCAAGAAGATGAGCAGGTTGATGAACAACGTCTGGCTGATATAGCTTGGCCTTCATGTCGTGGTGGGGAAGAGGACGAATTTGTTCAACGAACACGCTGAAAGCTTCTCTCCACTCGTTTTCGTCTTCGAACTTTGAGCTTATCAACTCCTTGAGGACTTGATATGGAATTTGATTTTCTAGCAGGAGCAAGTCGCGTTGCACGAAAGCTCTAACGTTGTCTTTCAGCTTCAACTCGGAGGACTTGTTGTGTGCAAGACAATGGATGAATTGGAGAATGAAGCAGCCGTCAAGAAACATAATCTGAGTAAATTTCTGCAGCTCCAACCCCTTTAATGACTCGTCATCGGCGTAGCACTCTCTTGCCTCTTTGGCCACGGCCTTGACCTTCTCGTACAAGTTTTTAAGCAGCTGTTGATTGCCATCGACGTACTGGAGTGCCACTGTTTTCTTGTGCTCCTCCATTAGCATGAATTCATCCTTCCCGTGGTGATATGGGCCAATGGAAACCACTGAAGGCTTATAACACTCCTCATTTTTCTCAATCTTACGAAGCACCCCTGGAACTCTGTGTATCTTCGACCTTCCATTTTGTTTGACCTCATTCTTGGTTTCACCCAGGGATTGCAGCCACTGCTGTTCAGTCTCAGACGGTGGGTTTGGGTTGGCACCATCTTGGATTACGATGCTGTGTAGTTCATGCCCATCAGGTGGGCTAGCACGACCGGCTCCGTTTCTCATCAAGTATGATCTGTCGTGACCGTGAGTAGAGTCACCTTGTGGGGTAGGCAGCAGCAATTAAAGTAAAAGCTAGCTAGCTAGGCAAAGTTTGTGGATGTGTGAGAGAAATTTGTAAGTGAAAAATCTTATAAGTAATTTGCGAGTGAGAATAGAGTATAGATCATGGCTACTTGTTGCATGGAACAAGAATCTTGGCTTTCCCAGAGTAGCAAGCTTGGAATTCTTGTCATTATTCTTAAGAATATTGTGGGTGACGTGATTTTCATGTGGTTCGTGAATCATGTCGGAAAAAAGGAAGATCTATAGAGCGAAGCATGAGCAAGGTAACAAGTGAAGTTTGAAGAACACTATGTTTAATTATTTTATATTTTACATGCAAAACTCTTGGAATACAAACTTTTTTTTTCTTTTTCATAATTAATGTTATAATATTAAAATAGTACGTATAGTTAAAAAAAAAAGAAGAAAATTATATTAATTAACTTAATAAATAAATTAAGATGAATGGCTATATTGATCTATAAGCTATCAAGGTTATGATAATTTATACAAAAAGAATTTATATGTATACAAGGTAATTTTGTATGTTTATCAATTAAGTTGATATTTTATGTCATTACTACAAATGAAACAAAAGTAACTCATCTGTACTTCAACTTTAGTAACATTAAAATAATTATAACTAAGTTAAATTATATGTTGAACCAACATTCCTATATATTTACTTTACAATTATAAATTATAATTAATTACTCTCAAATATTTTTTAAAAATAAAAGGGAATATTTCATAAATGACCCCATCTTACGGTCTAATATCATAATTAACCTCAACTTTTTGAAAATAGCCCAGCAATGACCCTACCTTTACTTCTCTGTTAACTTGCATAATGTTAAGGGTATATTGATAACATTGACAACTTTAATTAAATATTCAAAATTAATTAAAAAAGATACAAAAATTTAGTCGCCCCCTAAAACAAATGAAACCACCACAACACCCCTAAAACAATGTTCACAAGCCACCACCACAATTCCAAAATTATACCTGCACCCCTCCGCCACCACCAAATCCAGTCACTGACCACTCAAAGCCACCAAAATTCAGAAAAAACAAAAAAATACCTAAATTTTTTTTATGCAGCTGCCAACCATTTTCCACATCCATGGCTCACCATCAATTACCCAAAAACCCAAATTCCATGGCTTTGTTGATCTAGAGAGAGAAAACAAAATAAAAAAAGAGAGAGAGACAGCAAAACGTGATGATAGGCGACGACGGTGGGGGGTGTTCGTTTCTTTTGTGGTCGATTAGTGGCTGCTTGTGTAAGTTTGAGATTAGAAGTAGTATAGAGAGAGAGAGAGAGAGAGAGAGAGAGAGAGAGAGGAGGGAGCGATTTGAGGAGGAAGGGGAAGGCACCAGAAGTTTCAAGTATTTTGGGTCTTTTTCTTAAAAATTAATAAATAAAAATATTTGCAAACGTTATTGCAAGCCGGGGGTTGGTGCAATGGAAATGATTCAAACTTGCACGCCGAGGGCTTGGATTCGAATCTTGAAAGGTAGTTTTTCCCTTGAAATCAATATTACCAAAAATAAAAATTTGACAACAAGAGATGCAACAGCAGAGCAGACGTGGTGGCAATTTTGAGCACGTGCATGGTATCATGCTGAGCTTGTATTTGTGTGCCTTATATCCCACCCCTTCCCACCATCAATTTTCAAAAATTTATTTAATGGGCATTAAAGTCATTTCAATAATATTCCATCCAACTTAACAGAATAAAATAACTTTAGGGTCATTTGAAACAATTGACAAAATATTAAAGTCATTACTGTATATTTTTAAAAAGATGAGGTCATGAGTTGTGATATTAAGGCATAATATGAGGTCATTTAGAAAATATTCCCAAAATAAAATTTTGGTTTATATGTCGAATAACTTTTTATTTATATCCATTGCATTATATCATATCAAATGATATATATTGATGCAAAAAATCTAAGTTCATATGACATTTAATGTTGAAATTCTTACAACATAATTAACAAATCAAAGTGAGAATTAATTCAGAAATTTAAAAAGTTTTGTATTTTCTGTAAGTTGCCTGTGACCAACGACCAATTGCAAAAGCACGTTTAGCATCATCAATGGCATGGTAATCTCTGACGCAACACTCAAAATCATTAACATTTGATAGATGTTTTACGACAAAGGGGGATTCAATCGAATCTCCCTTTAACGACATTCGATGCAATCAGACAACTTGTAGATTCTCGAATTTTCTTTTCATTTGTCCATAAAAAACTTTTATTAAGCTATTAACTAGTTATATAACTATTTAACATCTTTTTATTTGTTAATGATAGTATTTGTTTATTTAAGACAACTAAAACATACTTTAAAAATCCTTTATAGGATAAACCATGACTTCTACATTTCAAAACGTGAATTAAATTGTATGCGTCTGTATATTATAATCTTAAAAGCATTATAGAACTTTTCTTACACATGATAGATAGCTAACTGGATTTCCTTTTCTCGGTCATGTCACAAGTGATTTGCAGAATCTGGACAGATCTGGGGGCATTCTATATGGCAATTGCTAACCTGAAGCAAGGTATATGAAGCCAAGCCAAGAGCACGTGGATCTCAAAACTTACTTTTTGTTGTCACAAGATGACGGTACATCACTAAAGTGCACCGAAAGAACAGCTTAAAGAAGCCTCTCGCCCTGCTAAGAAAGAAATTTCTAACCATGTACATTCTCTTTTATCCATTCATTATTATTATGGCTACTAAAATACAAAGAACAAAACTTGAAAGTTGCGAGGTCAAAATCACCATAAATTAACTAGCTAGATCTAGGACAGTTCGCGCCTACGTTTAGCAGCAGCAACAACAGCATTCATTAATATCCCACGATATCCGCTCTTCTCCAACTCATGCATACTGGCAATAGTAGCCCCACCAGGCGAAGCAACATCATCTTTTAGCTGACCTGGATGCTTCCCAGATTTAGTGACCATTGATGCTGCTCCTAGTGCCTACTGAAGAAACAAGTTAGTTGCCTGCAGAAAATGAATTTGAAATAAAGAAACATAATGCTGAAGCTTAAGGAAAACACTTAACATGAAAGATTCAGGTAACTGGCAAATACATAAACTCCAGCAACATAAACTCATTTTCACTCATTATACTGGATTCAAGTTTGAAAAGATTGGGGTTAGTCCTAAAGTATTTGACAGAAGTATGGAAAATTGTAGTTTTGGATTGTGCAACTTCAATTCCTTTCATATCGAGAGGCATTATGGTAGTACTTTATAAAATTGAACATAAAACTGAAACACTGTTTACTTCTTTCCTTCATGTAAAAGATTTAGCACCCAATTCAGTCCTGGAATGTAGTAGTTTTAGATTATATATCGTACTTCCTATGATTAGTAAATTCAGGAATAGAATCAAGATTATATATAGCAATTAAAATATTAAAATTGCATCAATAAACTAATATTAATCAAATTTATATTCAAATTATTAAAAAAATCATAATATTTTTTATTTGCAAAATATATTAATAAATTTTTTAATATTATTATAAATTTAATCAATTATTTAAAATTTTAATTAGTATATTTTACCCATGGATCTCCTTTTTGGGACTAAAATTTTCTGTAGACTATAATAATATGTTATTTAATAAATTGTATTTTATATTAAAATTATATATACACACACATAATTTACATTACGTGTAAATTATATAATTTATAATTAGCAAAAGTAATCTCTTCCAAAGAACCACTTTTTCCAGCCTTCAACTATATTCCAGCGGCTTTGAGCTCATTCACATTACAGAATGTGAAACTAACTTGTTCTGGTCCATTGACGTTAAATTCAGACCCGGTGGCCTCTCCAGAGTCAGTGACCTCATGTTTTACTTGACGCAGAAGCTATTGCCTGAAAAGCTCTAGAAGATGGGTGGGCTTCTCCGATGATGATAGTTCTATTTTGGTCTAGGTGCCCTCTTGTGTGTTTGATGCTATCAATGGATGATCATAATCGAGATCGAGGTCCCCATCTGATTCTGGCCTTCCTCCAATAAGAAGCTCATTATTTGCCTCAAGAAGTTGGCAGGGAAGCTGGTTCTCTAACAAGAACAAATCCTGCTCTGCAAACGCTACTTCGTCATTTTTTATCTTCAATTCCTTCAACTTCTTAGCACTTTGAGCCGAAGCACAGGTCTTGATGCAATGAAGCACCGCGCAACCATCCACAAAATGTATCCAGGCAAGTTCATCGTTCTTGTAGTCCTTGATATCCTCCTCATAATAGCACTTCTTCAAGTTCTCGACCTCCGTCTCAATCCTGTTGTACAGACTCTCTGCATGTAAGACATTGTCTTGGATGAATCGAGCTGCAAGTTTAATATTGATCTTCTCTGCTGGCTTGAACTTTGATTCACCATTATAGAAAGGGCCAATAGAGACTACTGTAGGTTGAGAGTATTTTTCGATAATCTTGTCGCCCAGCATCAAAGGAACCCTTTGTATCCGTGGTTTGGTACTCCGAGATTGATTTTTCTCCTCAACTAATGCATCCTCCAAGACATTAAGCTTCTCCAAGAACGAACTCTATTGCGCTCTTCCATTGATATCGATTGTGACGCTCGGCTTTAAGTTTCACTCTCCTCTACTGGTTGGTAAGAGCCTCCGCTTGTTTCATGACCGGTTTGTTTCCTCACATTCTCCCTTTCTCCGAGCTCCACCACTGAAACGACGTAGTCTTTCGTGGACATTTTGGAATTGTAACAGCAATAAAGTTGTTGCTTCTTAGACAATTGCAGTATTGAAATTTTTCGGTTTTGATATGCGTGCGTTGAGAAAATTATTTAAAAAAAAAGAAAAAAAGAAAAAGGCAGGCTAAAATTTTATAACCCAAAAAGCATGCAACGTTATCATCTGATTAGCTTATGTGAGAAGGTGTAAGATTACTTTTAATCTGAGTGTATTTTATGTAATATTAATTTTTTTTTTTAATATCATGTAGAATCAGGATATATTGTCTCTTGATTTCAGCTTTTTTAATATTGTCAAGTAAAATTTTCTCTCTGTCTATGAGTATTATTTATTATATTTTTTTAAATATAGATTTTATGAATAATGTTGGACTTACAACTCATTTACAATTAAAATTTTATATAACCTAAATTGGTAAGACATTATGATACGAATAATTATCATATCATTCAACTTAATATCTTTTATTTATTTTTATTTTTTACCTATCCAATGATAGCTTATCAACATCAAGTCATATTAAAAATAGTTATACGTGACTTATAGATCTGGCGTTATCCATTTTCTATTAACAGTTAACACACCACACGTTAAATTTCGGTGAGGTAAACTTAATATGAAGAGGGAATAGTGATCCGTACAGATGGTATCAACGTTATGAACAAAGCAAGCATGGTATCAATCAGACAGGCGCAATTATAACTTCCCAGCTGCTATCCAACCGATAGAAACTTAGATCACAAAGTAACCAAAAAGCATTAGTTCTAGCTCTAGGTTTGCAACATGTTTCCACTAATAGCTAGAAAAGGATAAAGTTGATATATATAATTATAATAAGAGGTATCACAACGAAGCTTTTAGGTGATAGAGGTGAAAGCTTTCAATCGCAGGACGAAAATATATATTCTTCTACCTATAATATTGTACTACTACTTCACATATAAATACTACTACGAAAATATTTTACTCCCGAAAAGGGTGCTCTATAATGACAAGACAAGTAAAATTAAGGTGAACTGTGAAATGAGCGTTATTGTCTTTTCGATTATTAGATAAAGAGAGCTCAAGACAAGCTAATTAAAGTTGTACGAAACGGGAATCTCTATACTCTCTCATTCGAGTCGTTAATAAGTAGAAATACAGTTTGATCTTTAATTTGATTCCAAATAAGTCAAGTAGACTTCACATGGTTAAGGCCTCTTAGAATTTTTATTTCTCATTGCTATTATCAAATATGTGTTTTCTGGTGGTTTATCTTTTTATATAAACAGACTAAAACGTTTTGATTCGTAAATCGAATTTCGTGAGTACCAAAAAAATGAAAAAAGTTGACTCCTTAATAGTTCTTTCGTTAAAGAGATGGGATAATAATATCAATAATGTTGAACTTACAACCTTCTTACAACCCAAACTCTACAATGTGATGTGACTCTATAATGTAATGTGACAGTCTACATGATAAAATCTGATTGTAGATGTAACTTCTCTCATTCTTTTTTTTCTCCTTTAATAAATTTTTGTCATGTAGACTACCACATCAGGTTATATAGCTTGAATTGTATGAAAGTTATAAATCTAGCACTACCCTAATAATACAGCAAAATAGCTTAAACTTAAAAAGAACAAAAATTATTTCCACAAATTACATTTACTTCATATTTAGTCATGTTATAATCTAACTTTTCAAAACCTACTTTCTATTACATTATATGTGAACAAAATGTAAGAATTATTTCAACAAAATCTGTTTATTTAAAAATCCTATTATGAGATTGAGAAAATTTTAAAATTATCCTTTCAAATGAAAATTTTATACATTATAAAAAGTATGGAAGAATTGTCAATTGAAGAAGTTATTTATTTATTTACGTTGCATCTATTATTACTAAAAAGCTACAATGCTACGAGACCAAACCGAATGTCTCAAATGTTAATGCCATAATAAATCAAATATGCACACAATCATACATGACAACATAAACGACAATCACATGATTCCATTACTAATAGTTGCAACCGAATAGAATACATAGAGTTGCTATTAACATCTCCTAATTACACCAACAACATAGGCAATGTTAGGCCTTGTATATACTTGAGTGTCCATTAAACTACGTACCTATAACTTATGCGTATGGGAATTTCTACACATAAACCTTTTCATTGTCATCCTTGACATACCGAGACCAGCAGAAGCTATCACCTTTAATATTGGAATGCCCTGATCATGCCATTTACTTTTCTAACAATTGTCTGAAACTGATAAGTGATTTAGCCCAGCTAAAGTTCGGCGAATCAGGCTTTAAAAGACTATGCAATAGACTAGTACCAAAAAAGCATTAAAGAGAATAGGATAAAGCCAACATATCCAATAACCGTGTACAAAGGAATCCCTATGTATAACTCTATGAGACATCAAGAACTTAATTAAGTTCCAATAAAAAATTTTTGTTGTGATGATTACAACATAATTAAAGTGGTTTATCATACTCCTAATGAGAATGGACCTATTAAGGGTATGCATTAGCCCCACAATATAAAATAATGCCAAAAAAACAACTTTTTTATATAAACTTATATATATATATATATATATATATATATATATATTTGGTAATCATACTAAAGAGATATTAAAAGCTAGCATATAATAATTAAGCAATCAAACTCGTCGTAAACATTTATAAAGGGCGTGGTAGAAATTCACTCAAGTGAAAAAACACAAGTACAACTTTTGCCAAGAAATTTAATACATACATACATACATTTACATATATATATGAATACGATGCTGATAATTTAATTAGGGTTTCACTCAGAATTTGCGTGTTTTACTTTGTCTATTGGATTGTGTATTACATATCACTTATCTTTTTTAGGGTTGAATGATTCAATAGTCTGCATAACACTTAAGAAAAGGGCAAAAACTGCACCGATAAAAGCAAGAACAGTCCAGGGACTACTAAAATGATTATGCAACCACTCGGCCAGCCAAATCTTGAACTTGTTCTTGTAGTGCTTTTCTATGCGATGTTTCACAAGCACATAAGCCTTGGGATTTGGCACCAAATTGTCAGCTATCTCATTGAAAACCTCCGCAACCTGTTCATCACTTCCAAGGAAATTGAGAAGTATGCCCTTTGAGCGAAGCTCCTTTACATCTGCCGCACGATCAATCAACGAGTCCATCAAGCATATGTAGGAAGAGACTAAGAAATCTTCAGGCCCATCAGGGCATGCTTCGTATGCCACCAAGTTTAGAAGCATAGACTTGGTAGAATCATCGATGTATACGGGTGGAAGCTTCAGGAATGCCGTGAAACCCCATGACTCGAAATCAACATCCGTTAATCTGTTAGTCTTGCTAGGCCTGAAGTTGATCCCCACAGCCTTGAGCTCCATGGCGGAACGATATGAATACCAATCACTGCTGTTTGAAGGCTTTTTAGCGGATATAAAAGCGTCTTTGTCGAAGAGATGACAACGAAAAAGGTCAAGAAGATGAGCAGGTTGATGATCTTCTTTTGGCTGATATAGCCGATGAGCCTTCTTTTCGTGGGGAAGAGGACGAATTTGTTCCACGAAGATGCTAAATGATTTTCTCCAATCGCTTTCATCGTTGAACTTTGAGCTTATCATCAACGCCTTGAGGACTTGATATGGAATTTGATTTTCCAGTAAGAGCAAGTCGCGTTGCACGAAAGCTCTAACGTTGTCTTTCAGCTTCAACTCGGAGGACTTGCCGTGTGCAAGACAATAGATGAATTCGAGAATGAAACAGCCATCAAGAAACATAATCCGAGTAAATTTCTGCAACTCCATCCCGTCTAATGACACGTCATCGGCGTAGCACTCTCTTGCCTCTTTGGCCACGGCCATGACAATCTTGTACAAGATTTCAAGCAGCTGTTGATCACCATTGACATAATGGAGTGCCACTTTTTGCTTGTGCTCCTCCATTAGCTTGAAGTGATCGTTGTCGTGGTGATATGGGCCAATGGAAACCACTGAAGGCTCATAACACTCCTCATTTCTCTCAATCTTACGAAGCACCCACGGAACTCTCTGTATCTTGGACCTTCCATTTTGTTTGACCTCATTCTTGGTTTGACCCACGGATTGCAGCCACTGCAGGTCACTCTGGTCAGGAGATGGGTTTGGGTTTGGGTTTGGGTTTGTGTTGGCACTAGCTTGGACTACGATGCTGTGTAGTTCATGCTCATCAGGCAGGCTAGCACGACCCGCTCCGTTTCTCATCATTAAAGTGATTCTTGAGTAGTGTCACCTTGTGGGGCGGGCAGCAATTGAAGTAACAGCTAGCTAGGCAAAGTTTGTGGATGTGTGAGATCAATTTGCAAGTGAAAAATCTTATAAGAAGCAAGAATAGACTACAGATCATGGCTACTTGTTACATGGAACAAGCATCTTGGCTTTCCCAAGGTATCAAGCTTGGAATTCTTATCACTTTTCTCAAGCATATTTAGCGACACATTTTAAGATTGGTGGGTCACGCGATTTTCATGCGGTTGATGAATAATGTCCAAGAGAAGGAAGATCTATAGAGTGAAGCATTCGTAAGTTAACACGTGAAGTTTGAAGAGCACTATGTTCAATTATTTTATATTATGGCAAATCTCTTGGTACACAAACTTTTTTTTTTTTAGATTAATGCTATAAAATTAAAATAGTACGTATAGTAAAAAATATATTAATTAATATATTAATTAACTTAAGAAATAATTAAGATGAATGATATATCGATATACAAACCATTAAAGTTATGATCATTTACACAAAAAGAATTTACATATATACAAATTAACTTCGTATGTTTATCCATTAACTTTTTATTTTTATGTCATCGTTACAAGTGACACAAGAGTAACTCATCTCCACTTCAACTTTAGTAACATAAACATGATAACTAAGCTAAATTATATATTGACAAAACATTTCTTATAATTTCTTTACAATAAATTATAATTAATTATGCTGAAATATTTTTTAAAAATAAAATATTGGTTTGTACATTGAATAACTTCTTATTTATATCCATTAATTACATTATATCAAATGTTATGTATTGATGCGAGAATTAACATTTAATATTAAAATTCTTATAACATAATGAGCAAATCAAAGTGAGAATTAATTCAGAAATTTAAAAAATTTTATATTTCGGTAAGCTGCCGACGACCAGCGACCAACTGCAACAACTGCAAAGCCAAGCTTAACAACCATCAATTGCATGGTAATATATGAATCAACACTCAATATCACTCTCGTATGATAGATGTTTTACGACAAAAGAGGATTCAATCAATCTCCACCTTCGATGACATTTGACGCGATCAGACGACTTGCAGATCGTCTAATTTTCTTTTCATTTATCCATTAAAAAAAACTTTTATTAAACTGTTAATTAGTTATATAATTATTTAATACCTTTTTTATTTGTTAATGATAGTATTGTTTAATGATATGAAAAACAACTAAGGCGTACTTTAAAAATCCTGTATAAAATAAAAATATTTTATAATTAACTTCATAAAAAAAAATCAATTTTGAAGAAAAGTACCTACAGCTAGTCCGCCCTCTCAATCTCATGACTTCTTTAGTCTATATATTATAACCCTAAAAGCATTATAAAACTTTTCTTTCACATGATAGATATCTAACTGGGTTTCCTTTTCTGTCATGTCACAAGTGAGTTGCAGAATCAGGACAGATCTAGGGACGATCTGTATGGCAATTGTTAACCTGAAGCAAGGTATGAAGCTAAGCCAAAAGCACGTTGATCTCAAAACTTACCTTTTGTTTGTCAAAATAATGGTACATCACTAAATTGCACCGACAGAACAGCTCAAAGAAGCCTCTCGCCCTCCTAAGAAAGATATTTCTAACCATGTACAATATCTTTTATCCATCCATTATTATTATGGCTACTAGAAAACAAGGAACAAAATTTGAAAGTTGCGAGGTCAAAATCACCATAAACTAGATCTAGGACAGTTCTCGGCTACGTTTCGCAGCAGCGACAACAGCATTCATTAAAATCCCACGAAATCCGCTCTTCTCCAACTCATGAATACCGGCAATAGTAGTCCCACCGGGCGAAGCAACATCATCTTTAAGCTGACCTGGATGCTTCCCAGATTTAGTGACCATTGATGCTGCTCCTAGTACCTACAGAAGAAACAAGTTAGTTGCCTGCAGAAAATGAATTTAAAATAAAGAAACATAATGCTGAAGCTTAAGGAAAACACTTAACATGAAAGATTCAGGTAACTAGCAAATACATAAACTCTAGCCAAAAAAAAAAAAAAAACTCATTTTAACTTGTTACACTGGATTCAAGCTTGAAAAGATTTGAGATAGTTCAAAAGTAATTGACATAAGAATGGTCATAGTAGCTTTGGATTGTGCAACGTCAATTCCTTTCATATGAAGAGGGATTATATGGTAGTACTTTATAAAACTGAACATAAAAATGAAACATTGTTTACTTCTTTCCTTCATGTAAAAGATCTAGCAAACAATTCAGTCCTGGAATGTAGTAGTTTTAGATTATGTTGTACTTCCTATACAGGAATAGAAACAAGCTTATATATAGCAATTAAAATATTCAAATTGCATCGACAAACTATTATAAGAAAGTCTAATCAAAATTTATATTCAAATTATTAAAAAAATCATAATATTTTTTATTTTAAATAATAAAGTAACAAATTTTTTAATATTATTAATTATTATAAATTTAATCAATTATTTAAAAATTTAATCAGTAAATTTTACAAAATTTTCTTTACACTGTAATAATATGTTATTTAATAAATTTTATAATTTTTATTAAAATTACACACACACGCACACAAAATTTTCAATTAATATATGAGTGAAATCTGAATTTTTTAGGTATATATAATCTTGTCCACTCATGTACTATACCAAACATCGGGCAGGACTATGCATAGTCCAATCCAATGCAATTCTAAACCGCAAATGCAACCTTATATTCTCATATTAGAAAATGCATTCCATCTAATGATATTTACCCAACTCATTCCTACCATCTTCTGAATCAAAACCTTACACTGCAACTAAACCTCAGTGGTAATGCAATCACATTGTCCCAGGAACATTTCAATAAACTCTTACCACTTCCTCTCCAACAACAAAGTTCTAGCCCAGTCAAGTCGTCGTTAGGAGAATGCGAAATAGAATGACCATTCATATCAGAGGATGGGATTTCTAACAGCCTATAAACCCAGTTAAGAAAAACAGTACATAGATACCATGTGGTCGGAGTTGACTTACAGTCTGGGAAGCTAGACCTAGGGCAAGTTCACGCGGTAGACCTGCAGCAACTCCTCCATCAGCTAGAGCTTCAATTGCTAAGAAAATATATGCTGGGCCACTGCCACTGAAAATTTTTAGAAAGAAAGTTATGAGAAAGACATTCATACAAATAGATATCAGTCATAGGCCTACAAGGAAATCATAAGATATATCAATATAATAGTGAAAAAACTACAGCCTGTGGCCAATAATTATAAGAAAGGATTTTGTGAACTACAAAATTACTAAGAATAATTTTATTACAATTATATAAGCCACATACCTCAGGCCAGTAACTGCATCAAACAGTTTCTCATCAGCTCGCCATACCTTGCCAACTGATCCGAACAATTTAGAAATTAGTTCCCCATCCTCTTCTGTTGCACATCCTCCCATGCTCAAAACTATTTAAATGCAAGTAGGTTAGACATCTATCACTTTCATGCACTCTTTATGAAAGGGGCAAAAAGTGGAAGCATGAACAAGAGGACTTGATAAACCCAAAGTTAATTTACTCCAACAAAGATACGAAAAATTCCTGGCAGTTCAGAATATACCACTGTTTATCTTAGTCTTCTATACATTGGACAATTAAAAGATGCAATTTCATTTTAGCAAATATATAACAGTTAATTATTTGGCCCTGGATGATTGTAAGGTGAATTGTTATTTTTTAGGTACCAGATGACATTTTATACACAAGTCTAGAGTGGCTAGGGAGAATTTTAAATAAGAAAAAGCCATTTGTGATAATATTTTTGTCCACTGACAAATTTCAGCCCTAAGCAATAATAGGAGTTCTAGAAAGTGCTCAGAACTTAGTTATTTCAGTATCTACTGACTTCAAATATATTTAATTTGGTTTGATCTCAGGAAAGAAACAGAGGATGCATTATGACAAAAAATTAATAAGAAAGTAAAATTGGGGAAAATGCAGTTTTTGAACTCTTGACAACTACAGCTGAGAAAGAGAAAGAAAGCCAGAAGTAATAGAGTAAGAAGATGTCAAGATAACGGAAAAATAAGAAATTAGATAAGAGGGAAGGGAATGGAAAAGAGCAATGTTCTTCCATAAATTCTTTAACCATATTTCTTTTCCACAAAGAAGCCTAAGTATGCTTTAAAAATTTTAAGAAACAATCATAGGAGTGTTCTAAATTGATGTCACTCTAATGTGAAAAAAAGACTAAATTGGAATGATTAAATGACTGCATAATCCAACATGAAAACGCATCAAGGCTTAGTAGATACTAAGTTAAAATTCCTCTATCGTTATGGCATGTAATATTGAATATACACATCAACCTAAATTTCATGTAACAAAACTTTTAGCAAGCTCATTTAGTTACATGCTATAACATTCAAAACGGATTAAAAATCAATACAACACTTCCAAATTGCATTTATTTCATACAATTATCCCTAAGTTGTTACAGGAAGAGAAGTTTAGCATGACATCTTGATAAAGAGATGACCAAAAAAAATAAATAAATAAAATTCCATCTTTGCTTAGCTGTACACACATTAAATGGCACATCATAAACGAGTAAAAGTTTTCATCACATATGATAGAATTTATTGAAACTGCATTGAAAGTAAAGGGGGACAAATAATAGTTGATATTACAAGCAAAAGAGAAATAAATAAATAACCTGATGCTGCCTCGCCTACAGCAGAAGGTGTATTGGGTATCACCCTAACAAACCTGTTGTGACCAGCCCATTCCTAATAACTGATAAGATGTTACTTTTATATGGCTAAGAACTCAAAACACATTAGTAAACTCAAAGAGCAGATACATAGTATGTATAAATCAGGCAGAAAGATGTTTAAAAAATAGGAAAACCATAACATCCCAATTCTACCACAGATTTCTTGCCAAATCACAAAATAGAAACGCAAAGTTGTCTTGTAATACTAAAAAAGTTAAGTTACTTAAGTGCCAGACATATTTTATAGCAAAAGGATCTTCATTTTACTTCAAAAGAGATTGCTGAACGTAGTAGACGCAACAATTCTCCAAGTCCTAGGACGTTTATCACAGAAATTCAACTCTGCCAACAAAACCTGATGTTGAGGTTGAATATGAAGATATTCTGCTCTAAAGTTTCTGACAAGTAAAAAGATTTTTTTAGTTTTTTGAATTAAATTAATACTTCTAGGGGGTTTTTTTTGCAGTTGCTTACCAACTTAGAATAAGGTAAATTGAGTGAGATAGTATCCAATCTCTGTGAAGACATGCATTATCAATTGGATCTTTCATACAATTTATTATCTCTGCTAAATTTATTAAAGTTTAAAATTCATCTCCATCCACAAAAAGCAAAAGAATGATTCAAACTACAGCAAAAAGAAATCTTAAAGAAAAATTCTAAAAAATTGATAAGTAAATATCAGATCCGAATGATATCAACAGCCCTCAGAAAGCGGCCATAGTTGAGCTTGGATTCTGAAGTTGCCCATTCTAGATCGTATAGAATTCTAATAAGTTAAAAGTAGATTCCAACACTGTCATGCCAGAGCTTGACGAAAACATTTTTGATTACTGCTAATTGTAAGTGCTATATTTCAAAAGCCATTAATGAACAAAAGTCGTTACATTTTATTTAGAGAAGCAGGAAAAGAAATTAGTGATGTGGTTTCTATTTAGCAAGTTATGAATACAACAATGTGGCTTCATATGCTTTGGATCCATTATGCAACATACCCCTTAAGTCTTACTCAACTTCGATTTGAAGTGACTTGATCAGCTAAAACCTCTATTCATATGAGGCTTTAAAACCATTTGTCGAAATTGTTTATGGCAGTCCATGGCCAAACCTAATTAAACTTTGTAACCTAGGACAATTGACAAAACTTCCACAAACCACGTGAAAACAAATGCTCCAAAAGAATTGCATATTGCTAATGAACAAGATCAATCAGACCTGTTTTCCTTCCTTACACTTTAATACCTATGTTGTCTCCTGATCTGGTATGCAACTTTGGCGCTTTTTGTAGGCCTAAATCCATATTGAAAATTCTATTTGAGCAAGTATAATAATTAATGGGTTGGGGGCACAAACCTGAAGGTCCTTCAATTTTACTCCTGCAGCAACTGAAACCAAAAGCTTCTTCTCAGAAAGCAGTGGCTTCAATTGTAAGACCACATCTTTAACTGCAACAACGCCACACAAAAAGGTAAATATCACAAAAATAAAATAAAAACCCCAAATATCAATAACAAAATTATTTTAGGCGATTTTTAATTTTTCACAGGTAACCACAGCAGAATTTTCCGATAAAATTTCAAATAATAATAATAAAATAATAATGCTAATTCATTTTAAGGAAATTAAATTAACAATTAAGAAATTCGAGTGAACGATTTTGAAAATTTTAGTTGTATTTTAACCAAAAAAATACAAAAAATAAATAAATAAAAATAAAAAGCAGAGAGAGAAAGGAGCATTACCGACTTGCGGTTTCACCGAGAAAACAACTACATCACTTTCATTAACCACCTGTCATCACAAATTAATTTAATTTTTAAATTAAAAAAATAGAGGAAGGAGAGATTGTTAGGTTATGCATTACAGCGCTGTTGCTGGAGAGTATTTGAGCGCCGAAGGACTCGAAAGCAATGCGGCGATTGGGATTGGAGTGGATGGCCGTGAGGATACGCCGCGGAGGTAGAACACCTGATAGCACCACTCCTCTTGCTATGCTCTCCGCCATTTTGCCTGCTCCGATGAACCCTAGCTTGTACGTCTCTGCGGAGATCGGAACTGCCTCCATGGCTTCAGATTGCTACGACGCCGTTCAGATTGTCCGGCGCTTTTCAATCTTTCAAGGATAGCCAGTCCCTCTAATCACTGTAAAATTCCAAACAGAGTGGTGCTGTAAAAGCGGATCTCTCTTGGACCAAAACGACGCGTGTTGATCTATATTATGTATTATCTTGTAAACAAGCCCCATTATTTTTTTAATATTTTTTTGGATTTTGTATTTTTTTAAATTTTTTTAAAAAGGGGTATATTTAAATATGAAACAGGAATGAAAAATGGAAGTGATGACTGATGATTTCAATCCAATTTTTTTTTTTCTTTAATGGGGCCTTACTGAAAGACAAACCAACAAAGTGATAAGCCCTTAACACCTAAAGTTGAATGGTCTAAAAAGATTTAAAAGTTCAAGAGTCCGAATCGATCTATTGAATTGTCAAGTAAAATACAAATATATATAAATATATATATGTTAAATATAAAGATGTAATCATGGTGTAAAATTTTAAGAAAATTATCTTTAAAAAAATTTTAAGATGTAATTATGTATTTTGTCACAAAATTTTATGCTAAAACCGACATAGCAAATAATTTTATTATCTTAGTAACTTTCAATTAACGTAGACTTTTTAGACAAGGACATCTTATAATCTTCGCCAATAACATGTGGGCTTGAATTTGAAAAACTTGCTTAAGAAACATATGAAAAAGGAAGCTTGGCGTTCACGTTTGTGTGTAGATAATTGGACAAACATCTCTCGCTTTCCACATCAATGACGCATGACATGACATCCTCTTATTCGTATTCAATTAACTTTTGCTACTACGCTAGTGGCCACAAAGTCGAAGAAAATTAACTTGGACCTTTTTCGTAAATGGTTGAAACTTTAACAAAGTTTACGGAAAAACTAGAGTGCAGCCGCTGCACTGTGGTCGGACCAGAGTTTTGTTTGGATTTCTCCAACTTAAAATAATGCATAGGCATAGCCGCCAATGAAATGAAAATGAATAATTATCTACATTCAATTAATATTAAACGATCCTTTTTTCTCCCACGGATACAGCGTGTAACCTAACCATTCGGAATCTTCAGATAAATGTCGGTTCAACCCAACTCCACCGGGTTGAGATCGGACACGATTTTATTTTTTATTCTGTTACCACTGTTAGCAGAGCCGGCTTTAGCCCTAGGCAACTTGGGCAATCCCTAAGGCCCCAGTAGTTTATCTTAGTTCATCAAGGCCCCAAACTGAAATTCCATAAGGCCCCAAAATTTTGTTATTGTTTGTTAAGGTCTCATATTTTGTAGAACTATACGAATAATTATGAAATATTTGTTTTTCACAGTTTACATAATCAAGTTTCTTTTTTAAATATCATTTCCACACAAAATTTAGTTTAACTAAATTAAATTTTTATCACAAATATCTTTCTTTTCCAACAATTAATTCTATTAGAAATATCATATAATTAAATAATTAGTATTTTATTTCTAAATTTAGATAAAATTTATTTCAAATTTAAAAGTAACCTAGACAATAATTAATGTGTAATATTGAAATAAATCAAATATTAATATATAAATTAGCACTTAATGTTATATATATATTTTTAATATTATAAACTTATCTTTCAACTTTATATTTGTATCAAAATCTCTCATATTCTCGTAAGATTATTAAAAAAAGATAGCATATAATCTAACTATAATTTTAGTTTCTATAACTATCTACTTTATTATTCTTTTCAAAAAATTATCAATATTCCTTTGTTCATTCAATTTTTTATTTTTTAGGCATGTGTACTAGAAAATAGGAACCCACACATGAAAAATTAAGAAAATTATTTGGAAAATAAGTTGAACCCTAAAACAAAGGCTCTTGATAAATTTGTAAAATAAATAAATCAAAATATATAAACATAAATTGAAAATGAAATAAAGAATACCAAAAAATTGATGAAAAAATTATTAAACAAAAAATTTTTCAAAATTAGTAAAGTTTATTTAATTTTTTGTATTAAATATGAAAAAGGCGTATCATGTAATTTTCATCTTAGGCCCCAAAAGCCCTTGAGCCGGCACTGATTGTTAGATATATGATTTTACAAAAATGACAACCTAATATAATGGAGTATATGTGATATTTTATACAAGTTGTTGGGCAAAAAACCATAAAAGTTTATCATTTGTAATAAGAGTTATTGCTATATATGATACCATTTTATATATATGATACCATTTTATAAGTAGTTAATGTTCAACATTTTATTAACCAATGCAATATTTATATTTACAAATTTATATATAAATTTAACATGACAATTTTTTTATTTATCTATATACTATGACGCTTCATTAAATGAACTTTATTTTATAAATCTACTGTTTTAATGTTGACATTAGAATGGCAAAATGACAGCAGAGGACCAGACTAGAACATAGGGCAAGAAATTGAAATTAGGAGATAAAGCAAATTAAATTTGAACCCGCTCCCTCTTGTTAGATAGAATTAGCACTTGCCTGTGGACCAAAGCCCATTTTGCTAACAAAGCTGCAAGCCAAATATATAAAAGACGCAAAAATACCAGAGTTAAAAATAAAAAAATACAACCTAAGTTTTAATCTCGAGTTATTGAAAAATCTGACCCCGCTCTAGGTACCCCGGACCAGACTCCGAAAAAAAAATTACATAAAATTTTCCCAGACTAGGGTTGGCAATTGAAGGTAGGGGCTAAGGTCCCGCGTTTTGCTATCCCTATATTTAGTATTTTATAATATAATGAGGTAAGAGGTATTTATTAGAGATTTAAGTCCATAATATATCTATATCTATAAACTCTTGTTTCATTTTAAAATTACATACAAAAGTGTGATGTTGTGAGGCTTTAAGAATTATTTGGCGGGTGGAAGTGGCAACCCGCCTGTGGTCAAAACTGACAGCTATTCTCCATCTAAAATATTTATATGTTGGGCTTCATCGCAGAATACCTGCCCAATTTCAAATTGAACTTCGACATCCCTTCTCCAATGAAGAATCTCTTTCACATGCTATGCCTATATAAAGCAGGCCAACCCAAGTCGATAATCACATCTCAATTCTCATAGCTTAGTTAACAGGAAAGAAAAAATTCAGAGCGACAAAAGTCAAAAAAAAAATGGCAGAATTATTCATTAAGCAGGCGAAGAATTATGCAGAAGCTCGACCAACTTACCCAGAAGAATTGTTTCAATTCATTGCTTCCAAAACGCCCCAGCACGACCTTGCCTGGGATATAGGCACGGGCAGCGGCCAGGCTGCACGCTCTGTAAGTCTTCAGCCCTCTTTCTCAAACGCATTTTTCAAACTAGTTTTAACTTAGTGATATCCCATTGGTTTTAGAATCATTCAAACATCTCGCTTAAAATTAAAAAAAAAAAAATCAAATGAAATTCCTTCCTTTCATCTAAATTACAATATTATATTATATTATCTCTCATAGAATTGAAGCTTGGTAGATTAAAAAACTAAATTAATTGGCCTGAATCTTAAACTTATTTTTCAGCTAGCTGGGATTTACCAGAATGTGATAGCCACAGACACAAGCCCAAAACAATTGGAATTCGCAGAAAAGCTTCCCAACGTTCGATATCAATGCACTCCTCCGGTCATGTCCATAACTGAGCTCGAAACAAATGTGGCAAACCAATCGACTGTGGACTTGGTCACCATTGCGCAAGCCATGCACTGGTTTGACCTACCCAAATTTTACCAACAAGTCAACTGGGTACTCAAGAAACCTCATGGAGTGATTGCTGCATGGTGCTACACCGTCCCAGAAGTCAATGACTCTGTTGATGCAGTTTTCAAGCCATTTTACCTTGTTGATTGCGAGCCTTATTGGGAGGCACCACGAAAATGGGTTGATGATAAGTATGTGCACATTGATTTCCCGTTTGAGCCAGTGGATGGGACAGACAGTACGGGACCGTTTGATCAGTTTGTGATAGAGAAAGTGATGGATTTGGGTTCTTATTTTACGTATCTGAGGTCATGGTCAGCGTATCAGATGGCTAAGGACAAGGGCGTGGAGCTTCTAACGAGCGATTTGATTGAGAAGTTTAAGCGTGCTTGGAATGAAGATGGGCAGAGCCAAAAGGTTGTCAAGTTTCCTGTGTATCTTAGGATTGGGAAAGTGGCAATTAATAGTTGAGGCCAAGAACAAGGTATGTCTAGGATGCCACGGGATAACACATTAGTGCAATTAATACCCGTGACGGTTCTTTATTGGACCAATGTACTAAATCATGTACTGATTTAGCACCTATCAATAAAGTAAATAATGAGAGAGTTCGAAGAAGAGTTTTGCGTTGTCTTGTTTGAGGTAACAATTTTTATTGATTTTTTGTGCAACAGGTTTTTTTTCAAGTCGAGAGAAGTAATTCCTGGAACGACTGTTACTGTAAAAGCAATTTTAAACACCTTGAGTTAGTGTTGTCATAGAAAAATTTAATTTTTTTATAGTAATCCCAAACTAACCCTATATATGATATTTTACAAAATTTATTGGTCAAAAAGGCGTAAAAATTTCTCATTTGTAATAAGAGGCGTTGCTATGATACCATTCTATTTAGGGTTGGACTATTTGCACCATAAAAAAGCTCTGAACACCAAATAAATTTTAAAAACTAACTAATATTTTGTTCACTTTTTTAATATCAAAACACCATTCCAAATTAGTTTAACTTTTTAAGAAATAAATTTACACGGAATTTCCTGAGTCATCTTATCAGAGTGTTGATCTAGGATTTTCCTTAGCTGCCACTTTCATGCATATTTTGATTCGGTATTGTGTTATGATCATGATAGATCAATTCAGCATGGGTTCAGAGATAGTAGATTTACGTTTGATGCACAGAAAAGAAAAGGAAAAAATTGTAAAAGAAAATACATGGACGAGGAAAAATCAGTATATGCGGCTTCTGGTGCAACCCAAGATAGAAAAACTTTTCAAGAAAACTCTTTTCTTTTAGAGCCTGGCACAAGCCTATTAAGACAGCACATTGATTTTCCCCTCTGGTTTCTCTGCCTATTCAGATCTGATTAATTCTATTATTTAGTTTGTAATTGCCGTTAATCTTTCTGTTAGGATTTAGACTGTAGTTATATTTGCTGAGCTGTTAGCTCCACTAGCTTCTAGATTCATGCCAGGTAAAACTATTCTATTGGCTGTTATATTTCTTAGCTGTACTAGAGACACCTGGCTATCACTGCTTACCCTATATATAAATAAAGAACATTCCTCTGCTGTGTGCGGCTGAGTGAAGGAAATTCATTTCTATCAAAATCTTAAGTTGGTATCAGAGCTTGCACAAGGCCAACGCCATGTCCTTTAGATCTGTTCAAGGAAGTCCTCTTAGCAACAACTCAGGTTCATCTTCTCGAGCTATTTCCATTCATGGCAGCCCACCTTTTGGTAATCTCCTAAACCAATCCTTTCCAATAAAACTCGATGAGGACAACATTACTGTATGGAAGGCCATGGTCTTACCAACACTTAGAGTACGATGTGTGGATCACTACTGATAACCTTCTTATGGGTTGGCTTTTAGGCTTAGTCACCAGTGAAGTAGCTGCACAGGTAATTGGCCAAACTAGCTCTCATGAACTATGGAGAGCTTTAGAACAATTCTGTGGAATTAAAAACAGATCAAAAACTTCTAATCTTAGGTTTGATCTTCAAACCACTAGGAAAGGTGCTATGAAAATGAGTGAATAACTTTCTACCATGAAAAGAATTTCTGATAATCTTGTAGTAGCTGGAAGCCCAGTTGAAATGAGTGATTTAATTTATTTCATTACATTGGGTTTAGATGCTGACTACACCCCTATTGTTGTGCAAATTCAAGCCAAGGATAATATTTCCTGGCAAGAACTGCAAGCTACTCTACTTAGCTTTGAGAATAGGCTAGAGAGACTTAGTAGCTTTACCAACCTCAATCTCAATCATGCTTCTGCTAATGTTGCTTTCGGAAAGCAAAACAACAGCAACCGAGACCATTTCAAACGAAACAACAATAAGAATTTCTCTCAAGGGTTTGAAAGAGTCTCAGGTAGTAATTTATCAAGAGGAAGAGGAGGTGGCAGGTCTCAGAATTCCAAACTAATATGCCAGATTTGTGGAAAGATAGGTCATTCTGCGTCCATTTTCTTTTACAGAACTGACCTGAGCTATATGGGAACTTCAAACTACAGCAGAAGCAACTTCAACAACTGGCAAGGACAAGGACCTCAAAGACAAAGCCAACCACCTCAGCAGACCTTTTTGGCTAACCAACCTCAACAAGCTCTTTTTGCCACACCAAAAATTGTTGGGGATGAAACCTGGTATGCAGACAGCAGAGCAACTAATCATGTCACAACTGAACCAGGTCTTTTAAACACAAGGAGTGAGTACTCTGGTAAGAAAACATTATCTGTCGGTGATGGTAATAAGCTTCCCATATCTCATATAGGTCACTCAAAAATACATGCTCACAATACTCTGCTCAATTTAAAAAATATATACTATGTGTACCTAAGATAACCAAAAACCTGTTGAGTGTTTCTAAAATTACCAGAGATAACAATGTTTACATTGAGTTTCACCCTGACTTTTACCTTGTGAAGGACAAACAAACTCATCAAGTTTTGCTACTAGGGAGAGCTGAAGGGGACCTCTATCAAATCTGTCCAAGGTTCAAGCATTTAGTCAAAAGTCTGTCGAATGTTCCTAAAAGAAATGAACAAACCTTGATTCAAGTGTCTATAAGTCCTTTATTGTGTCTAAAAGTCCTCCGAAATTTTCTCATGTCAAAGCAAAGTCTATAGGGTCAAATAATTCTTGTAAGTTCACTGTTGCTATGTCAAATTTCATACCAGATGAAGAAAAACATAACATCTGGCACAGGAAACTTGGACATCCATTAGTGAGAGTTTTAAGTCAAGTCCCGAAAGCTTGTAATGAACCTTTTATTATGAATGAAAAACTTGACTTTTGTGATGCTTGCCAATTGGGTAAATATCATGCCTTACCTTTCAAAAACTCTTACAGCAAAACAAACCAGGTCCTTGATATGATCCACACAGATCTTTGGGGACCTTCTCCAATTGCTTCCACTTTAAATTATAAATACTATATTCATTTCATAGATGATTATAGTAGGTTCACCTGGATTTATCCTCTCAAAAATAAATCTGAAGCTTTCACTGTCTTTAAACAATTCAAAGTATTGGTTGAGAAAAAGTTTGAAAGACATATTAAAAGCATCCAATCAGATTGGGGAGGAGTACAGGACTTTCACTGATTTTCTTCGCCAGCATGGAATTGAATATAGAATTGCCTGTCCTTACACACATGAGCAGCAAGGTAAGGCAGAAAGAAAACACAGACATATAGTTGAAGTTGGCCTGACCTTGCTTGCTCAAGCACACATGCCACTCAGATACTGGTGGGAAGCATTCCATACAGCTGTGTGGTTGATTAATAGACTTCCAACTCCAGTTTTGAGTGGTATGTCACCTTGGGAGAAGTTATTTAATCAAATTCCTGATTACAAATCTCTTATAACTTTTGGTTGTTCATGTTTTTCATGCCTTAGACCCTATCAAAATCACAAGTTTCAGTTTCATTCAAGCAAATGTCTATTTCTAGGGTACAGTGACTCACACAAGGGCTTCAAATGTCTAAGTCCTACGGGGAAAGTCTACTTGTCCAGGAATATGGTATTCAATGAATGTGAATTCCCTTTCAAGCTCACAACCATCCATCTCTGTCTTTTCTGGTCCTCTTATTCCTATTGTTAACAAGTGGTTAGAACAACAATTCAAATCTAATGAATCACAAGCAATGGACTTTCAAGATAGATTTGATCCCCAACACTCTCTTGGTACAATCTCACAGAGCCAAAATGCCTCTCATCAACAGCCAAATACCATTAATGACCAGTTCTCTACACCTCCAAATTCACCAACTCCAAAGCAAATTCACCAAGAAAGTGAACCTGCAACTAGTGAACCAAACAGAACCTCTCCTCCTCACCAAGAAATTGTCCTAATTGCTCATGGTCATCTTATTGTTACAAGATCAAAAAGTGGAATCTTTAAACTAAAAATATATATTACTGAACAACAGCAGGGTACTAGTATTGAAAATTCAGAACCATCATCAGTTTCAGAGGCCTTAAAATCAAAAACCTGGAGGAAAGCTATGGATGAAGAATTCCAAGCACTGGTAAGGAATAAAACATGGACTCTTGTTCCTTACTCCTCAAGCTACAATCTGGTAGGTAATAAATGGGTGTTCAAACTCAAGTTAAACAGTGAAGGGACTATACGTAGGCATAAAGCCAGATTCGTAGCAAAGGGTTTCCATCAGACTCCAGGAGTAGATTTTTTCAGAAACCTATAGTCCAGTTGTAAAATCTGGCACAATCAGAGTAATTCTTACTCTTGTAGTAGTGAAAGGATGGAAAATAAGGCAACTGGATATCAATAATGCATTCCTGAATGGCACCCTTGAAGAGTCAGTTTATATGAAGCAACCAGAAGGGTATGTAGATTCCTCCAAACCATCTCATGTATGCAAACTGCATCAAGCCCTCTATGGCCTCAAACAAGCCCCAAGGGCTTGGTTTGACACATTGAAAAGTGCACTGCTGACCTGGGGGTTCACTAACTCCAAATCTGATTCATCATTATTTATCCTCAAACATGCTGGTTTATGTGGATGACATCCTCATAATGGGGAACAATTATATGGCTATTCACGGTGTTATATTAGAACTCAATAATCTTTTCTCTCTTAGAGACTTGGGTGAATTTCATTACTTCCTTGGAATAGAAGTAAGAAAAGACTCCACAAGAATGTATTTGTGTCAATCCAAGTACATATCTGATCTACTAAAAAGGTTGAACCTAGAGCATCTAAAACCCTGCTCTAACCCTGCTGCAGTTAATAAAACTTATAGCACAAAAAATTCTGAGCCCTTTTCTGACCCAACTCTCTATAGAAGTACTATTGGAGCTCTCCAATATCTTACCTTTACAAGGCCTGACATTTCCTTCATAGTAAACAAACTCAGTCAAGCTCTTCAAGCTCCCAAGATTGTCCACTGGCAAGTGGTAAAAAGGATACTGAGATATTTGAAAGATACAAGGTTCTATGGCCTTCACATTAAACCTTGTGACAACATCAATATCACAGGTTTCTCTGATGTCGATTGGGCTTGTAACACAGAAGATAGAAGATCTATTGGGGGTTTTTGTGTGTTTCTTGGAGATAATCTTGTCTCTTAGCAATCAAAAAAATAATCTGTTGTGTCTCGATCAAGCACTGAATCTGAGTATCGTGCTTTAGCTTAAGTGGTAGTTGACATTGCTTGGTTACAATCCCTTCTGAGTGAGCTTCACTGTCAACCGAATCAATGTCCTATCACTTGGTGTGACAACACAAGCGCAAGTGCCTTGGCCTCCAATCCAATGTTTCATGCTAGGACCAAGCACATAGAAATAGATGTTCATTTTGTTCGTGACAGGGTGTTGCAAAAATTACTTGATGTATGCTATGTGCCTTCATGTGATTAAGTTGCAGATTGTTTCACAAAAGCTTTGGCAGCACCTCAATTCCTATTTTTCAGAGACAAACTTGGAGTCACCGAGGTGCCCTCCAGTTTGAGGGGGGATGTTAAGACAACACATTGATTTTTTCCTCTGGTTTCTCTGCCTACCCTCTGGTTTCTCTACCTATTCAGATTTGATTAATTCTTTTATTTAGTTTGTAATTGCCGTTAATCTTTCTGTTAGGATTTAGACTATAGTTATATTTACTGAGCTGTTAGCTCCACTAGCTTCTAGATTCATGCCAGGTAAAACTATTCTATTGGCTGTTATATTTCTTAGCTGTACTAGAGACACCTGGCTATCACTGCTTACCTTATATATAAATAAAGAACATTCCTTTGTTGTGTGTAGCTGAGTGAAGGAAATTCATTTCTATCAAAATCTTAAGTCAACCCAAGCCCCCTCGTTTGGCAACAAAGGGCCAGTTTAGTGTCGTTGTTGATGTAAAAAAAAAAGTGATTTTTTCTGCAGCAACAATAATATAAGACGTTCAGGATTATTTTTCAATCTATTAAAAAAAGCTATTACAGAAAAAATCAAGTTCAATAAAGGAGTCTAAAAGCAGGCCCTTTGTTGCACGCTGAGAGACCACCTGCTTTTAGAGAGCAACTTCTGCTTCTAGAAACTGAAATATCAAAATTGCCACCAATAAAAAAAACTATAAATTTACTTTATTTATTACATTTTTTATTAAATTTATACTTATAACTAAAATAAATTTATTTATTTTCATTATATATTTTTTAAAATATATAGTAATGAAAATACATTCATTTAATAACAAAATTTATAATAATTGTTAAATACATTCGTAATTTAATAAAAAAATAAAAAAGTATATATTTAGAGTCATTAAAGCATGAATCTACAACACAATAAAGTACTGATACATAATTTTTTTTTTTTTTGTAAAAGCTAGGATACAGTGGGCATTCTTCTTTTCAATTTTTTTTTTGAATTTTGTAAATAAATTTAGTTACTTAGAATTAAATGAATATAATATAAATTAAAAATATATTAAACAATTCCAATAAACATGAATAATTAACAAAAATATAAAATCATATTTATTAATTTATTATATTATTATAAATTTTAAATTATTTTATAAATAAATATGTGGATTTCCATATTAAATATTAATTTTTAAATTAATATTTTTCTACAATAAAACAAAAGCTGCTTTATTTCACAGCAATAGCGACCTTAAACTGGCCTAAATTTAGATTATTACATAGTCCTTTTGTTGGATTATCTCGTTCTTGAGGACTTTATCGCAGTTATACTTTATATAGACTTGTTCTGGGGAGGAAATGAAATATATAATTTTAGTTCTTCCTTTGTTAAACTTTAAAGACTTATCATTCGTTCTTTTTATTTTACTTAAATTTTAATATATTTTGGTTACCTTTAATGAGCACAAGATTAAAGAAAATTAGGGTTTACATTAATAGCTCAAAAGTCGAAGACGATTAGTAATATATGTAATTTGTCCTCCATAGTAAATTATCCATTAAATATATTACTAATTGTTTTTATTTTAAAATGTCGGGCGTTTAAAGCATTTTTCTGGGTGCAAATAACCTTAGACTTTTTCTTATTAATAGTTAATATTTTACATTTTATTAATTAATTTAGGGGTTTATCTCAAAAACTACCCTTATAATGTTGTGACAATGGTGATGACAGAGGCGATGATACTGTGTTTGTGTTCATGCAAAGATGACGCTACCGTGGTGATGATGGTGATGGTTATGTAGCAGAGGGATGGAGCTATGGTCATCATGTGATTGATAATAAGGGGGTTGATGATTATGTTGTGTCAATGGAGATGTTGGAGTGATGCCATGATATTGTGGCAACAATGGAGAAGCTGGGGATGATACTGTAGCGGCGACGGAGACGCAAGGCAATGCTTCTGTTAGGCTTCTTTCGACTCCTTAAAATTTTTTTAAAAATTGAATTTATTTGTTAAATCTAATAGTATGTTGATATTAAAAGTTTTAAGAGTGTAGTATTTATTTTGCCCTTAGTAATGCTAGACTTACAATTTAAAATCTATAACCTGATATGATAGTCTATACGACAAAATACTATTGGAGATGTAACTTCACTCATTCATTTCTGTTTTTTTCTCTTTCAATAAAAATTTTGTCATATATACTACCACATTATATTGTAGACTTTAAATTATATTTGCATTGTAAATCTAGCACTACTTTTGCCCTTCTTTGCTTGTTAAGAATTATATAAAACCTGTTAATTGGACCTAAATATATATGTAGTGATATAGAAGGAAATAGTTGCTTTCCGGCATTAACGCAAACCTTAAGGGTAGTTTTTGATATTTATTCCAATAATTGAATGTTGTACTTATCAATTTATATATAAAACTCTTGTATTCAAATTTAATATGATAATACTAATTTATTTAAATATTATTGCTCCATTAGATGAGTTATATTTCATATTTTCATTATTGGTGTAAATTTATATATAAATTTGACATTAATACTAGCAATACAAATGAATGATGTAACTTATTCAGTATTCTACGGTATAATGATTTAAAAGGAAATTGCTTATGCAATAACACTATCGATTCATAGAAGTAAAAGAATTATTGGTAGTTGGGGCAGTGGTACTCTGTCTCTGGTCAAAAACTGGCAGGTATTCTCGATCAAAAAAGCGTATGTTGGGCTTCCTTGCATAACAACTGCTCAAGTTCAAATTAAACTTGAACATCTCTACTCCAATGGAATTCCTTTAACATGTTGTAAATATATGAAGGAGACCAACCAAGATGGATTAGTATATCATCTCATCATAATTCTCAAAGCTTAGTTAATTGGAAAGAAACAATTCAGAGCTTGAAAAGTCCAAAAAAAAAAAATGGCATAACTATACAATAAGCAGAAGCTCGACCAACTTACCGAGAAGAATTGTTTCAATATATTGCTTCCAAGATGCCCCAGCACGACCTTGTCTGGGATATGGGCACGGGCAGTGGCCAGGCTGCACGATCTGTAAGTCTTCCGCCCTCATCCTCAAACTCATTTTTCAAACTAGTTTCTAAGGATATCTAATTGGTTTTAGAATTGGTCAAACATCTCCCTTAAATTATTTAAAAAAAAATCAAATCAAATCAAATTCTCTTCCTGTCAACAAATTACAATATTATATTATCTCTCATCTGTTAAGATGAAAATTAATTAGTCAGTTAGTTAGAATCAGTTAGCTAGTTAGTAGCTTCTTGCTGTGGGTTCACGTGACTGATTTTGTTATGTCAGCTCAGCTGGAGTTAGTTACAGAATTTGTTACACATGTAATCTGATGTATATATATATATAAGGCTCTACTCCTATGAAACTGATGATTGAATTTAGTCAATAAATATTTTTTAGTTTCATAAAAGAATTCTCTCTAATACTATTCTTTTCAACTTGGTATCAGAGCCACATGGCTAATTTTCCTGGAGATTTTCCTGGAAATAATTTTACAAACCAGTTCGGTACAACTAATCCTGGAGATCCAACTGTGCAAGCTTCTTAACAACAAGGATTCTTCACTGCTTTAACTTCATCAACTCCTACGATCTCACTGCCATCTGCTCTGCCTTCACTTTCTATCAAGCTAAAGAGGAACAATTATGTTTTCTGGAGGTCACAAGTGCTTCCAACACTAGGTGCCTATGATCTGGAAGGTTTCATAAATGGAGATAAGTCATGTCCTCCACCTTTTATAACTGTTAGTAGTCAAAATAATGCTACTAAATCTTTGAAACAGTCAAATCCTGAGTATTTTGCTTGGAAAAGAATTGATAAATTTGTCATGAGTTGGCTACTTTCTTCAATAACTGAAGCCATGTATGGATATGTTGTTAGATGTGAGTCTTCAACGAGTATTTGGACTACTCTCGAAAAGTTATTCTATACTGAGTCTAGAGCAAGAACTATGCTCTTAAAACACAAATTACTAATAACTAAGAAAGGTACCTTGTCAATGTTAGATTATTTTCTTAAGATGAAGGAGATATCAGATGCTTTGTATGCTATAGACACTGAAATCCCAGATTCTGGCCTTCTGTTGCATATACTCGATGGTCTAGGTCCTGAGTATGATGCAATAGTAGTGAATATTACTTCAAAGGTTAGGTTGTTATCAATTGAAGATGCACAATATCAACTGCAGAGCTATGAACTTAGGCTGGCACAACATCATGCCTCACAAACAGTTAATATTGAACACAGTGCAAACTTAGCTAAGAGAACTTCTCAGTTTAATAATTTCAATCCAGGAGCACAATTTTCTAAGTTCTCTTATAATAACAATACTAATGTTAGAGGCAGAGGTCGAGGAAGAAATCAATCTGAAGGAAGATTTTATGGTTTTGGAGGAAATAATTCTGGCAGAAATGGTGGTGATCATGCTAAGCCTGTATGTCAATTGTATGGAAAAATAGGTCATACAGCACTTAAGTGTTATCACAGATTTGACATAAGCTTCCAGGGTAATTCAAACTCTCAAAGCAACTCTCAGGTTATCAATACTCAGTAACAAAATCAATCTGGTGCTCAAGCTTTTGTTGCTGCTATTGGAATAAAAAAGGTTATCAATTTTATGAGTTATAAAACCTAATTGTGCATGAGTTATAAAATTCATTGCATGAGTTACAAAGTTTAATTTTATTTGTAGGTTACATAATTTACAAGCACATTATGTTATAGGAGTTACACTATTAATCATATAGGTTACAATGTCTAGGACACTAGTATATAAGGAGGTCTTTAGGTTCAATTTTTAGAGACTAATTATCAAAGCCATCACTCCCCCTTTTTCAATTCCAAAATTCTACAATTTTGCAACTACGACTTGTAAGACTGGTTCATATTCTTCCGGTGATCGTGCTCATCGAGGAGAGTGGCTGAGAGTTATTGGGTTGTATCTTGGAGCCCTTGAGGACCATCTTTTACCCGCACGAAGGGGAGGACTCTTTGACTTTAGGACAACACTTTACGCGTGCCTCTCATAGCACAGGCCAGATTTTTCTAACTTGCTTTTATAGTTGTTACGTTTGTTATTTATTTTGTTATTTGTTTATTTAATATATTTGTTTATAATATTGGTTGAGCATGTGTTATCTATTTGATGAATTAATAATATTTTTTCAATAACAATCTAAAGCCAAAGAGTACTTACTCATTTGTTTTGATATTTATATGTATATTTTATAAATTTTAATTTGTTTATTTTATTAATATAATTGTTTGTGAATTTATTATAATATAATATTTAATTAATAAATCATTGCTTGGTTTGATTTAAAATATACATATATATTATTGCAAGGTGACTTACAAAGTATTTTTCTACATATCATAATTATTTCTTAAGCTTGTTTTAAATTCATTTAAGACTTGAAGTTATGTTTGCAATAGTATAATAAATTATTTAGACAAAATTTGAAATTTTGAATACATTAAATTTTATTTATAAAACTCAAGGTTACATTTTTTTTAAGTTTCTGTTACAATTTTTAATGCATTAAATTTTATTTATAAAATTGAAAGTTACATTACTTTTGTCTTAAATATTTAAGTTTCTATTACAACTATAAAATATTTATGATACTAAAGTTGTTATAACTTTTATTAATTTATTAGTTTAAGAAAAAAACTCTAAACGGTTTTATTTTGCTTTCAAATTTAAAATAGTTATTTAATTTAATTATCGGTTACATATTTTTCATAAGTGTCTACTAATTGTTTAATTAGTTTGAAATATTTATTAATTGCATATTGAATATTTTGTGATATTTATTTTATATATTGTGCGCAGATCTATATTAGTTATTTCCTTTGCTTTTAGATATTTTAGTGCAAAGACAATGAATAAGATTGAGGAAGCAAATAGTATAAAACCTGAAAAATTTAATGGACAAAATTTTAGGAGATGACAAAGACAATTGAAATATTGGCTCACTGTTCTAGGTTTAATTTCAGCTATTGAACCAACTAGTCAACCTAGTGAACCATCTAGTCAACCTAGCAATACATCTACAACCCTAGAAGCCTCTAGTTCCACTTCTACTTCCACAACTCAAATGTCAAAAGAGGAGATAGATTATCATTGTCATAATAGAATATTAAGTGCTTTATCAGATCATCTCTATGATGTTTATGAAACTACCAAAAATACCTTAGAATTGTGGAACACTCTTGAAGCCGTTTATGAGATAGAAGACACTAGTCTAGATAGATTTGCTGTTTCAAATTTTAATCTTCATAAAATGATAGATTCTAAGCCTATTAGAGATCAAATTCATGAGTTCCAAGAACTTTTGAGAAGAGTTGAGAAAAATGGTACGACTCTTAGTGAAGATTTTAAGGTGTCATGTTTAATAGAAAAGTTACCTCCTAGTTGGTCTGATTTTTCTAAATCTTTAAAACATAGACAAGGAACTCTTTCCATGACACAAGTGATTAACTCACTTACAATTGAAGAAAATAATAGAGTTGGTAGTTTAATCAAATTGAAAGTACTAAAGTAAACTTAGTTGAAAACACAAGGAATTTCAAGAACAATAAGAGAAATGGTTTTCAACCTAGGAGAAGGAGCTTTAAGAATAAGTATAATCAACATAATAGGTCTAAGAATTCTAAAGGCAAAGGGGATAGGATTTGCTATGTTTGTGGAAGGTCTAATCATGTGGCAAAGGATTGTTTTTACAAAAAGACAGAAGCCTATAAACATAAGCCCCATCAATATCATAAAGATCAAAAGGATCAAGTACATGTCTTGGAAGAAGGAAGTCCAAGTGAACCAAATGAACCTCTCATTAGGTATAATAATTCTAATTCTTTGAGTGTTAATTTTACTTATGAAAATAATGAATGGTGGTTAGATTCAGGCGCGAATATTCATGTTTGTTCTGATAGAAGTTATTTTAAAAATTATCAGAACTCAAGTGGAGGAAGTGTGACCCTAGGCAATAATACTACCGCACAAGTACTTGGGATTGGAGATATTGAATTGAAGATGACCTCTGGAAAGACTTTAATTCTCAAGGAAGTGCGTTATGTTCCTGAAGTGAGAAGAAATCTTGTTAGTGGGTCTTCTTTAGTTCAACAAGGATACAAAATTGTTTTAGAGTCCAATAGAGTTGTAATCTCTAAAAATAATGTATTTGTGGGTAAAGGTTATGTTTATGATGGTTTATTTAAGTTGAATACTTTTTCAAGATCTAATAAAGTTTCCAAAGTTTTCAATATTGAAACTTCTAATATTTGGCATGGGAGACTTGGACATGTGTCTTTAAAGAAAATCAAAAGAATGATGGATCTTGACTTAGTGCCTAAAGCTATGATTGATTTTAAACATAAGTGTGAGATTTGTGTTCAAGCTAAACAACCTAGGAAGCCTTATAAGTCGATTGAGAGGACAACCCAAGTTTTAGAACTTATACATAGTGATGTTTGTGATTCTAATCGATCACCAACTAGAGGAGGAAATAGATATTTTGTAACATTTATTGATGATTGTTCTAAGTATTGTTATATATACTTGATTAAGACTAAGGATGAGGTATTTGATAAATTCAAAGTATACAAAAATGAGGTAGAAACAATTAGATAAAAGAATTAAGAAGCTTAGATCTGATAGAGGAGGTGAGTATACTTTAAGTGCTTTAAGTATTTTTTGTGAAGAGAATGATATTATTCATGAGTTAACTCCACCTTACTCACCACAATCTAATGGGGTTGCTGAGAGAAAAAATAGAACTTTGATGGATATGGTGAATTCTATGTTGTTAAGTTCTGGTTTACTAGATAATTTGTGGGGGGAAGCTATATTATTCGCATGTTTTATATTGAATAGAATAACGATTAAGGACTTAGAGAAAACTCCTTATGAAATTTGGAAAAGAAGAGTTCCTAATCTTAAAATCCTTAAAGTGTGAGGGTGCTTAGCTAAGGTTGGTATACCTAAGCCGAAGAGAAAGAAAATAGGACCAAAAACAATAGATGCAGTTTTTATTGGATACGCCCAAAATAGTAGTGCAAATAGATTTTTAGTTATAAATTCTGAAGTTAGTGGAATATCTAATAACACAATCATAGAAGCTAGAGAAGCTACTTATTTTGAAGATATTTTTCCTTTTAGAACTAGAGTTCAAAAAACCATTTGTGGTCCATCTACTTCAATTGATAATGAGAAAACACTTACTAATTTATCAGTTGATAAATCACAAGTTGAACCTAGGAGGAGTAAAAGACCTAGGAAAGAAAAGAATTTTGGAGAATAATTTTATACTTACTTGGTGGAAGGAGATCCTAGTTCTTATAAAGAAGCTGTAACTTCCATTGATGCACCTTTTTGGAAGGAAGCTATAAATAGTGAATTTGAATCTATAATTCAAAACAACACTTGGGTTTTAGTGGATCTTCCACCTGGGAACAAAGCAATAGATTGTAAATGGGTCTTTAGAAAGAAGTTGAAATCGGATGGTTCTATAGATAAGTATAAGGCAAGGCTAGTAGCAAAAGGATTTACACAAAGAGAGGGAATAGACTATTTTGATACTTACTCACCATTTTCTAGTATCACAACAATTAGGATTTTGATAGCTTTAACTTCTATACATAATTTAGTTATTCATCAAATAGATGTAAAGACCGCTTTTCGAAATGGAATTTAGATGAAGAAATTTATATGAAACAACCTGAAGGTTTTATAGTGAAAGGACAAGAACACAAAGTTTGTAGGTTAGTTAAGTCTCTTTATGGTCTGAAGCAAGCTCCAAAACAATGGCATGAGAAGTTTGATGAAGTAGTTTTAAGTTATGGATTTATGATTAATGAACATGATAAGTGTGTATATTATAAGGAGATTAATGGAGCACACGTTATTTTGAGTTTATATGTAGATGATATTATGATTTTTGGATCGAACTTGGAGATAATAAATGATGTAAAATCCTATTTGTCTAGAAACTTTGATATGAAAGATTTGGGTGAAGCAAATATGATTCTAGGCATGAGAATAAAGAAGACTTCTAAGGGTATTACTTTAGATCAAAAAAAATTCTATTGAGAAAATGTTAAAAAAGTTTAGATACTTTGATTCTAAGTCGGTATCTACTCCTTATGATTCTAAGATTGAGTTAAAGAAGAATCAAGGGAAACCAGTGTCTCAATTAAGGTATTCTCAAATTATAGGATCTTTGTTATACATAGCAAATAAAACTAGGCCTGATATATCATATGCAGTGGGTAAACTTAGTAGATATACTCATAATCCTAGTGAAGAGCATTGGCTTGCTTTAGAAAGAGTGTGTAAATATCTAAAAAGAACAACTGATTACTCTTTATGCTATAAAGGATTTCCAAATGTTATCGAAGGATATCGTGATGCTAATTGGATTACAGATGTTAAATCCACAAGTGTTTATATGTTTCTTTTAGGAGGAGCAGCTATATCTTGGAGTTCTAAGAAACAAACCTTGATTTCTAGAAGTACTATGGAGTCTGAACTCATAGCTTTAGACACCACTTGTAAAGAAGCTGAATGGATCAAGAGTCTTTTCATGGAAATGCCTTTGGTGGTTAGGAATATATCATCTATTCCTATACATTGTGATTGTAAAGCATTTATAGATTTCGTGAAGCAAACTCACACCAACAAAAAGATGAGTAGACATATAAAAGTGAGATACAAGTCTGTGAGAAGTCTTTTAGGCAATGTCGTTGTAACTTTAGAGTTTATTAAGTCTGAGTTAAATATTGCTGATCAGTTAACTAAAGGGCTTTCCTTGAAAGCTACTAAAGAATTGTCGAGGGGGATGGGCCTAAGCTCATAAGAAAGTCACCTAAGGAGGTAACCCAACCTCTATGATTGGAGATCCCATGAAGGAGGTTCAATGGGTAGAAACAATCCATATTGCGTGACTTATTAAGCACTACTATTATAGAGATATCTTTGAGAAGATATACTCTAGTTCATCCCTAAGGCAAAAATGTTTTATATGTGATATTAAGGAAAGGTATATTTACCTTGAATAAGTCCAAGGCAAGCATTTTCTTGCAAGGTATAGGTCACATATACCTTTGGAGGACTTACCTAAGTGAGAGTCGTCGTGAGGCCGCGACCTTGAAGATTGAGCTGTCTTCTAAAAACTCTCATAAGAATCAAGATTGAGCGCATGGCCTTAAATAGGGCTAACCCGCAAAAACCAAGTCTTTGTCGATATTATGCGTGTGATAGCTTGAAGTTTGATCAAGGAACCGAGTTCAAGACATAGTTCACTTAGGTACCTCAAATAGATGCTATCAACACTAAGTGTAGGTTCAAGCTCGAAAGGCACCTACATTGATTGCATAATATAAGGTTGCAAAATTAATTTTTAAATTTCAAACCTTTTTGTGGGGGATTGTTGGAATAAAAAAGGTTATCAATTTTATGAGTTATAAAACCTAATTGTGCATGAGTTACAAAGTTTAATTTTATTTGTAGGTTACATAATTTATAAGCACATTATGTTATAGGAGTTACACTATTAATCATATAGGTTACAATGTCTAGGATACTAGTATATAAGGAGGTCTTTAGGTTCAATTTTTAGAGACTAATTATCAAAGCCATCACTCCCTCTTTTTCAATTCCAAAATTCTACAATTTTGCAACTACGACTTGTAAGAATGGTTCATATTCTTCCGGTGATCGTGCTCATCGAGGAGAGTGGCTGAGAGCTATTGGGTTGTATCTTGGAGCCCTTGAGGACCATCTTTTACCCGCACGAAGGGGAGGACTCTTTGGCTTTAGGACAACGCTTTACGCGTGCCTCTCATAGCACAGGCCAGATTTTTCTAACTTGCTTTTATAGTTGTTACGTTTGTTATTTATTTTGTTATTTGTTTATTTAATATATTTGTTTATAATATTGGTTGAGCATGTGTTATTTGATGAATTAATAATATTTTTTCAATAACAGCTGCTCCAGTCACAAATGCAGAAGGCTCATGGTATTTAGACACAGGAGCCACTGACCACATCACTGCAGATATGAGTAAACTGGAAGTTAGAGAAGATTATTCAGGCACTGAGAGTGTCCAAGTGGGTAATGGTAATCTACTACCTATCTTTCACATAGGATCTGCATCATTATATAGTTCACAAAAATCGAAGCCTTTGATTCTTAGCAGAATCTTACATGTACCTCAAATAACTAAGAACTTGTTGAGTGTTTCTAAACTTGCTACTGATAATGATGTAACAGTGGAGTTCTGTTCTTGTTTTTGTTTTATAAAGGACAAGAGGACAGGGGTTACTCTATTGGAAGGTCAACTTGAAGAAGGTTTATACAAGCTTCCTACAATAAAGTCTCAAGCAGCAGCAACAGGATCAATTTCTCTGTTATCTGTTGGTAATAAGTTTTCTTCTCATAAAGAACTACCCTCTCCAGTTTCTAATCCACTGTCAATGATGTCTTGTATAGTGAATAATTGCTATAAATTAATTGACTTGAAACTTATTTTCAGGTAGCTGCGATTTACAAGAATGTGATAGCCACAGACACAAGTCCAAAACAATTAGAATTCGCAGAAAAGCTTTCCAACATTCAATATCAATGCACTCCTTCAGTCATGTCCATAACTGAGCTTGAACAAAATGTGGCAAATCAATCAACTATGGACTTGGTGACCATCGCTCACGCCATGCACTGGTTTGACCTACCAAAATTTTACCAACAAGTCAACTGGGTGCTCAAGAAACCTCCTGAAGTGATTGCTGCATGGTGCTACGCCTTCCCATAAGTCAATGACTCTGTTGATGCAGTTTTCAAGCCATTTTATCGCGTTTATTCCGATCCTTATTTGGAGGCACCACGAAAATTGATTGAAGATAAGTATGTAAACATTGATTTCCCGTTTGAGCCAGCTGATGGGACAGACAGTACGGGACCGTTTGATCAGTCTGTGATAGAGAAAGAGATGGATTTGGGTTCTTATTTCACGTATCTGAGGTCATGGTCAGCGTATCAGACGGCTAAGGACAAGGGCGTGGAGCTTCTAACGAGCGATTTGATTGAGAAGTTTAAGCGTGCTTGGAATGAAGATGGGCAGAGCCGAAAGGTTGTCAAGTTTCCTGCGTATCTTTTGGGAAAGTGGGAAATAATAGTGGAAGAACAAGGTAAATTCATCACGCAGCAGAGTCTACAATGCCACCGCATACCGAATTGGTATGATGATATGATTTGGCTCGACTACCAAATCATTGTACTAACCTAGTAGCTTGATGATACTCCACACTCTTTTATTGATGATAGAGTAACTAATGAGTGAGTTCAGAGAATAGTTTCATGTTGCTTTGAGTTTCTGATGGCAATTTAAGTGGTGCAATGATATATGAGTGGAATAAATTAGCCGGGTAATATCATACACTAATTGGGATAATTTCATACACTATCTCTAAGGTTTGACATAATATGACTCAGAAACGTAGTTTTGCATTTGTATCATTTCGGTCCTTAACGTTTGTGAATTTGTATCAGTTAGGTTCAGTTTACTAATTTTCTTTGCTTTTTCACAAATTAAATTATAATTGAATAATTATTTATAATAAAAATGAAGTCAATGTTATCCCATACTTAATGAATATCTAGATCCAATTGATGAAAATGTCCTTATTTGTTTGAGAAAAAACAAATGGAATTAGTCAATCGGATTTAAATGATATAAATATATAAATCTTAAGGATTAAAATAATACAAATACGAAATTGTATTTTTTGATGATATTATGTCAAACCTTAGGATGTTTTATGATATTAATCCATTTATTATTTGCTTGTTGCACGGAAGGTTCAATTTCAAAATTGAAGTAAACAAGATCACCTTCTGATGAAAAATGCAAGTATGAAGTTACATTAAACGTTATAAGAGAAAATGCAAAATATATCAACTTTTAGAGGGGCTTTTGAGAAATAACAGGTTCTTCTAAAGCTAAGATGCCCTAACCAATTGGACACAAAGTGACACAAATAGCCTTAATTGTATAGTTTTTATCAAATCGATCCCTAAAGTATTCACTCCGTTTGAAAACCCAAACTTTGCATTACGACTCTTCCCTCTAGCAAACAGTTTCAAGAGAATTCATTCACTCCAACATTATAATCAAAATCCTATTCACAAGAATTATAGCAGAGAATTACTTGAAGTGTTCAAGTTTAAGCTTATTAGTGGGGGAGAGAACTTGGAATTGAAGAGAAATGAAAGGTCGGTGATCACGGATGCATACGTCCAGCAAAATCTTGTATCAAAACCAGGGACAGAGCCCCATAGGAAAGAGCGGGACCAACTTTGGGAAAAGTCCCAATTTTATATACAAGTTCCTATTATTCTATATGTATATGTGTAGGAGTAGGAATGTGAATGCCTTAGCCCATGGCCTGCCAATTTTTTGATAAAATTTGATCTAGTCTCATGCTTTTGGATTCAACAATTCATTTATTTAAAACTTGCTCCACTTAATTCAAATATTTTATTACTTCTCAATTTAAATATAATTTAATCTCCTAATTTTCTCTTACATTCTCAGATTTTCAGATCACACGGTCCCTCCTCACATATTTCACTCTCACATCTCTCTCATCCTTTCGCTCTCACCAGGAAGGAAGTCATTGACGACTGCAGCATTTGATTCCCACTTTTCTCCATCCACACTTCAAATTTGAGGTAAATTAAAAATTTTTTTTTCATTTTCTTGATTCTTTTATTGTTACCTGGGAAACTTATTTTCACTTATTAACTTGATTTTTGATAGTATTATTACTTTGTGAAATTTGCAATGTTTAATTAATATCTAATATTTAAAGATGTTAATTAGTGATAATCTAAATTTTTAGTATTTTTTCCTAGAAAAATAATCTATTTGTTCATTAGATTAATATATGCAATTATTCATTGGTTTAATAGCATATATTATACTTAAATATAGTTAATTAGTAATAATATAATGTTTAGAAACATAATTTGTCTATTAATTAGTTTAATATATTAGGCTAAAAACTGATAACATATATAATTTTTAATTGATAATTAATTATTGACAATCTAAGGTTTTATTACTTTTGCTTAGAACATAATCTAATTATTAATTAGTTGATTATATACATTTATTCATTATATAACTAACAAGTCATAATCTAAAATTTAACTACTTTTTCTTAGAAACATAATCCATTTATTAATTAGTTGAATATATATACATTTATTCGTTAGATAATTAATGAGTCATAATCTAACATCATATTGCTTTTGCTTAGAAACATAATCTATTTATTAAATAGTTAAATATATACATTTATTCATTAATAATTAATGAGGCATAATCTAAAGTTTAATTACTTTTTTTAGAAACCAATATCATTACTTTAGTAAGATTTGTTTTGATTTAATCATGTATGATTTTGCAAGTACCATAATTAAACTTTAGATTTTTGTTTTCAAAACAAATTATTCTTAAATTGATCTTGAGTTCTTGTTCATATTAAACCAGGTTTTTAAGCACATTTTGTCATTTCATGAATAGACAGCTTTTTGAACATTTATTGTATATGAGAACTCTTTTGTGTGCTTGCACTTCTTTAGTCTTATGAGTTATAAACTCCTTCTGTGGTTTAACATGTCCAGTAAGTTTCTTCAATTTTCTTATGTTTTGGTGCAAATATAATATTAAATTATGCTAAGCTTTTTTATATATTGGTTTCTCTTGTTTACTTTTATATTGTTGTTAGAAGATATTGCCCCCGCTAATTTAATTTGCTGGCTCCGTCACTGATCAAAACCATGTATTCATAAATATCAAACCTTTGTTAATGGTAGTGTCCATGAAATTTGGTTTACTTGTGTTAATTTGAATGTTTGGTAACAACATAGTTTATCAATTTTTAATGTCAATTTAAAAACAATGATAAAACTTGTAGTTTTATTTTTATCTATTGATATCTTAAGATCAAGTTCTGATTTTTCTTTTCTTTTTTGGCTGTTAGTCACAATCAAGGGGAGGTATGTCTATACTTTGGAAACCTTGGGTGAAAACAAAATATTAACAAAACTTAGGAACGGTAAGAGAAAACGTCCTAGGGAGATATCATGGGCCAGTTTGAGGTTGTTTCTGCTGTAGAAAAAATCAATTTTTTCTACAGCAACAGAAATCTATGGGCGTTTGGGATTGCTTTTCACCTGCCTAAAAAAATATGTTGAAGAAAAAATTAGTTTTAAAAAATGAGTCCAAAACCATGTAGGGACTTGCTTTTAGAAATAAGATTATGCTTTTATAAATTGAAATGTTAAAGTTGTACTCAACAAAAAAACAAAAATATAAAATTATCCTTATTTATTAAAATTCTTTTATTTTATTTATGCCAATAATTAAAACAAATAATAATTTATTTTTATAAAATATTTTTTGAACAAAAAATGTAAAATTTGGCCGAAGTTATGTCAAAATAGTGCTAGAACGATCACTGGTAACTATCCCTACAGCACATCCTATGACAACCCTGCCATCGAAATGTTCGTCAGAATACAATCTGCTCAACGGGAGAGGCATCGACAACAAAAGATTTGCAATTTCAACGGCAAATGATGGTGAAACTTCCGACATCCGAAACTTCCACCGTCTTTTACGATGGAAACCTTTATCGGAAGCGTGAAACCTTATGTCATTGGACAGATTAGGAGACGTGATCATTTCTACACTAGTAGTGTCGACGGACGGGCCCAAAGACGATTACTAGCGACCAAGTACGGTAGTGGCGGCACGGTGACTCTCCGGCTGTTGGTTTTAAATTTTTTTTATTTTTTCAAGCTTTATAAAATAAATTTATTTACTTTTAAAATTTTAAAAATATAAATTAAAGATATCCAACAAATATTAATAATTAACAACAATGTAAATTTACATTTATTTAATACATATTATAAAATTTAAATTATTTTATATTAAATATTGAATTTAAATGTATAAGTTATACATCCATATATTTTCACATAAATTAAAAAATAATTACTCATTTTATTTATATTTTACATTAAAATAATTTGTATAGAATTTTTACTTAATAGTTAAAAAATTGATTATAAATTTTAAAAATTATATATTATGAAGGAATACTATATATGTCTACTTAGGTAATTTGTACATAAAAAAAGCTACAGCAACACCAATACCAAATATTTCTATCCTACTTTTAAAAACTTTTGAAAAGTAAAGCAGTTTTTAAAAGTTAGTTTTCCAAACACTCTCCTGTTTTTTTTCTAAAACTGAATTTTCTACAACAAAGTAGAAGCTATTTTTTTATAGTAACAGCAATCCCAAACCGGCCCGATATCTCCAAACTAATGGTTTATAGTTCATATTTTTATGTACATTTGGAAATTATTTTTTTGTGCTTTTGGGAATGGTCTATTTGTGCATGAACCTAAATGAAACTTCATAACCAAACTGAAGTGTGAATTGTCGATCAAATTGATCTAGAAAGAAAAATCTCACTAGCTATTTGGATATTTGGTGTTGGATGAAAATATTTGAATGGCCAATGAGATTAATTTTTCATGCCATATCGTCAAGAAATAGAGGTTTTCTTATTTTTATAAGAATTAATATATATATTTATCTAGTGTGGCGGTTTGATCACTTGAGTGGTGAATTCTCCACTTTTAATATGGTTTATGAAGGCTTTGCTAGTACTCCTAGTATTAAGATATTTCGTTGACGAGATTATTCAATGACGACCACTCAAATTAACCAACGGATGATGCATTTATTAATTTCAATATTAGATATATTTCATGGCACAAGGACCATGAGCAAGCGCCGTTAACATTTAAAAAAAAATCAATAAATTGTATCAAGCCATTAATTGAATATCCCCGTAAGTTTAATAATTGCAATACAAATTCTATCAAAATTAATACATTACCAAAGGCTCTAAGATATATATGGAAGCCTCTCTCCAGGTGTTTTCAAGGAAAACATTCCTTGTATAAGTGTTCTTATCAACTCCTGCACAACCCTAAGTGTCCTTTTCAAGGAAAACATTCATTGTCCAAGTGTTGTTACCAACTTCCTTACAACCCTCTAAGTGTCTTTTAGAAGAATTTTTTATTTTCTCCAAATGGCTCCATAGGTTCCAAATGTCGTCGCAAGCTCCTCGGCATGTAGCATGGTATTAATCAAGCTTCATGAATCCACCACATGTAATTAGAATCTCCTATAAATAGGCTCTTTTGCTACGTATTAAGGTTTGAATGTATCCTTTATCCTAAAACTCTCCCCCCAATTTCTCCCTAGTCGCCCATCAACTTTCCCTATTCCCATCCATATTTCAATCTTTGATTTGAGCGGAGGATTATCACTGGCAACATTGCCCATGCCTCTTAACTTTGTTTTCTCTTTATATACAATTTAATTACATCAAGCCTTGGTTGACTAAAATGTAGCCGCTTATTTTGGCAACCACGTGAAATTCCCTATTTTCACCATCTTTTTCCATCTTTTTCTTATTCTCCTTTTGCTGAATTAGACTTTCTAGACTAAATATAAATTTGACGAGTGAGATAGAGATCAAAAAATTTTTGATATCAATAAATAATTTAATTCTTTAGTAATGCTTCATCTATAACTTATCTATAACTAATTTTTTATTCAATCTGAATCGGAGTAAAACATGAAAATAAATTAAAGAGATTAAATATAGTTATTTTTCATAAATATTTTATCAATTTAAATTATAAAAAAATTGATTATAAATAGGTCGTAGATACAGTATTATTCTTAATTCCCTGTATAAAGTCATGATAATTCCCGTCCAATAAACGAAATTCAACTTGCAATCAAATTTAGAGAAAAAGATTGATGTTTCGTACCGTTCGCCTCTAATATTCTACGTCTTTGCATTTGCAACCTTCATATTTTATTTTTACTTTTTATATATCTAAATTATTCATTAAAAAAACAAGGAAATTGTAAATTTCTTATATTTCATTTACAAAATGATAAAATAAGTTATTCAATACAATCTAATAATTAAAGGGTTAATCAAATAGACACCCCTTAGGTTTTAGCTTAATTTCGTTGATATTCACTTTTTGTCACTTTTCATCACGAGCACCCCTGACATTTTCAAAATTCATCATTGAGACCCCTTCCGTCAGATTCTCCAATATAAGTTATTTTACCTAAATACCTCTAGAGTAATGCTACTCATACAAACTATTTATACAAACTTACATATACAAACTGTGTGGCATCCCTATATGATCGCCACATCACTCATATTAATTAATGACATTTATTATTAATATATATTTATCAAATCATTGCATTTATTTATCAAATCACATTATGCCACATCAAATCAAATCATTGCATTTATTTATCAAATCACATTATGCCACGTCAGTTTGTAAGTGTGAGTTTGTATAAGTAGTTTATAAGAGTAGCATTACTCATACCCCTAACTATAGATTCGTTGACATTTTCAAAATTATCCATTTTAAGTTTTTTTTACCTAAATACCCCTAAGAAAAGAAAATTAGTTGAAGGAAATGCAATGGAGGGATTCGAACCCCAAACTCCAACCTATCACAAACACTTCTAACCACTAGGCCAAACAACTTTTTTAGCACTAAAAGAACAAAAATATATTTAAATAATAGAGTTTCTTATTATACTTCATTAATTTATTTTTGTTTATGGTGAGTAGAGAAACCATAAATTTATTAATTTGTTTTTGTTTAATTTTTTTTAATCTAAATGTATTAATTTATTTTTGTTTCATAATTATTTTAATCTATTTTAATTTTTACTTTAAGTTATTAATTCTTACTAATAAATTTATCAATTTATTTTAAAAAATTGATTAAAACTTATAATTAATTTTAATCATTTATAAATTGAATAAGAGGAACAATAAATTTATCAATTTATTTTTGTTTAATGTTTTATCTAAATTTATTAATTTATTTTTCTTTAATTTCTATTTTAATATAAATTTATTAATTTATTTTTTAATTTATATATTTTTATTTATTAATTCTTATTAATAAATTTATTCATTTATTTTTTTATATTTATTTTAATATTTTAATATTTTTATTTATTAATTGATTTTAATAAATTAATTAAAATTTATAATTAATTTTAATCAATTATAAATCGAATAAGAGGAACTGTAGATTTATTAATTTATTTTTTCAATTTTTATTTTAATTTATTAATTCTTATTAATAAATTTATTAATGTATTTTAATAAATTAATTAAAATATATAAATAATTTTAATCAATTATAAATTGAATAATTAATAATTGATTAAGCATTAAGGGAGCTTAAATATATATTGTTGTTACTTTTAAACATTTATATCTTGTAGTCTGATGGTGGAACAAGCCTTTCAAGATTCTAGAGGTCTTGAGTTCAAGTAGCAACATTGTAGAATTTATTCTAACTCATACATAAATTGACTTTGCGTTGTTAAATGACTATTATGCCTCTCAACATAATTACATCAGTAAATATCGACGAAATCAAACCAAAACCTAGGGGTATCATCAAACCTAGGGGGTGTCTATGTGATTAAACCAACCTCTTTAATGTATAGCGCAAAGAAACCATACGAGAATCGATATCTAAAACACAAGCAATAGGCCCATACAATCACATCATGATCATATGATGTAACATTTAAAAAATATATTGATTAGATTAAAAAAACAGAAAAAATAAGAAGATAAGCACTTATTTATTAAGAACAAAATTTATAAAATTATTTAATAAGAGGATAATACAAATTTTTTTTAATAATTTCTGAGCGCTTAAGATACTGCGTTTACGGCCCACGTTTTGTATGTGAAAACTTCACGCGTTCAAAATTGCAAAACCAATAAAAACAAAACAAAAAAATAAATAAACAAATAAAACCCCGAAAAAAAAATCGAAAGAGAGTTCTGAAAATTGAAATCGAATTCATCTGAGAGAGATTGAATGGAGGGGAAGATCAGTCAGTTCTTCGATTCCATCACCTCCTTCTTCGGTGGCGGAGATCAAATCCCTTGGTGCGACCGTGACATCATCGTCGTATGTTCTTCGTCTTCAAATCTCATTTTCTAATTAAATTTGTTTAATTTGGTTTTTTATGTTATTATTATTATGAATATATTTTTGTCTTTGGGATCTCACTTGCAAAATCTTGATTTATGCGATTGGCTTCACAGGGGTGCGAGAGAGAGGTTGCAGAAGCTGCTAATGGCGACTCCGAGAAGCTCAAGAGTGACAGCATCATGCGCTTATCCTGGGCTCTTGTTCACTCTCGACAAGCTGAAGATGTCCAGCGTGGCATCGCTATGCTTGAAGGTATACCAACTTTCTCACCTTTTTCTTCCTTCATAAATTACTTCCAATTAATTAACTCAAAAATTTTAATTTACAATACTTATTAATTAGTGTCAAAGTTGAAAATTTAACTTAAAATAGCCTAATTACCCAAATTGCCTGGTGGAGAGAGTTGTGAGAGAGTTGTTGTATAATGAATGATTTATAATGGAATTTTGGGATGTGGCTTGTGTTTGTTACTATTGTTAATTATTGCCTAGCACATTTATTAGTAGTCTGTTACATTTGTTTATGGATACATTTGTTTCATCGATCATAGTTTTGTTTCTTACTGTTTCAAGTTGAATGTAGCTTTAGTCTTTTGCTTTACTGCTTGCTTCACTTTTCTTTCTACTTACTTGGACCGGTTATAGATATTTCAAAATACTGACGATTGGTTTGTAGGCTTTGTTTTTATTTTTTTGGTTAGAATTGTTAGATCAGAACCCCAAATCTGTAAGTTTAGTGGTTTATCAATATGATTTAGAGTCAAATGATCAAGAAATCTTACTCAAATCCTCTCATTGTGTCAACAAAAAAGATTAATAAATTGGTTATGTTTGGTCTACTTGTAAGAACACGAGGCATGTGAGACTCTGTCCTCGTGCAAATACATGTGAGGCCTTTGCATGCGGGTGTACTAGAGGTTCAATACTATTGGTAGACCTAAGTCTATAATTTTAAGTCGTTTCTTAGCATTGAAGTACTCCTCTGTCACCAATCTTCTCTGTCTCTCTCCCCAGTCACCTTCATTCTGCTCAATTTGTGGCCTCTACTGATTGCCTTGTTCAGTTTCTTAGAAGATATCATTATTGATTTCCTTAATTGTTGTGTTTGAAAAAGTCTTTGCAATCTTAATTGGCTTCTGACACTCACAACCTTCGTGCATTACTCTTAAAGATTTTTTAACATGACCTTAAAATGTAGCGTCTCTAGTTCCTCTAACTTTCTTTATCTGTACTTCAACATTATCTGAACAATTGAGTGGAAAGTTTTCTATAGCTTGCTGGGATCAAATGCAGCCAGTTTAATGAAATTCACTTTGATTTGGCAACAATTACCAGAGTTTCTTTTTTCCTAAACAATCATTGTGCAATATTGACTCCGAACTATGTGGTGTCTGTGAACCACCATTCGTTACTTTCTTTTGCTCTGTCAGTTTATTATGCAAACGCCAAATTGGCAACTATTAGTCTCACTAAGCTTTTAACCTGCTAGTAATCAGTTGGGCCCTCGGCTAATTTTTTGAGATTGAATAAAACTATGTAATAAATTGTTGTCTTATAATTTTAGCTTGAATAATTAGATTGGTCCTCAATGTGCCACAAATAAAAAAGATTTTAGTTTTGAAAAGAAAGGATGAATGAAAATTTGCGTTAATTTGAATACCTTGTGTGTATGTTTTGAAAATGAATCTCTTGCATGTTAATTAATTGTCATCTACTGTTTTTGTTTAATTTAATAACCTTGGGTCAGCTTTTATAACATTGGGCCAACTTTTATATGGTGCCTTGCTTAGTTGCTTTGACTCAATAGCTTTATCTGTGATCTGCAATTTAACTGAAAAGCATTTCATTGCAGCATCATTAGCCAATAGTAGCCCACCTCTCCAACAGAGAGAGAAACTTTATCTTCTGGCTGTTGGATACTACAGAACCGGTGAATATTCAAGGAGTCGGCAGCTTGTAGATCAATGTTTGGAGGTCTGTTTCTTATGTGTTCTTTTATTTATTTATTTATTGGACAGGAGGTTCTTTGAAATCTCATTGGTTGTCTCCAAATCACATGATACTGATTAAACGCTCTTAGGGTATTAACCTTTCTTCTAAAACTTCTTGCTTTCTAGATTGCACCTGATTGGAGGCAGGCTCTGGCCCTTAAGAAGACCATTGAAGATCGAATTGCCAAAGGTAAATAACTAGGAAATAGCTGAAGACATTTTCCTTCCATAGAAGCTTCACACTAAAGGAATAATGTATCTATTTGTATGAATGCAGATGGTGTCATTGGAATTGGCATTACTGCAACTGCTGTGGGACTTTTAGCTGGCGGGATTGCTGCAGCATTGGCTCGCAAGAAATGACATCCCTCAGACCCTCAATCACCTATGTGCATAATAATAGCTTGCTTTTTATTTACTTCTCTGGATGGTTATCTAACTTTTTCCTCTTAAAAAAAGGGTGAATAATTGTTAAAAGTAAGAGTCAAATTTCTATGAAGTTGATGGTATTATTTTGGGCATTTACTGTGCAAAATACATCATGTTGTCATGTAGTCATTATGTGAAATAAGTATCTTGTGTAATCTATCTAATTGGGTTGTCTTGCCATGAAGTCTTGGCCTTGTTGTGGATAATGGCACTTAGGAGGTTGGGCCAGCAATGATATTGCTGAGTTTATGTGATTTTGCAAATGCTATGTTCAAGTCTTTAACCAAATGGAGGGGTGCGCACTGAAGGAATTAATGTAAGCCTTCCAAAATGTTTAGTTTAGTGAGTAGTCGCATTGTCAATTATACATGTCAAACCAAAAATTATTCAGGGAAAGTTGATCAAATTTCATGGTAGTGTGTTATTTAGATGAGGGTAGGCTGTTATTTCACAAAAACTTTTAGGCATGAAATTCTGATTATTCGTTAAATGGATTATGGAGGATTATGGATTAAAAAGGCTTGAATTATGTTTTCTTTGGTGTCTATGTATAATGGATCATGGGTTATAGAGGGTTGAAGTATGGGCAATGCTTCACATATAACTAAATTCTATTATCAATTTTTTACAACCTGGATTGACATATTTTCACTGGAAGAGAAAAAAATAAAAAAAGAAGGGTATATATTTAGTAGAATTTTGATAATGTAAGCAGTTGATGATAGGATTTTGTTGTAGATTTGGTTGTAGATATAATATTGTTCTTGAATTATTGTTTTCGTCGATTGTTTTCTAATTATTTTCATGGATGATGATCAATGGCAACTTGGTATTTAAAATATTTCTCTATATATTATTAAGGTGGTAAAGGATGATTCAAATAAAAATTCTTTGGAGATGTTGGAGGATAATTAAAATATAAGGTTAATTTCGAGAGTTAGTTTAATAGAAAAAAAAAAAAAATCATGGTTGTTTAAGATTTAGGGAACCGCTAGAATACATTAGCTGCAAATGCCCTAGAATGGCTTTGTATAACAAACCCAAACAAGGCCCAGGGTTATTTCAGAAAAAGTTAATATAATATATAATAATATTAAAATAAAATAATATAATATATAATAAATTTAAAATTAATATAAAAAATAGCTATGTTATTGTTGAACATAAATAATATAACATGTAATTTTGTAAAAAAAAAGTTGATATATATAAGTTGTTTTTATTGTTTATTTTTAGTTAATAATAAAAAATACTATCGTTTTTTTTAGAAGTAACCAGAAGTTATAAATCTTTATAAAAAATAGTGTTTATATTACTATTTATAGTAAATGTAAAAATTTAAAAATTAGAAAATTCATATAAAAGTTTATTTATAAACATATAAAAGTTACAATTCACATTAAAGATTAAAAAAATAATTGCATTTGATACTTCCATTTTTTGTGTTAGCCAAAATTATTCATTTTTGTAAAATTAATCTTATACATTGCCATATAAAAGTGTAATTGGTATGTGAAAGTTGTAAAGGTTGTAAAAAAGTTGTAAATGTGTTACCGCTCTTCAGGTGAAAGGGAAAAAAATTCAAAATTTGAAATAAGTATATAAAAATTGTAAACAATAGAGATGACAATGTAGTGTGTATATTACGTATGTATGTATGTATATACACATATATACAAACATATACATGTATACATATAGGGGCAGGATGAGTAGCCCATCTAAATTACGCTCTTTTTTATATTAATTTATATCCCTTAGATGTATATAGATTAATAGTTAGAATTTGATTATATGTCATATAAATATTAAGGCAATCATTGAATACACATATAATAAATAATAATTAAGTTGGATAATTAATGATCTTTTTCTCTCTCGAGTCTTCTTCCTCTTGTCTATACATTATCTCTCTTTTGTAATTTAGGTATAATTTAAATTATTCCTTAAACAATTTTGAAATAAAATAATCAATGAAAATATTATATTTAATCAATTTATATCTAACTTGTTCGTATGTAGATAATAAATTTTAATAAGGTAATGACTAGGGAAAAAAATTCAATTTAATCTCCACTCCAGTGCTATGCAGAATTGCCAGTTGAAATAATGAAAATCAAAGATGTTATCATGGAATTTCAATAAATCCAAAAATTGATTCTAGCTTTAAGGTTATAAAGAAGTTTGACAATTAGGAAAGAAACTCATGCATGCATTGTACTGCAGTGAGAAATGATCAAACTAAAAAATAACACAAATAGAAATTAATGAGAAAGTCTGGCCAACAAGGATCAAGATTCTGTGGAGAATAACTGGCTGGCTTGTATGAAGTTCATACGCTAAAAAAAAATTTATCTTAAATTTCTCCCAGAATACATATTTGACTTTCAAGGCTCGTGATGACAGGATACTATTAGAAAAATCAGATATAAATGGATTAAATTAATATTTTTATTGATTATTTTATTTTAAAATTATTTGAGGAATAATTTAAATTTTGCCTAAATTAAATTAGAAGAGAGAGAGAATGTAAAGACAATACCAAGAAGAGAAGAGAGAGAAAAATATCATTAATTGTCTAACTTAATTGTTATTCATTCTATGTATATTCAATGATTGCATTAATATACACTTGCCATGTAATCAAATCCTAATCATTAATCTATATAAATCTAACGGATATAAATCAAATATTAACTATTAATCTATATAAATCTAAGAGATATAAATTGATGTAAAAAAGAGTATAATTTAGAGGGGTTGCTGCTCCCCACACACACACACATGTATATGGGAGGGGATTTTTAACACAAATTTTTGACATAATTTATTAACAAAATTTCTAACCATTGATCTCACAAAATCCAATGATTAAGATTGAAAGTCAACAAATTGCATTTAATGCTGCCAACTCATTAATCATCTCAGTCATTAGATTTTGTGGACCAATAGCTAAAAATTTGTATATAGTTTTGTGTCAAAATATCCTTTCGCCATATATATAAAGAGAATGATATTTTGACACAACGTTTTGATACAATTTATTAACACAATTTTTTAGCCCTCATTGAGATTAAAAGTTAAAAAATTACATTTGATACTGTCAACTCATCAATCATCTCAGCTATTGGATTTTATAAATAAATGACTAAAAAATTATGTCTAATTTTGTGTCAAAAAGATCATTTTCTATTTATATAAATGAGAAAAGATCTTTTCTCACAAAATTTTTAATACAAAACTAGACACAAATTTCTAATCATTGATCAACAAAATTCAATAGTTAAGATAATTGATGAATTAACAGTATTAAATAAAACTTTTTGACTTTCGATCTTTTTCGTTGGATTTAATATGAGCAACAACTAAAAAATTATATCAAAACTTTGTACCAGAATATCCATTCCCTATATATATATATATGTGCGAGCTAGTTTGTTCCACAATGTTAAATTGTTGTCAAATAATGCTAAAAAAATTGACTTACAACAAGTCAAATGAAGGCTGTCGAGCTTTGACTCTACACTGAAAAATTGTGAGTAAATTTGGATTTTGCTATTGAAGTTGATCTCATTTTAAAAGAATTTGCTTTTCTCGAAAGCGTGTCTAAAAGTTGTTTATCTTTTACATTTTCCCAAACTTACATCTGAAATGTTAAGTCAATCATCTGTAATTTGAATTACATTATACAAGTTAGACAATTTTTAACTAATAAACGCATTCAAGGAGAGAAATGTAGCTCCAAAATTTACAACATATAGCCACAAAAAAAATATATTCCTGGGTGTCAATGGTTGGTGTCAAGGGCTGACTGCAATACATCTTCAAGATATTTCTCAGCAGCAGCATACTGTCTCTTCTTGTCCTCAATGGCTAAAGCAGCCAGAGCTTTATCCTGCACAAACAGAAAACTTTTAAATTACTCACTCTCGCAAGGAACCTAGGAATGTAAACACATAATAATGGTGCTGTGTTAACTAAATTGCAGAAATACCGGTGGCAGGTCTTGGTAGCTCCTTAAAGTATCCAGAATAGGTTTTGTCTTCTTCTCCAACTCTTTTCGGTGCTCAGCCATTTCAACCAACACGCCATGGCTAATCTCTGGGGTGTACCCCACGCGATTGAGTAATGCCTGTCACAGAGTTTTAGTGCAAATTATACACGGAAATAAAGAAAAATATGGGTGAAAATTAACCAGAAATTGCTCCCTTGGACAAGTATGTCATAGCAAGCATACTTTGAAGTTTTATCTAACAACAAACAAACAAGAGACAGCCCCTTCCAGTCTAACCTAGATTTCCAATTTTGCAGAACAGGATTAAAGATAAGATAACATTAAATTTCCCGAATACAAGCAAGAAATCAACAGTATATCAATGTGTAAGTGTAACATTTACATATTTCTAACTTTTTAAGTCCAAATTCTTTATCTTATCATAAACTAAATCAAATATCAAAAAACTCTAAACAAAAACAGGCAAAAAAAATAACGCGAAATAGAAAAATGGAGAGATTGTAGTACCTATTATCAATCAGTCAACAAAATATTAAGGGTTTTATGAACCATATCCAGAGTAGTTGATAGAAGTTTTGTTGATTCATCAAACATTACATCAACAACTAGCCACGATTTGATCAAAAGTTGCAGTAGAATCAACAGCCTTAAACACTGGAAATGCACACTTTCCACATGAAGCCTCGATGCAAGGATTGTTGAATGAATTCAACATCCTAGATCTAAACACTATTAGTTTTTTTCTTCTTTCATGCCTTCTCAACAACTCCCCCTTCTTTTAAATCAAAATTTGCTCTAATTGTGCCAAAATCACATATCCTAGTGTATATGGCACCTATTGCTTTTACAGGTCAATTACGAAAGTTTCCAGAAAATTGAAAGAGGAAGACCATAAGAAACATGAATTAATATATCACCCCTAAACTAACAAAAACGCTCCTATTCACTGAAAGGATATTAATATCAATAAAACCTTAATATATACTAAATCCCAAATCATACCCCCAAATGCAAGACATTGGAACTAAATATAGCTGTTTTCTAATTTACAAATAACATAAAATTGGACCTTTTTTTTGCTAGGAAACAAATGGATCAGTCCTAAATCGTAAGAAGATTTAAAAACTGTACAACAGATTTTATCTCAGTCAAAAAAAACAAAAGAACCGAAATCAAAAACAAAAGCCCCTCCCTGATTATGCTATTGAAGTTTCCTATCTAAAGCTCTCTCTCTCTCTCTCTCACACACACACACACACACATGAACAACACAACCAAATTGAAACCATGACAGCAACCACAGAACAACAGTCTTCCTATTGCCTCTTAAGATTAAAATTCTTTCCAAAAGAACCATAGGACAAAAGGGAGGAAAAGCCTACAAAATATTAAACTCTAGCTAGATCATTCCATAGCCAACTAGCAATAGGCAATGACACTCTTTCCTATACAAAATATACCAGTTTGAGGAAGAAAAAAAGGTCTTCTGTTGAGGGCTCTAAAGCAGGAGCATTAGGAGGGTCAATAACAGTGTTGAAAAATGATTTTATAGAAAAATTCCAGAATTTTCATGAATCCATAGTCTTCTATCCTCTTTCATTTCATTAGAGAAACAACTCTTGATGAGTTCCTTTTCAACAAACATGATTCCTTAATATGCCCTTGCAAAGGCTATAAGTCACTTCTTTCCCTATCCCTTGAACCTTTTTTAATAGTGCTATTGAAAAATTTAAGGATACTCCACAGTTTAGGATCGGACATCCAAAACTAGATAATCTGATTATGCATATAGTTCCTGCTGATGACCATAAAATCTAGTTTGATTGGGTAATATATGGGACAGGGCATGAAAAAATTGAGCAATTGTTAAAATATCTAATGCAAAGAAGAACATGCTGTCCAATGACAAAGAGGTTCAGCACTTAGCATATAAACTCTCCAGCATCTTCTAATCAATAAGTAAATACAATTAATTTACAGACAGGTAGAGCCAGAGGTTACACAATCAGTTTAATTACGCCCTTGTTAGAATGCCAAAATTGTCAATTATATGAAGTTCTAAGGTAAACTTAGTGCTGGGTCTCATTTCAAACATATTTTCCAATCCTTTCTGAGCAGCTTTCACCCCATGATTGACATGAGACCACAATCCACTTCAGCAAGGACTCCTTTAACTACTTTGACTTTCAGCATCGCCGAAAGTAAAAATATCATTGCAATAATGGACTTGCCTCTCAATTCCTTTTTAAGTTTTCTGCATTTCTAGCTTAATATTAGTAAGCTTTATTAACTAAACCAACATTGTCATCTTGTAATACTACCTTGGCAATAATGAAAATATTTATAATAGACGATCGATACCTTGTAGTTATTATATTGCTGCAGGTACTGACGCTCCTTCGATGCCATTACTGCCAAGTTTGTCTTCCAATTTTCCATTTGAGCTTCACAAGGAGCTACATCATCTTCTAGCTGGGCAAGCGTTCTGTCAAGGGAAAGAAAAAACAAGCAAATAAATTATTTTTCGAGTAGGCAGATAGATAAAGAAATGTAATCTTAGATTTCTACCTTTTCAAATAGGTCAACCTTGCTATTGCCTTGCGGGTGTAATCAAGAAGAATTTTAGACTCTTTATGTACCTTAGCCCTCTTCTCCTCTACTGCAGTTTTTCTCAACGAAATATCACCCATTGCTACAAGGAAACTGAACAAATATTTTTTTTTTATTAAAGCTTTAACAAAGAATAATAATAGGAAATGTCTGTCAATATTTTGAAACTTCGTTTTTCAAAATAGCCCCTAATTTTCATTTTCTAAATTATCGTATCATAATTATATAAAAATAGCCAAGGAAATTAATTAGGGTTTTTATTTTTTAATATTTTTTTCTCACCTGCTGAGTTCAGTGTCCCTTATATTCAACAAATTTGCTACATTTGCAAGAACTTGTGCCGATGAAACAACATTAGATGACAAACTGTCAGGAGCCAATCCCACATTCTCCAGTATCTCCCTAATCCTCGCAGCTACAACCATCAAAACCAAAATCATAATCAGAATTTCAAAAATCCTCCCCTGGATCCAACATCAAGTCCAGAGAGACAACTTTATTACCTTGAGAACGATACTCGGCAGCCTTCTGGCGGAAATCGGCGGCGACAATGTTGGCAGCTTTGGTTTTGGCTTGCGAGAGAGTGGCCAGCTTGTACAAATGAGCAACGCTTCGAGGCGTGTACTCGAAATCTGGAACTTCTTTCCCGGCTGCTTCCAGCTGTGAAGAGAGCCACGCCTTCACTTCCGCTATTCGAGCGGCTTCGCTGCCTCCCCCTCCTCCTCCGCTCTTTGTGGGGTCCGTCATTTGAGGATCGACCACACCACAGACTATTGAGTCACTCATTATCAACGTTGAACAAATTTTGAAGTTTTGATTGAGAAATGAGAACGAAGAAGCTGACAGTTATGCCGCTGCTGTTCCTGTTGCAGGCCGGAAGGTCTGGCTCGTTTACTTGACCCACGCCACTTAATTTTGAAATAAATATAATTGCTTTATTTACTCCCTTAGGTTTAACTGAAGTCTTTCTGCCACCAAATATTTTAAATTTATCAAAGACACCCTTGTTGTTAAGCCTATCTAGTATCTACTTCCTCCCTCCTGGAATTAGAGATGGTTTCGGGCCAAGTGGTTAAGTGTAAATTTCTCTTCCTTTTTTTTGTTTTTCTCACCCAAAAGAGTAACAGTTAACTAAACGAAGTGATCGTCATCAACGTGGAATGTAGTTGATGATTTCTAAAATATTTGTGGTATATAGAATTTAATCAAACCAACATCGGTGTAAAGGGTAACATCCCTATTTTAAAATTTTACTGTTAAAACGTAAAAATAAAAAGAAATAAGATTTAAAGCATAAATTTAGGGTATAAATATCTCTCGTTCCATAAGTAAAGGCAAAAATTTTATTCATTTATTTATTTATTTATTTATGAAGATCCAAAGCATTCCACTTATTTAGCTGGGTTTTATGGTCGGTCGACGACCCCTAGATCAGAGATAGCAAAATAAGTCAAGTAGGTTGCAGGCTATGCCTAGCCAAACCTGCACAATGACAGATGAGGTCAGGTCAAGCTGAGATAGTAAAGGGGTTGGCCTTTGCCTAGCCTAAGGGCAGGATAGGCTAGGCTGGCCCATACAAATTATTTATTTTTTTATCTTTTAATATAATTTCAATAATTTTTAAATAATTTTAATTAGTAATTATTTAAAAGATAATATTTTTTATATTGTCTTTTTATTAAATGTAATGGATAAAAAATACATTATTTTGTTTGTAATAGAAATTTTCCACTGATATAATGTAGTTTTATAAATTATCTTATTATTTAATGATTTATAAATTATTTATTTTAATTTTATAAATTTGTTTGAGTTTGGGGAATTTCACACGACAATATCTTGCCCTTTGCATGACTCTATCGTGCAAAACTACGAAAACCTATTCTTTAACAACACCATCGTGCACTTGCACGACACTATCGTGCTCTACAATAACTAAGAAAAATTAATAATGTTATGCATAGAAAAGAAAAATTAATGGTTCTAATAAATATTATGATTCATACCATCTAATATAATTAAAAAACTAACCATAACTCATGAGTACTTCATGTTTATTCATGACAATACATTCAACACGACAACATGAGTAACACTAACTTCAAAACACATAATATAACCTGAATGATAAAACATCTTATTATTGTTAAGGTAGCACTAAATGCAAGCTTTTAATTGTTTCTCCTCCCCCTTACCGTAGCTTGTCTAATATGATTCTACTTATGGTGATGGATAGTATATATTCTATTAATGTTTTTCAAAAACAAAATTATAAATGTTACAAGTAGATATTCGTATTATTTGGCCTCATTCATCAATTCCTACTTAAAAAAGGGTGAAATACTAAAAATATTTGAAAATTATTAAAGAAAGATTTGCTTCGATATGAATAGCGCGAGCTTGTGGACCTTGTGCATCTTCGGGCATTTGGTGGTTGGGAGACTTGAGAGAATTGCAAATTATTATTGAAGAGAGAAAGAGTTTGAATGAGTACCGTAGCTTTGTTTTGTTTTAATGTGGGAAGTGGAAGTCCTTTGTATAAGGGTTTGAAATATTAACGTATTTAATGAATTATATGTACTTTTAAATAGGATTGATGGAGTAATTGATTTAGAAGTTAGGAATTAAATTGGATTGGTAAAACAGTTCAATGAAGACTTAGATTGAGTTAAATTAAGGTAAAGTAATTAAATTTGAAAAAAATTGTTGTTAAAATACTTTAGAGTCAATAATTGGTAATAAATTAATAAAATATATTTTATTTATTATTAATAGAAAATTTTCGCTGATACAAAAGTTGTCTAAAAATAGAGATAGGCTAACCACTTTTTATTTTAATTTTTTTAATTAAATAAGGTAGACTAGGCCGCCAACAAGGCTCAACAGGCCAACCTACGAGCCTATCTTCACAGCACCACGCTAAGTTTCGTTACGGCCCGCACTACAGCAGACAGGCCAGACCAAAATGCGGAGAGAATCTGTCATTATGCAACCAGAGGTCACCACGTAGATGTCACATCAACATGTGGCGCTTACACAATATATTCTGGACGTCCGTTGCATTGCAACGGATGTACCCAAATTTCTCTCCAAAATGCGGAGCCTTTTGCTATCTCTGACCCTGGACACAGAAGCATTGCACACTTATGTGAAGTATCAATTTTGGGGATAACTCTGCCAATTAATTATTCTCATCCCGCCGCGCCTAATTTAAATCTATCACTAGTCAGCCTGTGTCCCTTCTCTGTTGTTCTTCAGTCTTTTGTCACTTTCAAGAGCCTCATTCTTCCCGCTGTCCTTTAGTACTCGGGCACTCACCCAACAAAATATTTACGACGATTCCGAGTTTGGTAACTTCATTCTACCATTGACTTTATAAAATCGTACACATGTTTTGTAAAATATTAAAAACGAAGAAAATATAATTATAGATTTTAAATGGAATAATGATATATTCCTCCCCTATCTTTTAATTAAATGTCATAGAAATAGAAATAGCTCTTTAACATTTTTTTCAAAGAAGAGTTCTCATAATTTAAGAAATTTCCCGTAGACCTCTGTTATATTAGTTTTGATATTAAATGAATGTAAATAAATTAATTTTAAATGAATAAATTGATCTTTTAACTTTACTTTTGTTATAGTATAAAAATTAAAATATTTTTTTCCCTCCCCAAGGTTTTTTCTCGTCCTTCTGTTTTTTTCTTTTTATTTCTTCTTCCTCCGCCCAGTTCTCTACCCCCTACTCCAGAACCAGAGAAACGGTGACAACACCATTTCTCCTCCCCTCCCTCACTCCTGGCTGTATGACACACAAAACCTTCTCTTCAAAAATTAAAAAAATAAAAAAATAATTATAATAATAATATATCTTAACATTTCTTAAATAATACTCCAAAATAATCTCTAATGGCATTCCATTCCTCATTTTAAGTATACTAATCAAACAACAGAGGTGCAAAAATACACCTTCAAAACAATTTGATCCGACAAGCGCCTTGATAAGTCCCTAATATAAAAATGCTTTTGAATAAAATCCGTCACCAGAATTGGCTCAAAGAAAGATCGGGCAGAAATATCTGCAACACCAAATCAGATATTCATACACCATAATACAACCAAAAAATAGAACACTTGCATGAATTACAATACATTATAAGGATTGATACCAATATTGAGCGAGAGACCCATCTGCACTGGTCGCAGACTCTGGAAATATTCTCTCCAATATTCAATGCCATCGCCTAACTTACCCCGAGGCCCCAACCCAGGCGAAAAAAATGACCTCCCCACAACAGCCTACCTGATAACAATTATTACAATCATCTTATATTTATTAAATTAGTTCAAAATTTTTTAAAGAAGATTATAAAATATAAATGCTATAAGATTTGAGTACTTTTCCGAAGGGGAGGCTCGGAGAACAACATCAAGCACTTGGATAACTTCCTGTGGCGCTTCCATGTGTCTCCTCCTCAGGAACTGTTGTAGTGTATAGAGATCCGGCTTGGAAGCCAACTTGATAGCCACCTTAAAGTTACAGGAAAGACATTCGATAATCAACCACCACAAAAATATGGAATAACTTAATGCAACCAAAAATCATTCAATAAATTTCAGCTTTACTTAACGAGATGCGCTTGCCTGCTCATCTTTATCTTTAATTATTTATTTTATTTCATATACATTTTTAAAGATGAATAAAGATATTTTAATAATTATGTTATAAGTGGATAGAGAGTTAATGTCATTGAACGGTAAATGTATCAAAAGGCAGACCTGTAAAGAGTTTTTCAAAACGTAAGGACTCCTAAAAAAAAAAATGTAAAAAAACCATCCCTATGATATATAGCTGGGAGGTATATGCCGTTATCCAATTTTAAATATAACAACTTTATCGCCATTTGAATTAGAGATGGGATGAGGACGCATTACTCAATACTTATCGGCTTATTAATACCTGAAAACCTGCGTAAACATTCAACATCTGAATAATATTTTACGCCCAAATGGTCAATAGATATACAGCAGTAAAGTTTGACAACAACATTTACACACCCTAACTATAAACTTAATGCCCTTTTTACGTCCCCTTAAACACTTTCCTATCATCATCTATCATCATCGGGCACTGGCATTTATGATCTCTTGACACCTTACAATCCCGGCTGCTCCTCCATAGCACAACCATCTTTCACTACCTTTGTTCATGTTCCATCTCAAACGATGCATGGCTGCCAGTTTAGGAGGAAAAAATTCAATTTCATTACCAGTTTCTCCTTTTCCATTTTCTTTTCCCTCTACATTTGTTACATCCTCATCTATACATACCAATGCTTGATCATTATTGGCTTTCTTTGTGACTGCTTTTCTGTTGTTATTTTTAGATTTAGACTTTTTCTCACTATTTGGAGCTTCAGACTCCTCACCTGGATCATTGCCATAACATATGGCTGCAAAAAAGATTGATACGCAGAAACTGTTATATGAACAAAAATAGCTAGCTGATATGAAGCAGTAAGTAGATTGCAAAAGCCTACCTAAAGTTTGATTATCCACACTTGGAACTGTTTTTATTTTCTTATCATTCGCACTTTTGGCTGGATTTGACTCAGCTGCAAGACTCCGCATGGATCTTTCGGCACAATCATTAACTACCTTCTTCAATGTTATTGGAGTATCTGGCAATGGAGTGATCACTGTAATAGCTGAATTTTCCTCTGTCAGGGAACCACACACAAAATGTGGGGCACGGTTTCGTGAAGGATCTTTCTCAACTGCCTTTTTTGTGAGCTATTCCCATCACAAAATCATCAGATTAGGTGAGCCTAAAACAAACTTGAAATTACATTTATCAATAACTTCTTAGATGTTAATTATGATAAGCAATAAACAAAGATGCTGATAATTAACTGTGAAACAAAATGGGAATCAACCTAAGCCCCTCTTCAAACTTTTTATGAGACATTTACTTTTCAACACCAAAATTTTCGGGACAAAATGCCACAGTTTAGGTCGCTATGCTTAATATCATCTCACAGAAAAGTGCTCATCGAAACTAAATTTGATATAAGAAGGTACAGTTAATATTTTACCTCCAGGAATTGATATAAACGAAAGCACAAACCGTACACAAGGGAAGGCAGAAAAATATTAAAATAATATGCCAAAGGAAGTTAAACTTACTTGAAAATGGAGAACAGTACCATCTGCACTGCAATATGCAACCATACCTAAAGTTCAAATTGAAATTTATCAAAATCCCAGGTGTTTCATAATCATGGCATCAGCAATTTAGCCATTCAACTGAATTTGGCTAAAAGCTGTTGGAAAATCAGTATTAAGTAATAAAACATTTCATTCGCAATTAGAGAATCATGATTGTCAACCTATAAAGGAATATTTGGCAATAAATATAAAGATAAAACAATTATCTTTGTCGTGATGGAAGAAAATGCAAGGCTTCACTAAATATATCTTGGCCAATGAGTAGCTCGTAGTCAGAAAGTAGGGGCCAATCTGGATTTTTCGATACAAGTAACAAGTATAAAATTTCAAATCCATTTCCAGCCAAGTAGACGATTAAAAGATGAGAACCGAAGCATTCAGATGTCTCGGGTTTGAAATAAAATAAAAAACATAAGAGAGATACCTGTTAGTCGTGACATCTGTACACTCCAGATAGCGAAGGATAGACAATTGGAAAGATGCAAACCATGCTTTGACCCAATAAATGGCTTTCCAGTAGCAGGGACATCATATGCAGTCTTCACCAAGCTGAGGATTCTCAGTGCTCCATCATCAAACGATAAAATAACACAGCTATACATGTTTTTAAAAAAAAAAAAAAGTTAAAAAAAAGGAGCTTAATTAGTGTTTGCATTTCATCCAGTAAGAAAGATCACAAAATTACCTTGGATCTGATGACCAATCCAGATCATGTATAAACCTTGGCACTGGATGGAGATCCCACAAGGGATGGAATGGGTCACTGCAAAAAACTTCAACTTCTCATTTGAGCATGTAAACATACCAAGATTGCAAACAAGTAAAGAAAGATGAAATCAAGTCCTATTATATTGAAGAAATCCAATTGCAGAATTATAGGCATGATATGAGTTCTTTCTTATCGCTATTGTTTCCTAGTTCATATGATTTTTCCCCGTTGTGATGCATATGCAATGCCATTAAGACAATGTGATAATAAATTCAATTATATTCTTTCTATTGACCAACATGCTATCAGAACTAGACTCTTTACAAGTTTGAATATGTAATATCAACCTTGGTCCTTCATTCCATTTGTAATTAAATTTACGTCTTCTTTGCACATGTAGGTCTTTCATCACACGTCCTTGGTTTGTTGTCTTTGCACGTGTAGCAAAAGTTAAAAATTTGTTGGTTATCTGTTTGCGTAAATGTAAAAGTGTTTTCTAGTAGTGAATTACCAAAAAGGTAAAACCAAATGGGACTATCTTAAATTCAAATGCGGCTATCTTGGAAATTTCTAAAGTTGATAAAATCTTCAAAAGATTTTTTGAAAAAGACCAAAATTTGAGCTTTTCCTATAGCCCTAAAACAATTTCTTTAATCGCTTATAAGCTCTTCTTTATAATGGATGAAGCATCACTTGCTTCAGCTAATGATACCTCAACTTCTCCTTAAGAAACTTATCCATCACCTCAATAATTCATTATGTCTATTTTCTGATCTTTATGCTCCTAACTTTCCTTTTAATTTAAATTCTGTAAGTCGATTAACTAAAGCCTTAAAGAAGGTGACTGATAGGGGGCAAAAGAAAAATGGGTTATATTATCTTGGTCCTGGAAACATTCTTCTATAGTCTCTCCTCTAAAATGGCATTTCCGTTTAGGTCATCTTCCATTAGTAAAGTTGTAGTTGGCTAATCCTAGATTGTCATGTCTCTAGTTTAAAATACGCACAATCAATAATGGATTCGTTTTGCATTGATTACAGTATAATTCATCAAAATACTTGTGCTCTTACATCTCACACAATGTTGTTACTTCGGGTATACATGATATAATTATATAATGCGAGGTAAAGGGTCAAGACCAAACTCACCCTAAACCTATTCTAAAATTCTCCCTTCTTCTCTTTCCTATTCTCTTATCTTACATTTACTAAACAATAAACCCCAAATTTCACAATACGATAAATTTTACACATTAACTAATCCAAATTTAAGTTTGATATAGAATCATGAATCTGTCATGTTACTTGATAACAGAATGTAGGTTGCTAAAGATTGTGGCCCATAAGTCTTCTACACAGGCCATTAAAAACAGAATATGGTCATGCAGTTACTAACATGAATAGAGAAATGATCGACTGGTTTGAAGGATGAAAGCTGAATTCAGCTTTATGTTTTGTCACTCTATGAGCTCAGATGTAACATATAAATTTGCTGCATTTAAACTAAATCCTTAGGGAATTGGAGTATATGGTTTTGAATACTTGTACTAGGGAAGGTTATGCATCTATCGAAGTTCAATCTTACTTACATCTAGGATTACTGTAAGCTTTAATTGTAGAACTTGCACTGTCCAGATAGATGTTTAACTCTCTCTTAACAATATTCACTGGACTTCTACACAAACTATATATCATAAGAATTTGTCAAATAAAATGAACAGATTGACAGCAAAGTCAACAGGTATTCAAAATTCAAATAAGATGAACCAAGGTAGGAAGCAGACCCAAAATTTTCAAAAATAAAGGTTATGGCATTTTGTTGAATAAAAGCAAGCCATACACTTACCGTATATCCCAGAACTTTAGGCCTCCATGTCCAGCAGTGAGTATTATATTTCTGCTCTCCAGATCACTGAGAATCATTAAGAATAGAATTTCATATTTATTGATCAACAAGCAAAATTAATAAACAAAAGGATAGACAACACAGAAGTATGTTATTATTAAATTGTTTGATCGGTAACACCTGTATCAATCACCTAATCACCAAACATTTATAAAACCAATAACATTGTTTCTAGCATGTTTTTAGCCCCTTGTGAATATGAACCAAGACCATTAAATGCCCTCGCACAAGTTTGGCTACAAAATAAATCACTTATTCAAACCCAAAATTAACAATTACTACAATCAAGATTAGCACGTTAAATATCTAACTGAATGCCAAGGCATAAAACTATAATGAAAGATTGCTAGAATCTAGCTACAGTGGCCATTCTACAAATAAGTTGGGAAGAGACTCAGTGACGTTTTATTCACAAAAACTACAGGCAACAAACTGCTTTAGTCAGGTTATAAACTACAGTCATTCAAGGGTTGGCTTTTCTCTAGCAGCCAGCTTTTCTCTTTCCATCGTCTCATCTACGGGTATTCTTTTCTGTTCATTTATTAAGATGATGGATAGAAATTGCAATGCCAGTATTCCATTATTAGAGTAAGAAAATGTATTTAAAAGATAGAGATATACAAACAATGGAGGTATACTAACAACACTCAATTGAACATTCCCTTATTAACTCCCCATTCCTTCTGTTCATTTCTAGTTAATTGCCATTATTATAATTCAACAAAAAATTTTGTGAACACGTGTTAACACAAGTAGAATGAAGAAAAGAGTGTCCAATTAGTGTTGCTAACATTTCTCATGAACACTAATGACTAGGAAAAGAGAATGAAAATTTGTTCTTCTGACATCACTGACCTTTCAGTCGGGGCCCATGCAACAGATCTAATAGGAACTGTATCTGCACTGAAACAAAGCAAAGGCCTCGTATCTGCAGATAAGTTAGTGAAAAATTATGTAGAACGAATTAATTTTGACACATTTCAATAGTCCAAGCATTTGTATAATATAGAACAAAAATTAACACAAAAAAAAAGTGGCAGAATTTTTTTTTTTTTTTTTTTAACCTTCCGATGAACCACTCACACAGAATTTCCACAATGCAACCTGAACACATGAAATAATTCTTTAGTTCTCCCACCATAGTAATTGAAAATGACATATCAGTAACCGAAGGATGAAACTGACCAATGAATGAGATCATGTAAGCCATAAATTCAATCAGAAAATGTAGCTTGCAAAATATACTTCAAAAGCTGACATATATGTTACTCGAAAAGATTTCATAAAGAAGATAATTTTTTCCCATTGATGCAACCAAATGATACTCTTTTTCCCATATATGCAATTGAATGATAACTACACCGTCAAATTAACCGGGAGAAAAATTATATTTATATACATTACCGTTCCATCATGGCACCCGGCTAGTAAGTAATCATGTGGAAGTGAAGTTGACCATTCCACTGTCAAAGGGATGCTGTAACGAAAGTCAATAAGCACAAAGTCAGATCGTAGCATCTTTTTTTTAGCTAAGTAACAAATTACATATACTAATCAAGGAAAATAACAGAATAATGAAAATGTTGTCCACAAAAAGAAGGAAAAGTTATCTAATAAAAAAAAGGTTTCATATAACTAAACAAGAAATCTAGTCCAAAGCAAATAAGGAAAGAGTAAAGAAAAATAATATAAATGCTAAGAAAATGGGAAAGAAAATAAAAGATTTATGATAACTACATCACAATAATATCAAAAAGGCCAAACTACTTTTCTCAATTTCAAACCTTTCTCCTTAAAATTTCTAGCCTCCAGCTATGCCAGAAGGAAAACTACAATTATATTTTAAATATAAATTTTTCTAAACTACCTCAATCGTGCAATTCTTTATTGTCATTGAATCAGAACTAAATTATTTATCAAGAGAAATTGACAACAGATATGCAAATTACCTCTGTATGCCACCACCTTTCAACATTGAACATTTGAATACTGGCTTCAATTTTACAAAGCGAGGATCAGTGCCCTCCTTAACTGAAGACAAATAAATAGCTTTGATTGTATGAGGAAGAGGAACCTCCCACCTGCATTGGGATCATAAGGTAACATCACATAAAATAATTGCATGCATCCAAAAGACATACAACCAAGCAATTAGCAAGTATTATAGTTTCACACAAAACATTACTCTTCTGATACTCACATACATGTATTGCATATTAGTACAAAACAATATCAATTTTCCAACATCCAGTTCCAGGTCCTATACTCATATAATACATGGTATCTATGTACTTCATGCAATACTGCAACCCTCAATACTAATAATATCTCTAAAGCTTCATTAACTTTCTTTTTCTACGTCCAACAAGTTCTCACACTTATTTATGAATTATTTTGCCATTGATTTTTTTTATCCCTTCAATATAAAAACAATTTTGACAAGTTCATCCTTTATCCCCATGAAAGATATGTGACAAACCTTTCAAATAGGTGAGAAAGCCAAATCTTTTCCTGTAAATTAGCAGGAGAAGACGAAATATAATGCTATACCATTAACAAAACTAATAAAAAGGAGATCCAAAGGAATGACAATAGTTGTAAAAATCTATGAAACTGAAAATGGCTTAAAAAATCTATAAAAATGAAGAAGATGTCTTACACTTCCAGGGATCCATTTCCCAGCAAGACAGCAAGATACCCCATCCGTTGCTTGCATTTGGCATCTTCTGCATTATAAGGTTGCCACTTCACATCCCATGCAACTTTTCCATTATGAGCCAGGCATAATATTACTCTTGGAAGAGCAATGTCCTTTGGGACAGAACAAGAAGCCGAGCTTAAGGGACCACCGCCTGAAACATTGCTACATACTACAGAATCCTGTTCAGAGCTGTGAGATATTTGCTGACTTGAAATAGGAGCTCCTTCATCTTGAATTAAAGTCAATAATGGTAGATCCAAGTCATCATTATATCTCTTTTTACTTTTTAATCTCCTACTCCTCACAGGAGGTCTATGGGCTGAATTTGAGGGAGGTGCTCTTCCCCTGGAATTTTTTTGTTTTTTACCGAGGTTTTCCTGCGTAGTATGCTCTTGGGTAATCTCACAAACTTCTTGTATAGATAACAATTCAGATGAATCTTCCGGATGTTGACAAGCAAGTGCTTGAACGTATTGGTCATTGACATCCAAATTTTCAGATGATTCATCTCTTGGTTTCTTTCTAGGCCTTCCTCTTGGCCTCTTTAATTGACTTGACTTGTCCTCTGTAGCTTCACCATCAAGAGATTCATCTATTGGCTTCTTTCTGGGTCTTCCTCTTGCTTTCTTTAAATCGTCTTCAATGGCAACATCACCTTTAGGTCCTTTTTTTTTATGGCTCTTCTTTGGAAGAGATATCTCTTCCTCATCTACACTGACATTTAGCATACCCCATATCTGAATGATGCCTCTGCCAGTAAGTGGAGAGCCTAGTTTGTGATAATATGATTCAGGAGGATGAGCAGCAATGGCAATATACTGGAGCCATAAAAACAATAAAATAAATTAAAAACAAAAAGAATGAAAGAAATCACATAAAATTACTTGAAAATTTTGGGTTAAATAATATGGACCATAAAAATTTCTCTCCACACACATCATTTAAGAAATTTTTCATCATACAAATCAACTAAAAATGCAATTACTAATTAAAAGGACACAAAAACCCCAATATAAAAAACAAGGGACCCCTTTGCTTTACACACCCAGCTGATGAACTCTAATTCTCTTCTCACTCAAAACTTCATAACTAAACACTCTTCTTTCATTCAAAAAAATTAAACCTACATAGAAGCCATTATTTTTAATCTTTGTTACAGACCAAATTTAATAAAAAGCTCTCATATTTATCTTGTCGTAAAGGTAAGTTGTGTCTGCTAGTTTGTCTTGTATTGCTCTAATAGCAGTGCTCTTGTTCTGCCTCTCAATGCAATAAAAATTAAATTTTACAAACCCATAATCTTCGAACTTAAGAAGTACAAATCTATTAGAAATTCCATATTGAACACTTGCAACATAGCTTAAATTTTAAAATTCTTTGCAGAAGACATGTCAAAAGAGCTATATGCTGGTAAAGGCACAACACAACATATAATCGTATGAAACAAACATGACATAGGCCTAAACTCTGTACCCATTGGGTTATGTTAGCATCAAGAATGTAACCTATGACAAATTGTAAGGCTTGGTTGATGGAAATCAGAACATCCAAACAACATAGATGGACCAAAAACGTTGACTGCAGTCTTCTAGATATAAACGTACAGTACCTCCCATTTTGTACAGTGATCAGGCCTTTCATGAACTCTAGGACACCAATCTAATGCCCAAACAGACCCTCCAACATACATCAGAAAGTCTTTGCTGCAACAATATACAATGAGAAAATTTCAAAAACATAAATAGATACCTTAATCTAATGGGGTTGCAGAAAGTAAGATCATAACATATGTGACAGCCATAAAGTTGGAAACATAATAATATATGCCCAAAAAATCAAGAAAAATCATTGTCATAGAGGCGATGATATATATCATTATAGGGTTAAGCCAACCTAACACCATCCAAAATCCACATATTATAGAACAAGCAAGCATCAATAGAGAAACTAAAATTTAAAGAAAAAATTAATTAAAGAATATATCAAATCATACCTAGATTCCGTTGAAGAAGCATCTTGCTTCTGCAAGAGAATGCAAACAAGTTAATGTTGCAAGGAACAAGTATGATAAGTAGGAAAAGAATTGAAAAGAAGATTTTGAAGTACCTTAGGAACAGTAGCAGAAGAAAATTGAGGTAAGGTAATCTCACCTAAAACAACTTTTTCCCCAGAACGTCCAGTTTCATTAGCAAACCTAATGACTCTAGGCTCGTAGTTGAAATATTTCCATTCTCTACAAAAAAAAAAAAAAAAAAGTACTAATTAAATTCAAGCTGAGGCCTAGCTTAGAATTGAAGGCTTCAGAATACGAATTAGAATTAGAGAAATTAAAAAAAAAAAAAAAAGATAATATAATGCCTTAAGAAAGTAATGGCGGAGGAGAAGCGTTGAAAGTCAGTGTCATCAAGGGCGTCAGTCTCAGGACCAGCCTCCTCACAGAGCTGACAAATCGTATGGGTTGTTGTGAAATAGTTGTCGACGGAGTAATCAAATTGTGATACCGAAACTCCAGGGCCATCTTCCTCCATTGTAGTCGTAACAGATGTAATTGGAAAAGAAGAGAACAGAGGTTGCAGCTGCCTGCAAAAGAAAATAAAAATTAGCAGCCTATAGTGACAGTGACTAGGGATGGCAAAATCCGGGTGCGGGTGCGGGTGCGGGTGCGGGTGCGGGTGCGGGTGCGGGTGCGGGTGCGGGTGCGGGTGCGGGTGCGGGTGCGGGTGCGGGTGCGGGTTTCGCATTTCCACACCCGGACCAGATTTTTTTTTTCCCTGGTCACCAGATTTTCCCCGAAAATTTTGTATGCGGTGCGGGTGCGGGTTTACCCGGATATGTGATTTTCCTCCCCACACCCAGATTTTACCCAGAATAATTCCCCGGATTTCCCCGGTTTCTCATTCTCTTCAGATTTCTCATTATCTTCTTCTTTCGTGATCAGCAAAGTACCGATAAAAATTATTCTCAAGACCTATAGAAATATTTTTCACCCATTTACATACATGATAAGAAAGCTCCATCTCACTTCTATTCATCTCCCAAATTAATTATGCCTTAACTCAGATTAAAAATTTCATAAAGCAAACAAACACCACTAAGAAATTAAGGCCTTCAAAATAGGAGTCTTAAGAAACTCAAAAGTTTAAACAAAGCCAAACCTAAATCCAATGGCAGACATAAAAGCTAAACTAAAAAACAAACAACTCACAATAAAGATAAAATATATAGTAAGGAAGAAGCACTTGCTGGGCTGGGCAGTCCAACCACGTTCGCCCAGGTAGGGCATAGTTGACAATGAGTTATAGCACCATCCATGTTGTCCACAGCAGCAAATGCATCATCATCAATAACAATACTCACAAGTCACAATTACCCTCCGATTACCACACAATCAACCTCAACCATAAGCCTATGTCTTCGACCATAAGCCATCACCACACAATCAACCTCAACCAATATCTATGTCCTATTGTTGCTCACGCACTCTCCGATCTCCGTTTAAAAAAACTAAAATAAGACTGAATATAGGAGGCATGATATATGTTCAATTAATTAATCTTTGATGAGCTAGAATCAACGGGCTAACCTGCTGCAAATCTAAGCGCCGATCTGTCTGGCCGTCTGCCGGTGACTGACAAGCAACAGCGAGAGGACGAGGTGGCCGGCTGGCTGCGCTGATGGCGAAGGACGGAAGGGCGTTCAGAGGCTGAGGAGTCGTGACTCGTGACCAGCGAAAGGACGACGTGGCCGCACTGCCGCAGCGAGAGAACGACGACCGGAGGCTGAGAGGCGTGACCAGCCAGAGGATGAGGTGGCCGCAGCGAGAGCACAACGATCGCAGGCTGATGGCGGAGAGACTGAGAGAGAGAGAGAGTCAGAGGCGTGAGTTCAGCGTTGAGAAAGAAGTGGGGATTTGAAAATTCCATCACATGACAATAAGTCAATAATATTATAATTTATAACACATTATAGGAAAAAACTAAAGTGCAGCAGTTGTATGGGTGCAACTGCTGCTTTTAAGGAAAGGAGGGTAAAAAAAGTTGTAAACACGACTTTTGAACCTCCTTAAAAATTGTAAAAGCAGCCGATGTATGCATACATCGGTTACTGTAGTTAAACTCTTTATTATATAAATAATTTTAATTTTTTAAAATATAATATATATTTCGGTGCGGATGCGGAGCGGCGGGAGGGTTTATACGGCAACCGGATTTAAACACAAAGGTTTTGTTGTTTTTTGTTTTCAAATTTTGTTTTCTGTGTTATATATTTTTTAATATAATTTATATTTAATTTTAATTATATATTTTTTTAAAATTTAAAATAATTCAAAATCAATCACGTATTCTTAAATTTAATTAAAAATAAAAATACTAAATTTATAAAAAAATACACCCAAAATTTTTTATTCTTTCCCACACTTAAACCTCACAAATCCAAATAAATTTATTCCCATAAAAATTCGGATAAAATCTAGATACCACTACCCAGTTATTTTTGTCACCCCTAACAGTGACTCTCCCTCGCAAAAACCCATTAACTAACTGTTTTTGTTCTCGTGGTTTCAAAGTGTAGTGTGTAGGTGTACCGTTGGCGCTGTAGTTCCTCACCGTAGCTGTTGGTGGCCTTGACAGATGGTGATGCTTGTTGAATAATATATCAGGTTGTAAATTATCATTAGTTTTGCATCGGGACAGTCCAGAATAATAAATTTAGTGTTCGATTTTTTGTTTTGAATTGAACTTACCATAAGTATCCAGGTTATATAAAAAATAAAATAAAAGGTTCACTCCCTTTCTTTCTTCTAAATAAATATTAATATTTTAAATAATTTAATTTCTCTTCCATTAACTTCAAATTGGCACAATAACTAAATATTCATATTTAATTTAATTAGCAGTACAATAAAACAAGAATATTTTGTCAAAAAGTTGATTATATAATTTTTTCTTTTTTTAAAACAAAATCTTTTATAAACATCTTACATTAAGTTTAGAAAAGTTTTTTTTTATTCTAATATTAATCTTTTAAAAAATAAATTTATTAAATTATATTAGAATTACTTTTGAAAATTATAAAGATGAGAAAAATAAAATTTAATAAGTGGACTATACTTATTAATTTTTGTATAAATAGCCCCACTCCATGCACCAACTCTTTTTCTTCAAAAGTCAAGTCTAAAAGTTGGTTATTTTTTATTTTTTTTCCGAAACCATAACCAAAAATGCCATTCTTTTTTCCTCAAAGTTTCTTCCTTTTTTTTTTTTTAAAATTTCAGCTCATAGCACAGATCCTCATTCTCGATAATGTTACAGAAAATTAGGAAGGAACTTTAGATTACAGTTTGGAAAGGCCTTGATAGTGCGGAAACTGGGTTCACAAAACCCAGTTGCCCATACATAAGGATGCACAACAGCCATGAAAACAAGGCCCCAAAAACGAATAAAGATCGGAAACAGTCTGAAAGAGAGTATAAGATACATGAAGGTGTTACATGACATGACAGATATACAAAGAAACTGACTAATGCATCACCAAACACATCGGTAAGTAATGTGCGAGTCTGTAATTTCACCGGTATACATTACTTTTACCACCTGGCCTCTCTCGAGTCCATAATATCGCGCAATTGCATCTTTTTTCAACATTCTCGGTAGCTGCAAAAGAAAATGGAGTTAAAAGTATTTCGGTCGAGTGAAACTTAATCGATGAAGTAAAGCATAATAATAATTCCTGACCTTAAAAACAGAGAATATCATTGTGTTATACTATGCACAAACCAGTTTCAGTTATTAAAAAAATGATTTTCACACATGCTTATGCAAAATATAATACAAGCAATTCAGACATTCAACATGGATATTCTAGTTTATGCATGCAAACTTTACATTTAGCATCCCAGAAACATGAGCCATATAATGAAAGCTATATAATGATACATTTGAGAGTTTCTTCTGCGGAAGCACTTCAATGACACATAAGGTGAAACTTTGAAGAAAGCACAAGGATCAAGCTGAGGGATGGAGTCAGAAATTGTTTTTAGAGGGGGCAAAATTGAACAGTAATAAAAGAAAATTAATTTATATAAATAAAATATAATTGTAAATTTAAAAAGTTTATAATATTTTTAGTCAACATTATTTAGGATATAAATCAATATTTATCATATCAATTTTAAGTTCCAATTACAAAAGAAATGATAAAATAAAATAATTAATAATATAATTAAATAAAATTTTAAATTTATTAATTCAAAAGATCTTATCTTTTTAAAAATAAAAATAACAATAATAGAAACAAAACAAATTAACGAGTGATGATGAAGAAATTATAAAAAATTTGTTTGATAAATGAGATGTAAATAGAAATATATATATATATATATAATAATTGAAAAAAATAATAATATTTAAATTTTTTCCTTTGACCCAGGAGGGGCAATTGTCCCCGCCGGCCAGGCCTATGCTGGCTCCATCCCTGATCAAGCCTGCTCCTTTGCAAGTTGAGAGACACACCTGGTGTATCTTCATTTTACATCATTCGTTGTTTATCTTTGCTTCTTTTTTTATTTTTCTTTTTCCCCCACTTGAAGTAATGTCAACAAAATCAATGGAGTAACGATTGATTATAACAATAAGAGGAGGTCCAAGTTAAGAGGAATAAATTTTTTTTTTCTTAAACCTCTTTCAAGGTTTACGAAGGAGCAGTCATTCTTGATACTATGATTAACTTGCATGCATGTTCATCTCATTGTTTCCAGCCTATGGAAGCTCAAGCATGAAGTTGAAATTACCTTTAAATTTTTTCCACTCGAAGAGACAAAATACTCTGTTACACCAGAAGAGTGAAATCTGTAAACTGTTCCTCAACTTTTATTTTAATTCATTTATAAATTTACTTTGGTTTAAATGGAACTCTTTTAATAAAGGATAAAAAAAATAATGCCAGGGAAAAATTCTTCATACTAATCAGAAGCACTAGGCTCCTCGCACCAAAATAAATAAGAAATTCGACAGGGGGTCCTCGACACTGAACTGAAGACAAGTCAAAATCTACATGGAAACATAAATTACTGACAAGTGATAGTACATTTTTCAAAGATATATTACTAACAAGCAATAGCATATTATTTGTTTATTTCCATTTTATACAGAAGCAGAGAGAGAATACTTTATATTGCGAACAGAATTCAGAGGATTCCATAAACCAGTTTAAATCAGTCACTAACTTTCAAAACTTGAGACTAGGGTTGGAGAATCTTACAAAGCCAGTAGAAACCTTTTGGCTACTTAGAACTTGCATGCTCTTTAGATAGATCGCATGCTTCCACTTTCAGAATGTATCACACCATTGTTATCCAAGTGACAAAAATAAGTACGATTGTAATGCGTTTTGTCTAAAATGCAATACCACTCATTCTATTCTAAACTTTTGCTCTACATGTATGTTAACAAAATCAATCTTCAAGTTCCCATTACTGCTCTTATAATTTCTAAGAAGTTCTGTCCATATTTCTAAATCAAGCAAGCATAAAAAGTATAAATTAAAGAAACTAATACAACTATAAGAGCCAATCTTTAAAATTATACTTTGTACATCTTTAGGCTGCATATCAACCTATGGACAACAAACATATCATGCAAAGCTGAATTATTACTATTGAATGTCCCAGAGGGAGAACCAAGTTGATTAGTTTCACCTTGTGTTTGGGATGAGAAATGCGGTCAATAAAAAAGGGAAAAAAAAAATTCAATATTGCATTATGTATAATTGCTTATTTAAAAAATAATAATAATAAATTTAATATTGATAGTATCAACACTGAAATCTGAAAAGTTATAAAGTTTAAAATTCGAAAATAAAAAAGCATACATTAGCAAATTTAAATCTAAATTTTAAAATTATAGAAGATGGCATGCATCTAACTAGAATAGCAACATGATGGAGATTGTGGTCAAGTGGTAATAGTGATCACGGCAGTCGAGATGGTCATGATAGTGTTATACAGTGATGGTATAATGGTACATCTGATGGTATTTTGTTATGATGGTGGCTGCGATGATGATGGTAGGTGATTTCGGGTGGTATAGGTGGTTGTCATATTAGGATGCAGTTGAGGTTATCATGATGTGGAAAAAGTGATGACAACCGGTTGTGGTGGAAAGGTGACAGTAATAGTGGTTAGATGGCGGTGGTAGTTATAGTTGAAACATTATGATTGCATATGTTAGAAAGTAAAACCATCGACATTCAGCATTAACCAAGCTCTTGTCTAATCTATTTAATTAAGATTAAATTTGGTGCTAAATAGTAATTTGATACAAAGTGCACTTCATATATTAAAATATTAATGATGATTTATAAAACACACATAAATGTCTGCGTATTGAATTTCCAACTTCTGTCACATGCAGTTCTCAAGAGCCCTTCTTCAATTAAATTTTCCCTTCTACTTTGTTTAAACATTAATTGAAGCTTATCATGAATGCTTTGGTTAAAAGTTCAACATGTCAAACACTTGTGACATTTAAGAAGAACGAATTGACCATAAGCCATCATATCGACAAATGTAAACCAACACAAAGAATGCAAAAGAGCTACTTTTATTAAACTTGTTTTATTGGAGAATGAAGTATGAACTGACCTGCTTTTCCTCTATACTGTACTTCTTTAGGACTCTTTCCTTCTCTTGATCAGTCAGTACACGATGCTTCGGTTTTAGGACATGCTTTGTAATATTAACAAGCAAGTCAGTAATCTGTCAGCAAACCAAGTCATGTAAGAGGGGGACATAGAATAATGTAAAATTTCTTGGTTATATTTTAAATGTATAGATCAATTGACAAAATTTCATATCAGATTAGTAAAGGAATGGAATTTTGCACGCAAGTAGCACATGATCATTTAAGCAAAACATGAAGAATTAACTAATTTAAGGTGTGTTCGTTTTGTGATTTTGTGTTTTTGTTTTCAATTGGATTTAAGAATATATGGCTGATATTGAATTATTTTGAATTTTGAAAAGAATATGTGGTTGATATTGAATGTAAAATGCATTGGAAAATATGCATCACAGAAAACAGGATTTGTATTAAAAAACGAACACACCCTTAACAGTCAAGTACAGCATATAGGTTTCTTGGTTCCAAAGTGTAGTAGTCAAAAAAAGATAAAAATAAATAAACACGTGTTGACATGCATTATTGTGATGCAGAAATTGTGGTAGAGATAGGATGGTTCTCCGTGGATTACACAGAATTTGAATGAAGCAGGGCAGAAAAATATGTAGTAATGGAAGGAAATAAGTAGAATTCCTTAGAAAATTTACTGCAAAAAAAAAAAACTGGGATAGGTAGCAGACTGTTCGAGAGGTCGGTCAGCTCTCCCTAGAGATCGAATTCTCCCAAGATTTTCTTCCCCCCCCTCCTCTCCCTCTCTATTCCCCTTGTATTCTCTAACTAACTCAGCACACGTCCCTAGGAATGACAACAAATTTACACTGCCACAAGCATAACAGAAAAAAATAAAGAGTAGCTAAGAACAATTCCCATTCAGACCCTCCTTTCTTATTCTGACCCTCATTTCTTATTACTCAAGTGGCACCTAGCATAGGTGAATCTAATTGGAGGTCTATCAAATTGTCAACAATTTCTCAGTATTCAACATTCAATAATCCATTAAAGATTTCCAAAAGCAATGTAACGCCCTACTTTTAACAATGGCCAAACGCTAGCTAGTAGTTAGAAAACAATTGTAATCCTACTCACATGGAGAAATCATATAACTATAATGAGAAGATTACATCTAGAAACGAGAAAACTTAAATATTTAAATGCCAGATTAAATGTCTAAATAAGATAACTGCCTGACATATGTGATAAAATTAGTCTCTTTGTTTCACATCAATGATTCATATACAGACCATATTTATAGTTTAACAGTCCATTAGTATGCTTACAATGTACAGAGTCGCCTAAAGGGGATCTTAAAAGGTTCTTAATTCAAAAGAAGAAAATTAAAAAATTAAAAAGTTGTCTCTAATTCCAAGTCTCTCAATTAGCATGAATGAGAGCAGACAGAAAGTCAAAGAGGTAAAATAAGGAGAACGAAAACAAGCAGTTACAAAGAGAAAAAGCAAAGCCAAATTTATTTATGATTTAACAGAAGATATGTCCTAGTCATATTTACAGCTACATGCACCATAAGCAGATTGTTTGCCTAAATAAATTTGAATTGAAGACGGGCATGCTGGCCACTACAGCATGATGATGATAAATTGGAGTAACATATAAATGGTACAAATCAAGTTTTAGTTCTAGCTCATTGTTGATGACTTGAGAAATGTCAGCAGCCTATGTGACAACATTGTTTTTATCCTAAAATGATAGAGATTGACAGATTGATATCAAGAATCTCTTTTATCCCATGTATTCATGACATTATGTCCCAATAGAACATGCAAGAAACTTCCTTCGGACAGTAGTTGAAAACGATTCAATTCAAAACACAATAAATGAAGCTACCAATATTCGATTATGAATTGTGACAAATCTGAATGATTCCCTCAACAAAATAGCCTCCCTCAACACTTAGTCGAATTATTTTATTTCTACTTTTTTCTTTCTATATATCTCTTTCAGATAGTAAAGCCTACAACATTGTCCCTACAGAACTTCCAATGACAGAACCTCCATTATCACCTAGTTGGGTAATTTGATATCCTCATAACTCAAAAAAGTTGGACAAGCCTTTGATTTGTACTCTTAAAGCAAGATAATTCTGAAAAGAACTATAGTGGTAAAAACATTACTACTATTCTCTTACCGTTCAACTTACTCAAAAAATAGGGGTGTGCTTATTTATAAATTTAGTGAGTTTTTTTTTTTAAATTAACTAAGGATATGTAGTTGGTATTGAATTTTGAAAATGATATGTGGTTGATATTGATTTGAAATACATTGACAAATAAGCATTTCCAGAAAATATTTACTGGAAAATGATTTTCTCCCATTATCAACTTCCGACCTCGATTCTAAAACTTTGAAACAACTGTTTCAATCGTAAAACTGGACATAGGAAACAAAATTGTTATAACTTTTGAAGATGTACATAAGAGGAGCTGCAATTCTCAGCCCTTACAACTTAAATTTGATCTCATTCACATGTATAGAATTCTATCTTAACCTGTAGAGTTGGATCAGATCTTGTTGCAGCAAAGTTCTCAAAGCACCATAAACATATAAAACTAAAACAAATAAAGAAAACCTATAACTCAATGAGATGAATTCAGCACTATTTCGAGAATTTATTTTCCATTGTACCAATTCAAACCAGATATAAAACGCATCTAGCGTTGTTTTGAAAAAAAGGATTTCGAATAACACAGTTCAATCTTTAGAAACTACCGTTTAACTCCAAAATGACTTTTAGTTGTTTTATCTATTCATGAAAAGCACTGCATTTTTGTCATTGATGTTTCCAAGAAAATGTTTTTTCTTTAACATATGTATAAATATATATACACACCACAAACCAATTCTTCACCACTATGAAAATGAAAACCTAGAAAATCATATAGAGGACTAAATATAGCAATCTTAAAAGTTTGCACTGTTTTGAAAATAACCAATGAACAAACAGTTGATGTCAATCATCGACGTGGAGCGAATCCTAGAACTGGATACTGTTTTTCAGGAAAAAGAAAGAATAAATAAATAAACATGAAAACAAAGAAGAATTGAGTGAGTCAATTAAAATGACTTCCAAATCAATGTGATGGAACTAATGTCAACAAGACAAATAATGGTAAATCATACTTTAAATCAGAAAACATACCTGGAATATCTCAACTTTGAATTGGAAAATATCCACAGCTTTCTGAGCCTGGTTTGTTATTTGGTTTTGCAGGATTAGTATCAGTCCAGATAAACTATCCTTATTTACAATTTGTGTTGCAATGCTGCGGATAACATTAACTTTAACAATACCAGGCCCACAGAAAATCACCAATATCTGCAACAAAACTATTTACATTAGAATTAACGACTATCACATTGAGAAATAAAATGTTTCCATATGATAATATCATGTAATTGCAACGAGCAAACAAGTGAAACACTAAACAGCTGAGAGTCGCACTTTATGCCTTTTTGGTGCAGCTAACCATGGTCATGAATTACATTTCAGTTCTATATACTGTAAACATTTCATATTTGGTTTTGCACCAAGTCACCAACAAATTTAGAAGCAAGGTTCACGTTTCCAGAAGTTCAACTTTATATTCATTACAATGATGTCAAAATCCAATGACCTGAAACAAATCGACTATCACAAGATAATCAAATCATCATAAATTTATAACTTTAGTGGATAATGATGCTGAAACCCAACAGCCTCAAATGCTATCACAAGAAAAATCAATATGAGGCTACAACAGGGAAATTAAAGTTCTGTGAAAGATTGCAGAAAAACTATAATGTGAAACAAATTATGTATATATTGAAAACTTGACCTCACAATTAAAATTTAAATGCCATGAACTGTCCAATAGACCAATAGACTATTTTATATTTTTTCTGTCTAACACTAAACGCTCAATATCTCAATATCCATCCGTCTATTGAATACTAAAGTTTAGAAAGAAAAAAAAAATGCATGTCAGTCTATTGGACAGAGCCGTGACATTTAAATTTTCAGCAAGTTTTCATTCTCTGTTGGGTAGTCTTAACTTGTCCCCTAAGATTACATGTTAAACCCTTAAAGATTACGTAGATTCACTTAAATTTATGTATTTGATAATTTTTACAAGGTCTTATAAAGAATTTACAATTTTCAAGGAAATTTCCCAAATCTTCGTGAGAATTTACATAATTTTTAATTTTTTACAGCTTAAGATGTGCCATTGGGGCACACATTAAGACTACCCTTCTTTATTTATGCACTAGGTATATCATATATCATCTATGAAAAGAGCATCAGTGACCTTGAACCCATGGGATGACTAGCAAGGGTCAAAACTTAAGAAGAAAAACAGATTATTGTCCCACTGAGTCATGTAACACTAACACGCATGCAGCGATTGATAACATATACATACATACATTTAGCAAATATTACTTTTGTTTTGTTTTGATTTCCAAGTATTTACCCGTTTTGAAGGGTCTGATCGATGAGTAACAGATATACGAAGACGATCAACATCTGGGTCGGGACCATGAATAGCTCGGAAATCTTGCAGAGAGAGATTAATTTCAGAGGCGGGAACTTCATAACCTCTGTCTCTCAACATCTCTAAGAGGGTTCTGCGAGATAAGTAGTATCTGTGACTTTCTCTGCTCCCTCCGTCCACGAAGCTGCTCAGGCACAGGCTCCTCTCCCGTGCCTCCCCCTCCACCTCCTGCTCTCCTCTGCCGCTGCAAACATTGGTTTCCATTTCTTACTATGCAAACCCAACTGCCTTGCCTGCTGTCTTCTTCCTTCCGTTTGTCACCTGGAAACCAAACTACCTGCTTCTGGCTGCTTCCGTCTTATGAATTTTTTTGGCATATGTGTAAGCGTGGTCTTTAACTCATGTCATGTGGTAAGAAGGGCCCTATTGAGCCCTTCAAAAGAGTGCGTAGGTTTACTTAAAATTTAATAATTTGAGGGCGTCTGACCTAGTATAATATTAAAAAATTATATTATATTTGATTAGATTTTAAGTGAAATTATATAATATAATATAGGTATTATAACAGATTTTAGTATTATTTATGTAAAAGTTGAGTATTTTTATATTAAATTTATCTGTGATATAACATCGTATAAATTTATTTTTATCTTAATTTTTATTAATAAATATAAAAAAATTATATAAATTAAATATTTATATATTTATATACTTAATAAATAATTTATTAAATATTTAAATAAATAAAAATTATTTAAATAAATAAAAATTTTAATAATCAATTTTTTATTTTGAAAATAATTTTAATTATTATTTAAATTTATTTTATATTTAAATTAAACTTTTCACGTTATAATTTTTTTACGTTTTATCTAATATAATGTTCTATCAAACATAGTATAGTCTTATGTTTTATCCAATCTAATTTTATACTATTTAATCTAATCCAATCTAAATTAATTTATGCTATGTTATACTATACAATATTATACAGCGTATCAAACATGCCCTGATGGTATAAATTAATGTTATATTAATTTATATGTATAAATTTATTAGTGTAGTTCTATTCTATATATTCTATATATGGATGAAATGATAAACGAGATATATTATAAGTAATATTATTGTGACATCCTATTTATATTTGTTTATATTAAGTTAGTCATATTTAATGCATGATTAATTGTAAAAGTAATCAAAATTGAAGTAATGTATTGAAAATAGATAAAACTTGTATTTTATTATTTAACGCACTAACATTGATGTCATAGATACAAAGTTGAAATGATACGAAGTGAACGGGAGATGAATATAAAAATAATAATAATAATATGATAAGTGATATGTTATTCAATTTAATGAATGATGCTACGCAAAATTTTATATACAAATTTTGTAAATATACTATTATTCTTTAAGTAAATGAAACAAGTTATTCAATGGGCCAGGAAAGCTTTAAATGATAAGTATGTTTATTAGCATTTTAAAAAAATAGTATTATGAAAACATAATTTTTTGATGCATTTAAATCAATATCAAAGACACAAAGTCTGTTAACCACGAATGACCGTTAACCCATAATGCTCATAACGGTCTTTATAGGCCAACGCAGATGAGCCTTTGTAACATGTAAAATCGCAAGTCTACAGTATCAAACAAATAATAAAATGACGACTGGAGTGTTATTCTCGCGAGGTTTGTGCTACTAACTATCAAACTCAAACTCTAATTTTATTTGAATAATTATTAAAGAATAAAACTTATTCATAAATAAACTATTACTAAAAATTAAACTAACAACTAAATAAAGAAAACAATAACAAGAAACTTCTAAATTATTAAAGCTTTAAGATTTTAGATTTCACCAAGATTAATCAACTATAATTCTCTAATAAAAAAAATCAATATTTATTTTTATGTTGCTGGCCAATTTCACTAACTCAAGCGGTAGCAATGTATATTAATAAGTAAGAATTATGTTTTTGTTAAACCTAATTAAATATCAATATCTATTAAGCGTAAGAAATTCATAAAGCTTTATTAATTATGTAGATATCTCAATCCTATAACAATTTATCGTATTCCAGTCCAGGATAAATATAAACATCACTTCACTTTTCAATTTCAGTTCATATATCAGATCATGTAAAAGTTAGTCAAAGATAATAATAAATATTAAGCAAAATTTTTAAATTTTTTTAATAGATTTTAATACAAAATTTAAGGATAAACTTTTTATTATTTGAACAATATTATTAAAATAAAAATCATAGCCAAATAAATAACGTTTTTATTTAAGAAAAATATCTGCATAATAAATTATTTTTTAATAATGATGATATTTCTATATATTATTTTAATATTTTTCGTATGTCATTCGAGTGCACTACGCGATCTACGGGCGTACTTTTACTGTAGGATAATTTCGTTACTGACGCTGTGCTTGCAGCAAATCCAACGATTGGAATTTTTTCCGCTCGCAGTTGTTTAATCCGATCAAAATTTTCTGACTGAGCTGCTTTTATTTGGTGATTGGTGATGTAACTGTCGTGTCATTGTATTTTCTGTACATCAAATTAAATGAATCTTCGTGAATCGTGCTCTTTACTTTTACTTTTTCTAGAAATATGAGCACCACCCTCAAAAATAGCGCGTGCTGTGCAACTTCTGCATCCACGAAATGATCTTATAGAGCAAAGGCTTACACCCACTAGTTTTCGCCACGGAAATTACCACATTAACTCCCCAAAATATTTTTTACACCTTTTTCTCTTCTTGTGTAGTTATATTTTAAAATTAAAATAATCAAATTTTCGTTGCAATAAAAATTTATACACGAACTCTATTAGTTATTAATAAACTAAATTTTAAATCGATTATTTCTTAAATTTTTTTAAAAAAGTTTATGCTTCAATTATACTTTTTTTTTGCATTTAATATTAATCTATTAATTTTTATTGATTATATATATTATTTTTATTATTTATATATTTTAGATAAAATTTCAAATTTTTAAAATATTTTAATATTAAGTATACCCAAATGTGAGTGTTAAGACGGTTCATATGGTTTCATCAAACTACCGAAAAAAAAAAACAGATTTAACTTGAAAACAAACTAATTAACATAGAAATAAATTTCTCGGGTTTATCCAAAATAGTAGATCAAGTAACAAATCAAACGTCTTCCTCCTCATAATAGAAACTAGTTCTAATTAAACTTTAATATATAATAATTATAATTAATTACAATATAAAATACAAATAGTTTAAGAATAAGAAATTTATACCACAAATAAAAAGCAGCATACTCCCCGGCCCAGCCTTGACTAGTTTTCCAAGTTATTAGAAAACTTATAATTTGTCTATTAAAATTAATAAATTTTATACATAATATGATTTAATAATTGCACATTGTTATAGTCTTATACAATATTATGAACGAAATTAATTTTTACCATATTTAATATTCAGCTTTTAACATTATACGGAAGGGAATTAATTTTCACTTTTTACATAATGTATGATTACTAACATATTTGCAATCAATTTAAACTGGCACAAAAAGCTTTATGTATATAAACAATTATACACAAAAACCCTTTAAATTGAAAATAAATAGATAAGAATTAGAGGAAAATTAATTGTATTGAAGCCCCTCAAGATCTCTTTCTAAGCCCCACTAAAATTAAAATATATAAAAAAAATCTGAAATTCATAAATATTTTAAAATAATATCCCAAATACTCTTTATTTTATATGTCTTAAAATTAATTTCTTTTTTCTTTTTAAAGAGATCATAGTTCATTGTTGTTGTTGTTCTCAAGAAATTGTTTATAAACCCTACTTCTCTGAGTTTGAGAAGCTATTCCTTTTTTTCATCGTTTATTTATGATTTTACTTGTTGGGTGAGGTAACTATGCCTTAAAACTTTACTGTTTTCACAGGGCTTTTTCATTAAGTGTTGTTTTTTCAATTATTCATTAGTAGTCCATAGTAGCCAATTCATTATTAAAACGTTTATCACAAACAAACTTTCAATTCCAAAATAGTTATAAAATGTCAATGAATGAAATTTAAAAAATTGTAACTTTGCTTAATACATAAAACTAAGATGCTTAGATAATACTAAAATTTTTTTATTTTTTTATTCAATGTAACTAAACATAACATGATAATGAGTTCAACCACTTAAGTCTAAACATTGATCATCTAAATATGTACAAGGCTTTTGTTTGATTAGACTGAGCGAAATAAGATAAAATAACTTTCTTATAATTGAACAAATAATCAATATTTATTTAAATATACACGAGATCTACTTGTTCGCAAAAACATCAAATGACATGTGTGTGTGTGTCTAAGAATGTTACATTAGATATTATTAAAAATGTCAATGTCTTTCTTAATTATTTACCTCTTAAAAAATATTTTTAATTTTAATTTAAATGAAACTTACAAAGAGATTCTTAAAATAATATAGGAGGGAATACTCCTATTTATTTACTTATTACATCCTATTTTGTCTACATTAACCAATTAAATCTAATTATTTTAATATATATATCTATATTTTTTTTTTCGGCGTGTTCTCCTAAATTCCTCTTTGGTAGGATTTTCTATTCTAGATTGGGCCAACACTCTTTGGACATTTAGGAATTGGGTATCTCAAATTTGGCTCCACAAAAACTATTCTAGATGCTAGTTGGTTTCAATATTTGAACCCCAGAAGAATCAAACAAAGAAGTTTTCAACTTGAGCCTTGATGATTGTTAGCAGACTAGACAAAGTTTAGCTGTTAGCAGTCCCTGTCATCCACAGCTCATCCTCTGTACCTACACAAAGCTAATATCACATGTTTGTTAACCAAGTAATAGCAAGCAGGCAAACCAAATCCACATGAAATATGCTTGTAAATACCGCCCCCTGCTCCCATTTGCTGCCAATTGCCAAAGCATTATTGAGTTTGTAATTGTGTGCTACATTTTATTGGAAAGTTCAAGCATGTGTTTCGTTGCCCATTGTATCTTTAGATTTCAATTGGAAAGTTCAAGCATTCTTTCTTTGTTTATGTACATGTTAATTATCAAAGAAATAAGTTGATTTAGCCAAGATTTGAAGATCCTTGAAAAATAACACAAAAACATGTCCGGTATCTCTTATGAAATGTTAAATAATTGACAATCTTATTGTATTCTTCTACTGAGTGTTGATATTGTACCAATTAATTTGTTGAGTATGTTAAAAAATTATTGAGTTAATCGACAAATGAACTTGTTTGGTGACGAAATATATAATGTTTTTGTCTCATTACATTAAAATTAACACGAGGTAAAACAACGGTTTGTCATTTTCCAGAAAAGCTTTGGAAACTTGGGCTCAATTTCTCCATTATTTCACAAAGTCATAGCCAAAAGGACATCTCAAGCATTTTTTAGTTGCCATAGTGACTACCGAAAGTTCATGAGATCTTTCTTGAATGTCCAGACTTTTCACACTTCCCAATTCCATGGACATGTTCAAACTGGAGAAATATAACATGTATATATAATTCACAAAGTGACAGATTTGCCATAGCTGTTTCAAGGTTGAAGCACAAAAAGTCAATTTCTTATTGAGGGTGTTGAGAGAGAGAATGAACATAAACAGTTTTGAATTTGAGACATTCATAATTAATCTTCAAAATTTCATAAACAAAAACCAAATACTCAATTCAACAACAATCAGCTGATCAAAAGCAACAAGCAGGGCAGCGAATGAGGCCATTCTCATTGCAATCAAGGCACCTCCTCAGCTGCTCCTCCTCTTCATCAAACACTTTTCTGCTTCCACAACAATTTGGGCATGGCACAAACCTTGCATCTCCACAACTCTTGCAAACCAATGCCGGATCAATAACCGTAAAACCCTCCAAGAGCTTGGTCAATTCTCCACCCTCGTTCAGCTGCTTGATCTCCTCAGCCCCGCCAATGTGCTTTCCCCTTATAAAAATTTGAGGCAAGCTCGTTGCTTTTCCTCCAAGCAGGCTCCGCAACTCTCTCCTGTATGTGGAGTCCATGGAAATGTCACGTTCATCGACTGGAACTCTGAAGCCCTTGAATATCATTCTCACTGAACAGCAGTCTTCATAAGTCTTTCGGATTCCTCTCAAGCTTGTAAAATAAATCAAAATTTGATCTTTTTTGAAGTTGTAGTCATTGTTGGACAAGGAAGGAATTGCAGCCGAGGAGACCAAAGAGCTTAATTTCTTGGGCTGGTGATGGTTAATGTAACCCAATTGCCTTGATGATAAGGCTCTTCTGTAACTTGAAGCCACGTTAGGATCCATCTTTGATAGAAGTGACTCTTCAGATAAGTGCTTCCACAATGGCCTTTTTAATGGTGGCCAATCTTGTACCGAAATGTCGTTTTTGTGTAGTGATGGATGGCAATTATCGAAGTCATCATCAAGACCGTCCATGAGTTCCCAAGTGTTGATGACAGAGTCAGGGGAGAGTAGCTCAACTGGGTTTGTTTGGGAGGTGTTGAGAGAGGTAATGAGGGGTTTTGGTGGAGTTTTGGGTTGAGAATCAGAGGTCAGAGTGGGTAATTGTGGGGCGTCAATGAGGCGGAGAGAGCCATAGGTGGTGGAGGTGAGGGACACAAGGTGGTGAGTATCACCTTTTCTTGAAGGTGGATGGTGAACCAATGGAGCAGGCAATGAGAGAACTCTAGAAATTGTTTGTGGAGAAGAAGAAGAAGAAAAATGTGAATTTGAAGAAGAAAATGTTGTTGCTGATGAGTAGTCTAAAGCAGAGTGACAAGAAGGAGAAGAAGAAGATAAAGGGTAGTTGTTGTTGTTTTCTTGGCAATGTTGGTGGTGGTGGTGGTGGCTCTTGGTGGGAAGGGCGTTGGGTCTTGAAGTTGAGCAACCCATGAATGATAGACAGACAATCCACAAAACCAAAAAGAAATAAAAACTACTTTTAAGCTGCTTTTTGGTTCTTGCTTTTCTTACTCTTGACTTTTGGTATAGTTTTTTTAAGTTGTGGCTTGGTTTAGAGGATTTTGTTTCGGTTTGGTTTGGTTGCTTTTAAGAGTGGAGTCTAGAGGGGATTTGGGTGTGTGTATCTTGGAGGCTTAGATGAAAAGAAAGAAAGAGAGAAAGAGAGAGAGAATGGTATTGGTGAGACAGAGCTTTCAAGAGAGTTGGAAATGGAGATGATATTAATTAATCCTGAATGGGTTATAAAAAAAAATGTTTTGGAGTTGAGGATAAAAATTTTGGATTCTGATTGACTGATTGCTTTTGAGTGGTCTCTTCCAATTTTGACTTTTAAATATTTAGAGTATTAGATGTGTTTCAGAAAAAAAATCTGTTATTATCTGTTAGATACATATATAGCAGTTCAGTTTTTGGATTTTTAGTTTTGAAATTTGAGTTTTACTTTTGGAATTTTCTCTATTTAAAAAAATTGAAAGGGGCACAGGATACACAATTCTCAATTTTGTTTTATATCAAATTTATTAGTTTGTCTCTTCAGAGGGTGTAAAAGTACTCAGTAAAATATTGTTGAATTTATATCATTTTTAAAGAAATTTTCTTCGGGTTAAACATTTTAGGATAATTTAATCCTTTTAAGAGAGAATGGTTTGCTTTTTTGATGTTATGTTCAAGAGAAAGAGTTTTGCTGCATTTTGTCTGTCCATTATCATTTTATGGAATATGTTATCTTCCCTTGATAGTTGAAACTTTTTTTTTCATTATGATTTCATGCTCCTTCCAATTTTCAAAAAATTGGTTGCAATATTTGTGTTTACTTATAGTAAGAATAATATTATACTAATAATTCATTTGTAATCAAAGCTACTTATAACTTAAGTAAGATATAATAAATTTTTTTTATTTTTTTTACTCTTTTAATAAATTTTTATCAACTTACGTTATAAAGGTTTGACGATAGAATTTAGTTATAATCTCTTAGATACGGGATTGCTCTCATTGCTTGGTGATAGTGTAAACTATTCAAAGTAAAAATTTTGTTTAACCTTAACTAGTCGCTGTCCGGGACTGACTTTAATTTGCCATAACTGGATTTGAAAGGGAAAGGCGCATAAAGCATATTCAGATTTCAGATGATAATTAAACGACGTCGTTTTCAGAGCCATGATCTGATCTGCCATTGCCAGCGCGCCCAAACGCGTTTTCGACATCATCATTATTTTTTTCTATTTTCTTTATTTTGAATTTTTTTTAATATAACTAAATGTCGATTATTTATATCGATTACAGGGAAATTGATTTGAACCCTTTAAGTTACGGGAAAAGCAGTAACAAAATCCCTCATTTTTATTTATAAAACACAATCTTGTATATGAAGATGTTATTACTTTTATATGTTCTGTTTGATTGTATGTTTACGAAATTATAAATGGTTATTAAGATCATTTTTTTTAAAGATAAAAAGCTCATGTTAAAAAAACTTAATAAAAAAGGCCTTGTATGAAAATATAATGGTATGTTAATGGGATAAACTTATGAATTTTCTATTCTTAGTAAAGATTCTTTTATTAATATAGCTTTGAAAAAAACAAAAAAACTTACGAGTTATAAAAGACATATGAATAAGATACATTCTAAAATGAAAATAACTCATAAAATAAAATAAAAAAGAAGCTTTTAAGATATATATATATATATATATATATATATATATATAAAATAAATCATGTAATTAAAAGATATTAAAAACTTGCTCTTCTTCCTTCAATTATTGCTGCCCATTTTCTTTACTCTCAAGCTAATAATTAAATTAACTATATTTTATCTTGCATATATGCAATTAATTCTTCTACATTCTGTTATGGTAGGTAAATGTTTCATTGTTGGGTTAGTTATATCATTTCTGCTCCGTTTTTATTTGATTACTCTCACCAAACAACTTAATCACATATATTTAACTATACTTCTAATTTTATATTTTTTAATTTTAATTAATAAATTAAAAAAACATGTTTAAGTAATTGTAAGTTTAGATCAATTATTCATTATATTAAGAGTTCAAATACTGTTGTAATTGAACAACACGTCACAAACCCTTAGCAACCCATTTACTAAATTCAGTCAAATCGGTATCAAAGGGTGGTCTGACGTGACTCAGTTAATTAACTTGTTTATTTTTCTATTTTTAATGACTGCTTAACCTGTTGAATCCATCTACACAATTTAATAAGTTTAAGACATTACACCAAATATGATAAAGGAGAACAGTTTAATTTGTTGCATGTTGTTGATAATAAATGATATCCCTGTGTTATTTGACAAGTCAAGCAACACAAGTGAATCAGATTGCAGATTAATTAATAGCAGTTATTGGGTTCAGTTTCTTCATTTAATTTTTTTGGGTAAACTATGTCTATGTTATTGACAAGTCAGGCAACTAAACTATTAGTTTTAAAAAGAATAAAGAGTTAAACTGAAAAAAAGAAAAATCACTGGCGGTTGAGGATCTGAACTACCCAACCAATTTTCGCAATCTTTAATGGGTGATGCTATATACTGAGTTTATTTGGTGCATTTTACCAATTTTGGGTTGGGTATCACACCGATTCTAGATTTTGCACTATAAATGAACAAATAAATAAAATATATATTTTGATGGTGTTTAAGAATTATTTTAAAACCAGGTTGGGAAGGTTCTATAATCCCAATTTATAATTAGTTTGATGATTATAGTATTAGAAAACCAAATAAGGTGGGGAAGGGAGCGAGGAGGATGATGAAATGCATAAAAATAAGAAGCAGATTGAAAAGGACGACTAATAAGAAGGGAGGACCACCAAGCAGATTTTAGGCCTAATAGAGCTATCAGACAGACCATCACTCCAATATTTTGGACCATGTGGGGCCTGAGCCACTTTATGTCTAAATTATTAGAGTAAAATGATTTCCAGTGATCGTGTGTGTATACTTCCAAATTATTAAATTATGGTTGATATGAGAACATCATTACTTGAAACTGATAAGGACATGTGTGCATATTATCAAGTATGTAAATATAAAATTCAACAATTTGATACATTGTTAGACAACTTGACACTTGTCTAATATTATTCGATAATTGTCTAGCACATTTCAATTGTCTAACAAATGAATTTGACAGTGCACACTTTACTCGATAATTGGTTTGATAATAAACGAAAATAAAACATGACGGTTTTACAAATTCTCATAATAGTCTCTAAGGGTTGGCTCTTTTTTTTTTTTTTTTAGTTGTTCCAAAATTTAGTTAGGACACCCGTCCCATTGGGCTGTTAGTGATGCAGTTCGAGACGAAGTTGAGTACCTGCGAAGGTACGAGGTTTACGATGCCTAAGTCAATGATGACGATTCTTAATAGAGCTATAGATTGAGACGATATTAGTACGACACATTAACAATTAATATTTTATAAGATCTCGTTGATAAGATATTATTAGATAATTAATTTATCATGTTATTCAATTTAATATTATTTATTTATTTTTATTTTTTATCCATCAAATGATAGTTTATCAGATTAGGTTTTATAAAAAATATCTGCTACTATGAAGCTTATAAACACAATTTTTTTATTTAAAAAATCGTTAGTTATTTAATTGACTAAATATATAGATGTTTTTGCAGGAACAAACTATGAGAAAGAATTTATAAAAGTAAACCTTCTAAAATTTATATCTAAAAAAAAGGAAAAATAACAGAGAGTTCAGGAAATTTAAGAAGAGAAATGTTAGAAACACAGCCTTTATTTACTTTTATGTGTTGTGTTAATGTATGCTCATAAAATTTTAATCATTAATAATTGTGTTAATAACCCATAAAGTATTATTATAATTTAATAAATTTTTGTAAATTACTTGCCTAACACAAGAATTAGAGAGTAAATAAGATATATATAGTGGAAGTTTTCTTAACACTCTGCAATATTCTGCTTGCCTATTTTTCAAAACACCATTTACTTCAATTTTAATAATAATTCTACGCCTACAATTTAAATCTATAACCAAATTTTTACAACTTGAGTTAGATGAACTTTTCCTAGACGAATAATGTCACATCTCGGTCCGCATATGACACTTTTCACAGTGTGTGGTACTTTATGGTCGCTATAAACCTTCAAAAGATGGCCCATACACAGTCTCAAATGATAGCCTTCATGCATGCGTAAAGCCTAATACATCGACTCACTGTCAGATATTGTCCACTTTGGACACAGTCTGTCACAGTTTTGCTTTCGCGCTTTACAACCTAGGTCTCCTGCAACTTAAGGAGCTCATAGGATAAATTAAACTCTTTCACATATCATTCTCGAGCGACGTGAGATGTTAAATTCACTCCCTCTTATAAATTAAGCATCCTTGCTTGATTGGGTTTACATCCCTATGGTGATACCCCACATTTCTGATTGGGCTAGGCTTTGATACTATTTGTAATATCACTGCACGTATATGGCACTTCATGGTCCCCAAAAACCCTTAAGAGGTGACCTCACATAGTATTAAGCATTGACCCATGCACGCCTTCGAGAGGTGGCCTGCACATAGTCTTAAGAGGTGGTTCTCACACATATGTGGAGCCCATCACTCCGACCTATTATCAGATATTGTCCGCTTTGAACACAAAGTCTTTCATAATTTTCCTTTCAGACTTTGCAAACCCAAAAGACTTTTAACAACTTAAGGAGCTTATGGGGCATGTTGAACTCTTTCACATATCATTTTCAAGTGATGTAGGACATTACGTTCACACCCACCCCACCCCCCCCCCCCCCCCAATTAAAGAATTAAACATCCTTGCTTGATTGGGTTTACATCTCTGTGGTAACACTCTACACTTTCGATTGGGTTAGGCTCTAATACCATTTGTCATATCCCGACCCACATGTGACACTTTATATTGTATGCTCTTTGCTGATCAAATCTCTATTTTAAATTATTTCAAAAGGCCAATGGATACGTTATAGTAGTATATTCAGATTTTAGGCCTTTGTTAAGATGATGACGTAAAAATATCATGGTCTTAGACTACTCCTGGACAAATACAGTATTTCTATATTTTATGGTATCTCCAATGCCTATGGAGTCCAAGTGAAGTATAACATCATCTCTTCTTCCCATCTCCTTTTTCATTTGTAGGGTTGTGGGCAATATCAGATTTGCATGGTCGTTGGCATTATTTTAATTTGCTGCCTATGTATTTTTATCAATCATGTATCAGTTAAAAAATGCAACAAAGTGGGAAATTGTTGCTTGAGTCAGAACTTCTCCTGTTACACTACGCATTTTTACAATGCTCAATAAATGCCCCACATTTTTCATTTGAATGCCCAACTCAATGCCTATATTAATATTTTATGTTCCATTTAATGCTCAATGTAAATAAAAAAAAAAAAAGAGCATTAAACAATTTAGCATGGATATAAACGAACGAAAAGTAAGTGAATATAAAATGGCCAAAGTGAAATCAAGCAAATAGTAATTAAACGAATGTACATACATAAATAAACAAGAATAAATATATAATATATACAAGTATAATAATAAATACACATGTGAATAACTTAAAAAATGAACAATAAATATGCTAAATAAAAGTAATAATATTAATAATATTAATCCAATTAAGATTAATTAGTATTATTAAAACTAGCCTTACTTTTTGATACGGAGGATCTAATAATATGACAATCACAGAGTATACTTATAAGGTAGTTACTGTATATATTAGATATGACTGACTATATATATGAGGTATAATATAAATAAATTAAAAGTAACGAATGAAAAGGTTGGTCTGGAGAGGTTGATTATATACCTCTCTTTTTCTTTTAGGTTTGTGCTGATAACGTTGTAGGAAAGTCATGTAACGAGTATTAACGTTAATATAATAATATAAGAAGAAAATGATGATTTGATTATATTAGAACAGTTACTATAAAGTGAAGGATATGGGGTCGTGGATAAAAGCAAAAAAAGATTGGAAGAAGAGACAAGATGAAAGTAGAGAAAAGAGACGGAGACAAGATAAAAATAGAGAGCAGTCAAAGTAATGGCATAAGTAGAAAATTTTCTTCTAATAGTCTAAATTTTTTTTTGTTAATGTTTAGTTTATAAGAAAATTTTTTTTATAAAAAAAGGCTACATATACGAGAAATGTGTTAGGTGAAAAGGTAATTATGTTTATTATATATATATATATTAAAGTAAAAATTTAGATGAGAAAGAGAATAATATATAATGGAAAGTTATTATTTGCTAAATCAAGATTTAGGTGTGATTATATATTCTATCAAAATAATAAAAAGAGAACAAAAATCATATAAAGTATAATTTCATTTTAAATGTGTTATAAGATTTAAAATGAATTTTTTTCACGCAAAAGCTTTTGTTTTTCTTAAGTTTGGATAGGCTATAGAAACATACAATTTGTATAAAAGTAAGGGAGTAAGAGTATAATTTGAAGCTTTTATACCAAACTGAAATTTTTTTCCAAAAACTTGGTTGGGCTATAACCCAACCTAGCCACCCCTTAGTCTGGGGATGGGAAAATTCCCTGTGCAGATAAGGGCCTGCAGGAGCCCATCCTGAAAGAGGAAGGGATAGGGAAGGGATTTAGGGGATCGGGGAGGGGTGGGACCAAAGCTTTATGTCTACAATTTTTTTTAGGGTGGGGACGGGGACGGGGATGTTAGTCCCTAACCCGAAATCCCTATACCCAATTTAAAATATTTAAATATATTTTATTATGAAGTTTAATATGGTTATTAAGATAAAATAAAAAATCTTTTATTTTTATCTGTAATTATCCAATCTAATATCTTAATTTGAAGTTGAAAACTAATTAAAATCCATAAAAAAACCTGAAATCCTACCAATTAAATCTAATATATCAAATTTGAAATTGAAGATGACATGTTTAGAGTTTTCTCTCTCTCTCTCTCTCTCTTAACTGTTCCATTTTTTTTTCAATTTATTAAAAACAAATCTTAAAGTTAGAAAATAATTATTAGAGCTTTTTTATAGTTAAATTATTCTTGACCTATAATATATATAAATATATACAATATGATCAAATTAGTGAAAATTAATAACTTTGTAACTAATCTTACAATATAAAAAATATGATTAGATTAGTAAAAAAATCTCATAATTTAACTTTCTAATTAATTAATATTACAATACAAAGAATGTGATATATTAATATCATAATATAAGGTTTGATCATATTATATGTTTGTATTGATATATTTTTTAGTTGCTAATTTATGTATTAGAGTTGTAGATTTTAATTTTTTTCTTCTTTCTCATCAATAGTATTTATATTTCAATTGTATTTTTATTTGAATACTTTACTTTTAAATTATTGTATAAATAATAAAAAATTTTAGGTCGGGTATGGAACGGGAATGAGCATCTTTTTTAAATTTAGAAAATCATTATACCCATATCCATATACAAAATATAATAATAAAGATTAGAGTGAGAATAAGAATATTATCTGGAAACGGGGATGGTCATCCCCAGCCCGGCCGCCCCGGCCCGTTCCCATCCGCACCCTAACTACACCCTTGAGTAGGGGTGGCAATTTAGGTCATGACACGCGAACACGACATGAATACGACACGAACACGATACACGATTAATAAATAGATCGGATTCGTGTTGAAGGGGTTCAACACGCTAATCCGTTTAATGACACGAATAGTTAAACATATTTTATCTATCCTTAATAAGTAAGCTCATTTAATGATATAAATTATTATCTACTTATAACATATATATTATAAAACTGAAAATTTTATATTATAAAATAATAAATTATAATGATTTTAATAATATTTTATACTAACAATGATTTATATTATAAAAATAATTTTAATTGATATAAATATATAGAATATAATATATTATACATGACTAGGTTAAATAATTAAGTAAATTATGTGAATTAAATATGATACGATTACAATACGTGGATAACACGTTTAATAATCGTATCAAATCTATATTTCATGTCTTAATACGAATAATTAAATAGGTGATACGACACGACACGGATTGCCACCTTTACCCTTAGTCAAAGTAAACGAGCTTTTCCTTCGTTTTAACTGACTGGGAGGAGGTTTATATAAGGCCTCAGGCCCAATTCTACCGCCTACAATACGTAATGATATACAAACAAATGTAAGGTCATAATTTATAGACGTGGCTTTACATGATTCTGACATGAAAGTGTAGTAAAGCATGTCTCTTTATTTCTTTAACTTATTATAATAATTTATTACTATTTTACTTTTTTTTTTCTCATTTTGCTTTAAGTATGGCAGCAGAAGACAAGACCGTGTAGGCTATGCGGTAATTTTGATATGATAGTTTATTTTGGGGAATCTCAGGTTCAGAGGACAAAATTTTATTACTTACTGTTTATATGATTGGAATGATTTTGAGTCTGCCAATGATGAAATGCTATCATTCTTTCGTTTATCACGTTCTACTAAAACTACCTTGTTACCCATCTTCACTCTGCGCAAACTCAACCTGCTTTACCACTCAATAAACAGTCCAGTGACCACCAAATCGGCAATACAACTGGAAAGAGACTGGAGCCCAAATTCGTACATTGCACGATCCAACTGGCTTATCACTAAGTTGAGCCGAGAAGGCAATATAGGTGAGGCACGTAAAGTGTTCGATGGAATGCCTGAGAAAGACGTGGTTACATGGACTACGGTTATTACTGGCTACATCAAATGTGGGTTGATTGAAGAAGCGAGGAAATTGTTTGATAGAGTTGATGCAAAGAGGAATGTGGTTACGTGGACTGCAGTGGTTAGTGGGTACGTGAGATTGAATCGGATTGTGGAAGCGGAGCAGTTGTTTGAGGAAATGCCAGTGAAAAATGTGGTTTCTTGGAATACCATGATTGAAGGGTACACGCAGAAGGGGTTGATTGGCAAAGCTTTAGATTTGTTTGATAAAATGTCTGAGAGAAATGAGGTGTCGTGGAATACTATGATAACCGCCTTGGCACATTGTGGGAGGATAGAGGAAGCGAAAAGGTTGTTTGATGCAATGCCTAAAAGGAATGTGATTTCGTGGACTGCAATGGTTGCTGGGTTGGCAAGGAATGGGAGGATTGATGAAGCTAGGTTGGTATTTGATAGGATGCCAGAGAGGAATGTGGTTTCATGGAATGCAATGGTTAATGGGTATGCACAGAATATGAGATTGGATGAGGCTTTTGAGTTGTTTGAGAAGATGCCAGATAGGGATATGCCTTCATGGAACACAATGATCACAGCGTTTACGCAGAATGGGGAGTTAGGGAGGGCAAGGGAATTGTTTGATAGGATGCCTTTAAAGAATGTTGTTTCTTGGACTGCAATGATTACAGGATATGTAAAAGATGGAGAAAGTGAAGAGGCACTAAAGTTTTTCTTAAAAATGTTGAATGATGATAAGATACGGCCTAATCAGGGAACTTTTGTTAGTGTTCTGAGCGCTTGCAGTGACTTAGCTGGTCTTGGTGAAGGACAGCAACTTCATCAAATGGTAAGTAAGACAGTTTGTCAAAGTAGCACAGTTGTTGTATCTGCTCTCCTAAACATGTATTCAAAATGTGGGGAGTTGGATACAGCGAGGAAAATGTTTGATGACGGGTTGATGAGTCGAAGGGATATAATATCTTGGAATGGAATGATTGCAGCCTATGCACACCATGGATGTGGCAGAGAGGCAATCAACATGTTTAACCAAATGCAGGATTTAGGTTTTAAACCTAATGATGTCACTTATGTGGGGTTGCTCTCAGCATGTAGTCATGCTGGTTTAGTGGATGAGGGCCTAAAATACTTTGAAGAGCTGACGAGAGATGCAACCATACAAGTCCGGGAAGATCATTATGCATGCTTGGTTGACCTCTGTGGTCGGTCAGGGAGGTTAAAGGAGGCTCTCAATTTCATCAAGCGCCTGGGAGTTAAGCCATCATCGTCTGTTTGGGGAGCTCTTCTTGCTGGATGTAATGTTCATGCAGATTGGAACATAGGAAAGCATGTTGCTAAAGAGCTTTTAGAAGTGGAACCAGAGAATGCTGGGAATTACTTATTGTTGTCTAATATATATAAATCAAGTGGGAAATGGAGAGAAGCTGCAAGAGTGATGTTGAAAATGAAGGAGAAAGGATTGAAAAAGCAGCCTGGTTGTAGTTGGATACAAGTTGGGAATAGAGTTCATGTGTTCGTAGTTGCTGACAAATCTCATTGTCAATCTAAGCTAATTTATTCTTTACTCACCCATCTTCATTGCCAAATGAAGAAGGTTGGGCAGGTAACAAATAATGATTTGTTCGTCGATGAAGATTTTGTTGACACCTTAGTTTGAAGTATCTGCATCGGTAATGGAGAATTTCACATGAGGAATATATATAGCACATCAAATTGTATCAAAATACGATCTTTTAAAATAGTCTTAGGTTGTGCTTGAGAGGTCGGAGTAGACTAATTCTTTAGGACGAGATCGAACAGGATTGGATTATTTGTGGTACTACCCTATATTGGTTGAGGAATGCTAACAACAATCTCTTAACTGTGTAACTGGCTCTGCCAAATTGCGGGCAGTGGCAGCATTTTCCTTAAAATTATACCTGTGATGCGAGGCCATAACCAAACTTGTTGGGATGGTCAAGCTAGATGCTAGATTGACCAAATTCAATTAATTTATATTGGTTTTTATGGATTCAACTATTTAACTCAAAATTGGCCGTATTATAAGGGAAATTTCAGTCGGTGTAGATAACTCGCATAGGCTGCATGTTTTAAATACTTACATTTTTAGTGAAGAGTAACCATTTTATGAGGTTTGGAACCTAATAATTTATTACACGTGTTGTTGCATGTTTTAATTTCTCATCTTCCGTTTTAGAACTGAGGATGAGGTACATGCAATCATTGCTCGAGGTCCTTAGATGTTTGGAGGTAAATTCATTTACCTGTAGCAATGGCATCCGTATCTGGATTTCAATATTACAGCATTCTGGACACTTCCAGTTTGGATCCGTTTGTATGACCTGCCGTTTCCTTTGTGGATAGCCAAAGGCCTTAGCATTATCTCCAGCATGGTTGGAGAACCTCAATCTTGTGATAAGGCGACTTCTGATCTATCTAGATTAGAGTATGCGAGGGTTTGTCTTTTTATTGATGCAAGACGCCCTCGAGTTAAGAACTTTGAGTTCAGGTGCAAACTCTTTCCAGAGCCCATCAAAATTCAAGTTGAATATGAGTGGACTCCAAAACATTGTCCCAAATGTTGCCAGTTTGATCATCGTTGTCCAAAATCGGTAAAGACTTCAAGTCCAGATAAGAATGAGGCTAGCACCTCTGATAGTACCCCTTTGAGAAAAGAAAAAGATGTGACCAAGGTCACTGATTGCACCAAAATAGTTGCTATCCCAGAAGTTTCTGCAGTGCAAGTTGAGCCTCCGAAGGCTACTACACTTCCGAGTGCAGAGTCAGTTTCAGATTCTGATTCTCCATCTCCTTTTGCGACCGACGAGGGTAGACTTTTGGGCACTATCAAATGTTCTACAAATCGTGAGGCATCTATTTCCTCAGGGCGGATACCTACTGAGTCTTCTCCCAATCGTTTTTAGCCTTTGATTGGGCTCAGTGAGGATGATCAACCTGATAGGATTGATCATACCCATTCGGACACCCCAGCTATCTCGGTAAAGAAGGGTAAGAAGAAGAAAAACAAGAAGGGTTAAAGCTCTTGTATTTTTATGTTTTAGACCGTTTGTGATCATTTCTCTTTTATGTTGTTAAGGTCGTTTGTGGCTTTTTTACTTTGTTTAGGCCGCTTGTGGCCTTCATTTTCTATCTTTTTGTTGGATTGTATGTTTGGACTTTACGTCCTTTTGTAATTCTTGGGGTATGCCCCTCGAATTTTTGTACATTATAATTTTTTGGATTTATATTACTAAGTAACTTTTCCCAAAAAAATGTTTTGATTTGTTTAACAATATTAATAAATAATCGGTTTTGATTTCTTTAATTAATAAGATACCATTCATTACATATTTTTATGATTGTTAAAATGTTGTAACACGAAAAAAATCCAATTAAGAAAATGTGTCAAAATATAGTAACCTAAATTATTGGTTTAATAATTTAATATAAATTTTGATGGGTGAGACAATATGCCCACCCAGAAGTACTCAAAAGTTTTCGGAGAATGCCCATCATTACTTTAATTATAATTAACATTTTTGGTGTGTAAAATTTTCCTAATTATAAAAATAACTTGTATAGCAAATACAAATTTAATACCTAAATGGTTGATTATTTAAAGAATACAGTTAAAACAATATATTGTAAAAATTAACGGAAAATATTGACTTGAAATTTTTTTTTTATTAGTGAATAATGTACGTTGTGAAAAATATATATATACTTTTCATATTTTATTCTAGTGAAACTAGATACTTGCCTACTAATTTTATATCGATTATTCAATTTATTTATATGTATTATTATAATATAAAAACATGTAGAATAAAAATTCTTTAAAATAATTATAGAATAATGATACTCGTACCAAATTTTATGTTCCAAATGATATGTATTTAATTAATATTTGTTAAGTGGATAGTGCGATAATATGATTCCAAATTTTGCATTCTAAATAATATGTCTATAATTAATATTTCCCAAATAGTTGGTGTGATAATGTGACAAGCGATGTAGGTTTTAAATTTATATCATATTATTTGAGAATTATGATGTATAATTTTGTGATAAGTTTTAGAAAGTGTATCACTTCTATTATGGGTGACAACGAGTATGAACAATATTTTTAAAAGGCCCAACTTTGAATTAATTCAATAGTAATGCTACATAACCTCCATATATTTTCTAAGGAGCCCCCATCTCTATTTTACAAGGGACAAATCTATAATAATAATAATAATAATAGCAATAATAAATAATAAAATAAACTCAGTGCCGACTCGAACCCATTTTCTTTCTCCTTGCCAAACAATGCAATGGTCTCTTGGAATTCTTCGGCAAATTCTAATTGAGAATTTGGTCTTTCTTTATTATTTTTTAAAATAATCAAAAAGAGTAATTGTATGAACCCAGAGTCTCTCATGATTTGAGTTTTATTTTAGCAAAATATAAATACATAATTGATAAATTAATACATAATACATGAGAAGAAAGAGAAATATAATGGATTTTGACCACTCATAATTAAAAAAATTTACAAGACACAAGATTTATAAAGTTAAGGTGAAATTGAGAGAATTGACGCAAGAGTTGATTGCCGCAAATATGGATCATTGGAGCAAAATTTTCTCGTCCTTTATTTATGGTTCATATTCATATTTTAGAGTTTACAAAGATCTTGATCTTAATATTAATTTGTTACTTGGTGGTGAATGTTTATGATTGCTAGTTTTTTGGTTTTGATACAAATTAAAATCTAACTTCTCCGAAAATTTAGGCCTTGATAAAAAATTTTAAAATTAATTAACTTCTAATCTTATTCTCCCAAAATCTATTATATATATAGTATGTACAATGCTACACCTATAACAAATCCCACAACCAACTGCTTATAACCTGAGCCAGTAAAAAATAAAAAAATAAAAAATGAAAGTTATATCTGAAAAGTTATTTGTCCAATAGAATTTTGCTAAAATGAAAGTTATATCTGAAAAGTTATTTGTCCAATAGAATTTTGCTAACCCCTGTTGTAAGCAATTGGTAATAGGATTTTGCTAACTCTTGTTGTAAACTCCTGTTATAAGCAATTGGTTATAGGAGTTGGTTGCAGGATTTGGTTTTGAAAAGTTATATGTCCGATAGAATTTTGCTAACTCATGTTGTCAATAATTGGTTGTAGGATTTAATTGCAGAGGTAGCATTATTCATATTGTATTGGAAATCAAAAGTAGATTAGTAGTCTATCTCTAAAATCTGTTCTCCATTACCATGAATTAATAGAACATCAAGATTATCCTCAAGAAACAATATTACATAATGACTATAGGTTAAATTATATTTTTAAAATGAGTTTCATGTCATTAATTTTATAATTTATTTGCTCAAACTACCTTTAACATCAACTTGCATCTGGCAACGCTAATAGCACTAAAATAATTCGTGACACCAATATTCTCACAAAATCTCAAAAGGCATCTTCAAGAAAACTCCCTCTCAACATGCCTGGTGTAGACACTGCATTAAGAGTGTACGAACAACTACAAAAAAATAAAAATAAAAACATCTGATTTTCTCTGTTTGCTAAAGCTTATGACAATGTTTTCAATGAATTAAGAAGGGATGTTGATAATTTTTAAAAGGCTTCATGAATTTCAAAACCAATGAGATACATTATCATCAGTTCAATTCAAACTGACTTTGGCTATATATGCAAGAATATTTGGAAATTATCATTTAAAATTATAAAATAAATAAATAAACCGTTCAAAACCTGACTATTTTCACAAATTATATGCCCAAGTTTTCTGGGTCATCATTAAAAGCAAAACACTTTGCTACCAATCCTGCAAGAGCAGCTATAAATTAATATATTTGGCAATTCAAGAGAATTCTATCTGCAAAGACCTTGATAATAGCACTTCGAAATGCATCTGAGCTATATCTTAAAAGTGTTTGCCTTGTGTTGGATGATTGAATTATGCTTATTCAAGGTTTTTCTCAGTTGCTCTTCAGATTTTTTGCATGTTTTACCTGTCATTTTTATAACTAAGAAAAATGATTTAAAAAAAAAAAACAATTCTAATCTCAAAAACAAAACAAACCCCTGAAGATTAAGCTACTGGTAAAGTCTAGCTGCTATTATTTACCCAATTCCAGTTTACATGAAAATAAAGCAGCTACCAATCCCTAATCTCTGCTAGTCAAGCACGTAGTTTCTTTCTTAGTTTCTTTCTTCAGAATATTACGCGATTTGGATATACTCATTTTTATTATGATTATATTAACAAGATTGTAAAATCACATCCTACTGGGAGTGAAGTTCCATCAACAGTCTGGGAATTCGACCTATAAAAGAAATCTGTGATAATTTCAAAATGCAACTCTATGATCTTAATAAATATTAATGTGCATATGTAAGATAGTATCCGTCTGTGACAAAGCTCCATAAAAGGTGAGACATGCTTATACCCAGTCATAAAATCGACCTAAGAAATGAGGCATCAGAAAGATGGTAAAAATTTGTAACCAACTGCTTATTTCAAGAATTTAAAACAAACTGAGAACATCTATCTCATTGCTATACGATGTTGCAAACTATTATACAGCAACCATACCTCCAGTTTTCCAATAAGAAAAGGTAAAACCACGTGACTTGCAGGTATAACTGGCTTAAGGTCAAGACTTGATATCAAAGTGGATTTAGAAATCCAAATAGCTAGATCTGTACATGGTATCTGTTGACTGTTGACTGAAGTTAAAGATGGCTCTCAATTTTCACAGTCCATTCTGGACTCTCCTTTTCTGCTAATTAAGGTTTTCCTTGATAGTCTGTTAAAAAGTAAAATCAACGTTCCAGTGGATAGTCAGTATAATACAAGCAGATTTAAAGTGTTTCGATTACTTCCATACTCATCCCAGGAAAGAAATATCCCATGTCTTCATAAGAAAAGGAAGAAATGAACCAAAAGTAAGTTCAGCTCTCAATATACAATTTTAAGAATATGCATTATCTATGGCTCTCTGCTTCAGATCCTTAATAAAACAAAGATGAAGCCAAGGCTTTAGAAATCATTTCTGGTTTGACTTGAATTTATGTTTCTGTCAATTTTGATTCACCAATTGCTTCTTTGTCCAGTCTACAGTTGTTGCAATCAAGCAAGAAACCTCTTCTATAGATCTACATTGGGTTAGGCTATTGTAACTTAATTTTTTCTCAAAGTTTTGACACTCATTCACACCCATTAATTTACTACAATCCAATGGTCAAAAAAGTTGCTGAGTTGACATAAAAGATCACTACCTTCTAACTTCTCTTTGACAACCACTAAATTGTAATGGATGAAAAGTTATAGTCAGTATCGAATATTTAAGTAAAAAATTAAGTTACAATAGCATGATAAGGTAGGCTATTACAGCTTAAACCTTTTAAGCTATTTCTTTGACATCCATTCACTAAAATTTGTTGGTTGTGAAGTTGTTGAATTGTCATTAAAGATAACCATCTCCAAACTCCTCTTTTACAACCATTGGATTGAGAGGATAGATGGCCAGATAATTATTCAAAAGTTAAGATAGCTTGATCCAAATATAAAAGGAAAGTGCAAAAGGAAAGGGGAATTATTTACGAGCAAAGTTATAAACTATAAATTGAAGCGATAAACCCTGGAAATACCAATGTCAAAACTCTTCACCATGTTGCACTGTTATTACCTTTTCTTTTTTTTCCTTTTTTTTGGGTATGGAAAAGAAATAAATCATTAGAGCAACATTTATTCGCCTCTTCAATTGTCTTGTTACTGTACTACTAGAATAATAATTCGCCAGAGTAATGTGTAATCCTCAAATTATCTTGCCCCATTGTATTACTACTAAATGATCGATGCTAAAAAAGTGGATGAATAATATCTTAACAACTTCATATAAGCTATATTGGTTTGACTAAAACAAAAGCCACGCTTATTTCTCTTGATGGGGCTGAGAAAAAGATTCAGAGGAGGTAAAGTCCCAAGGCAACAGCTGGTGTATGCTAGTGTAGCTTGCCAACATCATGTCAACCAAATAGATATTAAGAAAACGGAATCTTTCTAGGGCATCAGTAGGTTACAGATGATGTGGGCATCTGTAGAATGATAGAAGCAAACATTAAGGCAGCAGTCAGATAATAAGCAAATCCTCAACTTCACTTCCAATTAGTTTCAGTCATATTAACCACCTTCAGGAAAAGTAACCATTAATGGAAGGTTGAAGAAAAGCAAAACCCATTTAGCTGGATTCCAGAGTTAACATAGTTAGCGCACAGATTGTACAAACCCACCCTGTCCTTAATTTAAAAAAACCAAAAAAGTACCCTAGAAGAAGCACGGTTTGAAATTTTATAGAGAACCACAACCATGAAACTCAAACAGCAAACACGACAACCAGCATAAAACAGTAGAGTAGTGACAGCACTGCAGGATCAGTTTAAGGGTCCTGGAATAGCGTTCAACTACTTAGAATAGTTCAAAAAATCAGAAGCCTACAGAAAAAATAATCATGTCAACATGCATTGTAGAGGCATGAGAAGGAGAGGTGCTGCACACAAAGCCAGCAGACTCATAAAATAAGATTATAATCAGTGGTGAAGGTGAGGCAGGAGAAAGAAGGCACTTTAAAGGATCCGAAAGCAACACCAATTCCACTATATTTATAAGTGCCACCTCAAAAGATTAAAATTGAGGCTGATGAATGGCTCCAATCACACACTTTGAAAAAATTTCAAATTTGCTTAAACTACAAAAAAAGAACACTATCGAGTCTAAAGAACTATAGTAATCTTCAAATCATTAAAAGCAATTGAAATGCCATGATTCCAAGTAGCAAACTCCTGGGAAAATAGACCATGAACATCCCAAATTGTGCAATACAAAATAATAATCAATAAACAAATGAGACCCTTTGACCTACCATTACAATTACAATTACTAGGGAATTCAATTCTCAAAGAAATTAAAAATTATTCAGAAATTAAATAACAAAATTTTGAAAAGGCAAGTGCAAACCAGTTGATTTTGAGTTCAGCCGACATGAAAAGGGCCGATATCGCCGGTTCTAAGAGAGGCAGCGACCTCAGCAGCCACAGTCAAGCAAGAAGAGACCCAACCGCTCAGAGCCATCCACACCATCTTCGCCATCCACAGCGTCATGCCCCATGGCATTCCCATTTCTCTTCTCTGCAAGCAAATGCAGTCATCCCATCCACTCCGTTCCCTTCCTGTTCTTTTAGTTCCAACACCCACTAAGGTGGTGACACATTCGCCCGCGGGACCCACCACCCCGCAAACTCCAAACTTGTTCTCTTCTTCTTGCTTTAACTTGTTTACTTGCCTTACGTGGGTCGTAGGTTATGTTGGTTGAGTAGCGGAAAAGAGTCTAACCTTGAACCACTAATCCACGACTGGGTAAATTTCTTAACCACCCTTGGTTTTCCAAAATTTTTGTCGCCACCCTTATGTCTTGCTCCAAATTTGTTAATCGAAGTTAAAATTACTATTTAATATGGATAATGTCCACGCGTGACACGGTCCTTGTTGTTTAATTAAGTCTCAGATGACACCTCATCGTTTTAGAAATCCTATAAAGCTCCTCTATTAACTATTAACGCCTATATTTTTTTGTTAAATTTTAATCAAAATGACAAAATTATTGCTAAAATACTAAACCTAAGGAAAATATCGTTGACAATAATATAAATTTAAAATTACCTTCCAACAAAGCAATACACACGACAAATTTTCTCAAAATTTAAAATAACTTTTATCTATTTAAATTTTTTTTATTTTTAAGAAATTCTTTTTTTTATTTAACATTTTGATCGCTTCAATTGAAATTTAACAAAAATATGTTAACGTTAGGTGATGGCAAGGGGGTTTATAGGAATTTCAATAAACCACTCGATATTATATGGTATTTTAATAAATTACAAGGAATTGTGTGTTATTGACCCATTTCCTATCATATAAACGGGTATTATTATAATTTTTTTTTTAAATAAATCTTAATTATTGGATTAGTTTAGAGGATTGACTATAGATCTGTAAAAGTTTGGAGAATACGATCAACCCCGAAGATTTAGTGTACCAACAAACCACCCCAAGTTTCAGAAATTACAACGAACAAACTTTTTTAGTCTTAACTCTTAAATAATGAGAATTAACTTCACCCATTACTAGATCATTAACTGACCGCTATACCTTTTCAACCTTAATTATAAATAACAAAAAAAAAAACTTAACTTGATATTTTATCATATAAAATTGCTTTAGTATTTAATATTTTTATAAATTTTTGAAAGAACAACCAAATCTTGATTAAACAATCTCACAATGAATCAAATATTTATTTTTTTTTTAAGATTTAAACACAATTTTCCAATCAAACAATTTATTTAAAATCACGTGCTAATTTTCTTATATTACTTAAACAACATCTTAAAAAAACCAAAAACAGTTAAATTCTCAATTGGAAATCAAATGTTCAGCCCAAACTCCATGCCATTACTAACAGCTTCTTTCAACAAATTCGATTCCTAACAAGAAATCATTTTTTCACCATCATCACAATATTCAAATTGATCACCTCCATGACTAGTCAAACACCACTATTGACAAGCCTCTGTAACCATTCAACAATAAGAACCCGATCACCAATGCAAACTAAATCCACCTAAAAAAAAAAGCACTAACAAATACTCCATTATTTTAAATAACAAAAATAATAAACTAATTAATGTAACTATTAAATAATAATTTCCAAAATATTTATTCATTAAACATTTAGGGGAATAAATGCATGCATTGTCTTTTACTAAATCATAAATAAACCTAAAACCGTTTATGTACAATCATTCTAAAATGATTAGTTACGATTCTCAAAACATTTATGGACATAAGGAGATAGCTTATGTCAAAGGTAACCATACTTTCAAAACTAATATAACTTTTCTAAGCACTTTGTAAAACAACAAAACTATTCAATCATTTGCTGTCAATTTTCTAATGAGTGATAATTTCATAAAATAATACTTATAATATAAATTTCATAAGGAATCATAAACAAGTCGGTAAATAGAAATTTCAAAAGGAATTACAAATCATTATTTAATCTATAGAATTTTAAGCAAAGACACCAATCAACGTTCAAAAATCAAAAGTTTTTAAAGATATAAGAACACTTTCTCAAAAAATATTAAATAGAACGACTTAGATCACATAGTGCCACTTATAGTTTTGGTGATTCGATCCAAATAATCAAATTTATGTCACCGGTAACTCTATGATCTAGCCCAAATAATCGTGTCAAATGTCACATATACTTTGTGTGATCAAATAATTAAAAGTCATTTACACATTAATACCTTAATTTATTCTAATATTAGATTTTAAATAAGATTAAAAAACCGCTTCACGTATTCCACTCTCTTCGAATTTTCAAAACTTATTTTATTTTTAAAATTCAAATAATATTTATTTGTCTAAAGTAAATAAATTTAGCTAGAAATAAGTATTTGGGCTACGAGATGGTATAGAGACCGCCTAGACCTAGTCCACCCATTTGTACCAGGCCTAAAACAAAAGAAATAATCCATTCTCCTTTTAGTCTAATGGATTATTATTATAAAAAAAAAAAGCTTTTGTGGGGATTTGATGAGCTTATAGTTTTTGGCCGTCAATACTTAATTCAATAAAAAATCACTACTTTTATTTAAAGATCAAATATCAATTAATTACAAGATCGCTCCGCAATAGATTTGTACTTAAAATCCAAATAATATAAAAAATTTAAGAATTCACAAATTAATTTTGCACACAAACATTGTAACCCCATGACACACTAATCATATATCACGCTCCTTTGTGTAATTTTTATAATTTAATTGGTGTGACCGTTTGTCCTGTTGATGTCAATTTTTCATCAACCAGATAAGTTATATGTGAGGGGATCTTAGGGAATTGACGCTGATGATCATGTCAAAAACACAAAGAGAAAATGAAAGTGAAGGGAGTACAAACGGTGTTACCGGTCAAACCACTCCGACACTCAAGTCAGATTTCTTGTAGTGGTAGATGAGACTAATAGACTCGGTGTTTAATTTATGTCGTACCTGGCTTGTGAGCAATGTAAGCTCTGTATAGTTGTGTGTCATTGCTTTGACACCCTTCCTGAAGTAGTATTGCATTAGTTGTCTCTTTTAACGGGAGTTACTCAATCCTGATCAGTTTTATCTATCTTGATATTAAGTTCGTCATCCATATCTTTAAATCTATATTTACTTGAAAATAATGTTACCTGGCAACACTTATCCTTTTTGTCGTTAGCTTTACTTATGGGCCTTTGTCTATGGGCCTTTCACTTTGTTCCGTAGGTTTGACTGAGGGGCTAAAAGCATTTATTCATCGTAACAGGCTACGAAGCCAATAAATCATTATTTTTTTTTTTTGGTACAACAGCTGCCCCCCAATCCCCTAGATTGAACATGTTGTCAATCTTAAAGGATTTCAAATCTTTGTCGAAGAAGTCCTTATGTAGATTTTCTTTACTGTTCTTGGTAGCTAAATCAAAGCTTTGTCTCTTTAGATACAGAGTTAACTTTTAAAAGTTTTTCTTGTCTCATGGAGTTAATTTTGTCTTCGTTTTTTGTTTCGAAATTAACATTCAAAGTTTTTTCTCGTCTTTGCGAAGTTAACTTTTAAACTTTGCGGAGTTAACTTTGTACCCGTATTTGGTTACAGAGTTATCTTTCAAAGTTTTTTCTTGTCTCCGTTGAGTTAACTTTGTCACCGTCTTTGATTATAGAATTAACCTTCAAAGCTTTTTCTTGTCTTCGCAGAGTTAACTTTTAAACTTTGCAGAGTTAACTTTGTCTCCGAAGTTAACTTTTAAAGATTTTTCTTATCTCAATGGAGTTAACTTTGTCTTCATCTTTGATTATGGAGTTAACTTTTGAAGTTTTTTCTTGTCTTTGCGGAGTTAACTTTATTCCCGTCTTTGGCTACAGAGTTAACTTTCAAAGTTTTTTCTTGTCTTTGCAGAGTTAACTTTGTCCCTATCTTTGGTTACGGAGCTAACGTTCAGAGCTTTATCTTGTCTTTGTGGAGTTAACTTTGTCTCCAAAGTTTACTTTTAAAGATTCTTCTTGTCTCTGTGGAGTTAATTTGTCACTGTCTTTTGTTTACGGAGTTAACTTTCAAAGTTTTTTTATTATCTCCATGGAGTTAACTTTGTCCTCGTCTTTGGTTACAGATTTAATTTTCAAAGTCTTCCCTTGCCTCCACGGAGTTAACTTTTAAACTTTGCGAAGTTAACTTTATCCTCGTCTTTGGTTATGGAGTTAACTTTCAAAGTTTTATCTTGTCTTGGCAGAGTTAACTTTTAAACTTTGCGGAGTTAACTTTGTTTTCGAAGTTAAGTTTTAAAGATTTTTCTACTTCTATTTCTTTTCTAACACTAGGTGCAAAGTTATCTTAGCTTTCTCAGCTTTTATTTCTCCTCTGACACTAGATGTGGAGTTAACTTAGCTTTTTCAGCTTCTATATCTTCTCTAGCATTAGGTGCGAAGTTAGCTTAGCTTTCTCAACTTCTATTTCTTCTCCAGCACTAGGTACATAGTTAACTTAGCTTTCTTAGCTTCTATTTCTTTTTAGCCGTAGCAACAGAGTTAACTTAGATTTCCTAGTTTTTATTTCTTATCTAGCACTATATGCGAAGTTAATTGAGTTTCTTCATCTTCTATTTCTTCTCTGGCACTAGGTGCAGAGTTAACTAAGCTTTTTCAACTTCTATTTTTTCTCTGACACTAGTGCAGAGTTAACTAAGCTTTATTATCTTCTATTTTTTCTCTTGAACTAGGTGTAGAGTTAACTAAGCTTTCTCAACTTCTCATTTGGAGGGTAATATAGAGCTTTTTAAAGACTAACCTTAGTTGTTTATCTTCTTGTTCTTAATATAGAGCTTAGTAATTTGTCTTTTTTTTTTTGGACAAATCTTAGTTGTCCTATTAGTTTTAATGCAGAGCTTAGCAATCTTTATTTGAGACAAACCTTGATTATCATCTTTCTTAAAGCTAGCCTGATTCTCATTGTCGTTGCTTTGCTTTTTTGTGCCTTTATTTCTGAACAAATGCTTTACTGTTGTCTTGCTTGCCTTTTCTGATCTTATATAGTAAATTTGAGAAGTTGAAACGTTTATTGATGATAGCAAAGTTGTTTATATTGACCTACCAACAATATCATATGTTGAATTCTAATTTTGAAATTTTCTAAAAACAATGACTTTTAAGTATTAAAAAAGAGCTTTTTGTTAATGTGAATCCTTAAGTGCTTTGCAATCATGATTGAAGCAACACTGATCCATCTAGACCCTTTATTAGGTGATTTTTTTTTTCAATCATGTCTAAATCAAGTCTCAATGCTTTTTAAAAGCATTTTCTATTACCTTTCGTTTTTTATCTCCCACGCTTATCAATCTTGATTTCTTACTTCTGTAAATAGTTGCTCCACTAATACGTTCATAGGTATGTACTTAAAGAATCTACTCTATGGAAGCATAGGCCTTTATGCTGATCTACTAGTCTTGTCTTGGCCTCGTTCCTTATTCCTTTTTCTTTTCTCACCTTTTCTAACTCGACCCTTTGTCAGTATTCATTTTTTGCACTCGTCAACTTATCAGTATTTGAGTATTTCTGTGCCTTGGCTAACAACTTAGTAAAAGTCCTAGGGGGATTCTTTGCTAATGAGTAAATAAACCTCCCTGGTCGAAGTCTGGCCATCAATGCTACAGTGTCAATATAGTTCTCAATCTTTATCGCCTCCATATTAAAACGAACTATGTAATATCTCAATGACTTTGCTTGCTCTTGCTTTACCGACAGAAGGTGCTTAGGTGGTAATTGGTGGTCTGTTGCTCCTACAAACTGCCATATGAACACCTCACTCAATTGTGCGAATGATGAGATTGTCCCTATCTTTAGTTTTCTATTCCATCTGCGAGCAACACCAGAGAGGGTCAAGGAGAACGCCCTACACATAACTGATCCTGTAACACCTTGTAATTCCATCAAGACATGCATGTCTCCAGACGCTCCATTGGGTCTCCTATGCCGTTGCATTGTTTTATCTATGCATTTTGCATTTTGGAGGAAGATCCGCTTCTGAGATTTCTCGAGAAAAGGATGTTCGATCCTCCATAATAATAAATCTGCCAATCCTCTGACTTGCATGTCATCAAGTCATTTTTTCAACCTATTGACCTCTCGTTCTAGTCCTCTAGGCTCTATGGTATAACTTTCATCTTTTGTTGTGCGAGCTTGCCACCTCTCTTCCAAGTGACTTCGTAAGTCTTCTGTATTTCTCTTTAAATGTTCCTCAAGTTGACTACCTTCTGCCTCTTCTCCTCGTCGTTCACTTTGATGATCTCTCAAAATTGTTTCTGTGTGATTCATTTCCTTCTCCAATGTGAGTCGCGTTGTGTCTTTCATCTTGTTCTTGTTGTTGGCTTTGGATATGCGCTAAAATTATATTCATGTTTTGTGTTAGAGTCTACACTTGCTGTTCCAAATCAACCCTCAGACTACCATGACCTCGTGGTCTTCTAGAGTGCTCTGGAATATTTGGTCGATCTAAAATGGGTCGATCCTCCTATCGACTCATAGCAACTTTGGTTTTGACAGACTTATAGTTTTAGCAACAAGGAAGTTTGCCACAAAAGGAGCTGAATTGTTGGCGTCAATTTTTCATTAACCAAATAAGTGACACGTGAAGGGATCTTAAGGAATTGCCGCTGATGATCCTGTCAAAAACAAAGAGAAAATGAACGTGAAAAGAGGGTGGCTAGTGTTGCTGGTGAAACCACTCGACACTCAAGTCGGATTTTCAGTATTGGCAGAGGAGACTAATAGAATCTAGTATTTAATTTTTTATGTACCTAGCTTGTGAGCAATGTAGGCTATATATAATTGAGTGTCTTAGCTTTAACACCCTTCCCGGAGTAGTATTGAATTAGGTTATCTCTTTTGATAGGAGTTATCTGTCAATCCTGATCAATTTTATTTACCTTGATATTAAATTTGTCATCCTTATTTTTAAATCTATATTTACTTGAAAATAATGTTACTTTACAACACTTGTCCTTTATGTCGTTAGCTTTACTCATGGGCCTTTGTTTATAAAAAACTTTTATAAAAGGCCAAACTTTAATACACAATAACTTTAAGAGATGAAATATTTAGTTACATCTTTTAAGACAAAATTAACTTGGTTATAGAACATATCATTTTGTGACATACTGTTTAATGGTAAAATGTAATGAAAATAGTGACAAAATATAATGAAGAATAAATATTGAAAGCTGTAGAAACAAAATTTTTAGTTGTTAATTATTTGTATTACCCACTAAAATAATTTATTGTTTAAAGTGTCTTTTCGAGACAAATCTAATTCGGTAATTGATTGTTTTTAGATGATTAAGAGCTTTATTGTGTCGAATTAATGTTGTATTAAAACATATTTGATCACAATTAACAATTGGTTGCAAAATGTAATTTTATTACTATAATTGAATCACATTTGAACATTTTTATACAAATAAAGATATAATGTAATAAAAGAATATACAAAATAAAATAAAAACACCGTAACTCGATAATAATTATCTCTATTAAGTGATGTAGCACAATGCAATAGCAGGCAAATTAAAGCATCATAACCTAGGATTACATATGTAACAAATTCCTAACAGTTAGACCAATAGATCAATATAGAAAGAGACCAAAGTGTTGTATTGCAGCACATGAATTAAGACGAAAGCATGAATGTTGCCGTGACGAGACATCCAATTCCGGAGAGCAATCATTAGTATCATGACACCAAGCTTTATAAGTAAACATAATTCTCTTAGTCTTTGAAGAAAAAAGTTATTACCCGGGAATATTGAGACTTCTTCACAAAAAAAAAAAAATAATAATAATAATAAATAAAACTTATCACCATCATTTAAGCTGCAAAGCATGATATCTCAAATAGACAAGTAAATATAAGTCAGCAATGCAATATATTTACTTTTGCAATTCTTAATTTTGATTTCAGTTTATCACATGTGTATGGCTTACAACAAGTTTAACCAAAACCCCAACCTTTATTTATCAAAAAAAAGAGAGACTACATAGAGTAAAAATAAACCACTATCATTATCATATCAATTACAAGTAGAAACTCTCTCATTCTTCCTCGTTTAATTATAACTAATTGACAATTCATTTCCATATAAGGGAGGTAAGCAAAACACTTATTATAAAAGGAGAATGTTTCGTATTATTTGGTTCATGAACTTAGTTATATCTTGTACTGATAGTAAAGAATCATGCCCAATTTCAAACTTATTTCACCGTGATTGGTCACGTCATAAATGTTGTTGGAGTTTTCATGTAAACATTGTGATGTTCTTCGCAAAAAACGGACTTGTTATGAAGAGAACGAGTTTTGTATTGTTTGGCTTATCAACTTCAATCACAATTTGTAGTGTTTGCACCCAAGTCCAAACTTTTTTCACTATGGTTGGTAAGGTCATAAATGTTGTTGGAGTTTCATATAAAATGATGTTCTTTTCTTATAAAAAATGATAATTTTAAATAAAAGTATTTATAATAAAGATAGTTATTTAGGATAATTTATAATTCAAATAAAAATGATAAAAATAAGATAATAATTATAACAAGATAATATTTAACATTAAAATGAGAATTATAATTTATAAATAAGTTAAATACAATTATCTCAAAGCTAATTGCTGTTTAGGATAATTAATGATTAAAGTAGATAAGAAAAAGGTAATGTTCATCAAATAAATAATTTTGAAATTATAAGATTTCATGAATAATATATTTAAAAGTAATAATATTAGATAAAGGGCTAGCCTTAGAATAAGGTTAAAAGAGTTTATGCTTGTTTCTTCACTAAACTGGGTTACTTACAATATCATTATTGGACTAAAATCCCCCAAGTGAGTTTAGTTTTGATATTTAAGCAATTCATCCTTACCATAATTTTTTTACCTTGCACACTATAGTCCATAAAAGAGCCCTATAATGGAACTTGGGTTTGCGTTCTTATTTATATTAACATGTTCATTCTATCTCAGTCTTGAATTTATTCTTGTGGGTCTTCTTGGACTTCCTGATTGAAAATTGGTGGTAGACAAATGGATAATTCTTTTAGGGTTGAATTTGTTAAGTTGTGTTTGTTTGTGTATTTTGAGTTTTTATTTCTAAAATTTTGAAAAAATATACGGTTGACTTTAAATTGTCTTGAATTTTAAAAATGATATATAGTTGATATTGTTTTAAATGTATTGAAATTTATGTATTTTTATAAAACTGTTTGTTGAAAAAATAAACAAACAAACATAATTTCCAAAATTTTCATTTCTTTCTTATCTTTGATGGTCACTTTTATGTGGGCATCTAACTTGATTTGGTTGAACGCAGAGAAGGGGGAAAAAAAAAAGTAGGAAGACAAAAAACAAGAGAGGTTGAAGAAAGAGAGAAGGGCAATAAGATAATTGCAAACTTTGATAAAAGGGAATTAATAACTCAACAAAGCCCAGATAGATTGACGGGTGGGGATTTTATTTAATTTTGAAAATTTGAGAGTCTGAGATGTTTTTTATTATAAAAGCGGTCCAAAAATACTTTCCCTTTTTATTTTTTAATTTTGAATCAAAAAGTTTAATGAAGATTAAAAAAACTAAAATTTTATAATTTTATATTTAAAACATTTTAATTACTTTAAAGTTGTTAATATTAAAAATTTAAAACTTAATGTCAAAAACCTCTATTTAAATATGATTGCCCTTAGATCGTAAACCCCTCTTGTTGCACTCAGCAAATGGAACAGATTACAATGTGTTTTTTTTTTTAACTTTAATTAACGCGCAGCCCGGCCCGGCCCGACCCGACAGCAGCCTATTACAATTTCCCGCTTATTGAAAAAATTTGAAATTTGCAGAATAAGACGCGCGATGGTGAGACCACACGCACAGCAGAAGATCCAATTCCAAGCGAAGAGAAGAGTAAAGTGAAATCTGGAACCAACTCGGTTAAAGCTTCCTCTTTCTCGCGAACAAAATGGGTCGTCAGTTCATTTTTCCACAGAACCTGCGAGCCCTTGAAGAAGAAGAAGAATCAGAACCACAAAATGACAACCGTCTCTACGCTCAGAACCCCGTCGACATCACCATTATGCGTCCTTCCGAACTCGAAGAATTCGTCAAAGGTCACTCCTCAATTCCCCTTTTAATTTCATCATTCTTTCATCTCTAAACAAACGACGTCGCTTCTCACCACCCAAACCCTAATTTCCAGGAAAACAAAACTAGAAAACTCAAACTCGTTTTAGTTCGCTGTAGAAAGAATTTGAGGCCTTGTTTGGTTAATTGGAAGTCGGTAGAGTTCAATAATGAAGAAAAAGGAAGAAGATTTTGAATTTTTGTGATACAGAAAATCTCACAATTGAGATACCCTGGCAGGTGTATCCTTTGATCTATCCGATAAAGAGCTCTTCTGTGTTGAAGAGCAAGATGTGTTTGATCGTGTGTATTCTTTGGTTAAGCGATTCTCGAGTCTCAGCGCGTCTTGCAAACTCAATCTTGTAGAGAGTCTTCGTTCCAATCTTAGTGTTCTCCTCCCAAATGTGGAATCGCTCTCGCGCCCATCTCAGGCTCAAGATGGTGATGCTTCGGTGCTGGAGAGGCTCTTGTCGCATCGTAATGCTTTTAAAATATACACATTCTTCCTTATCACTATTGTTTTGGCCGAGGAGTCCAACGTTAATTCCAACAACAATTCAAGGGTATTGATAATTTGCTATCGTGTGGCTAATTTCTTTCCAACAGTTTTTTTGTTGGTATATGAGTGAGGTTTTTTGGTTTTTGGCTTAGGTTACAGCAATTGCGAGGAAGAAACAATTGGGAAACTCATGGAATTGGGAATCACAGAGGGGTCGGATACTCAATTTGATTGCTAATTCGCTGGAGATTAACCTTGCATTGCTCTTTGGTTCAACAGACCCAGATGAAAACTATCTGTCTTTTCTTGTAAAGTGAGTTAGATAGTTAATGTGATTTATTTGGGGTTATTTTTTTCTTCTTTGGGTTGGTTTAAGTTTGTAACTTTCTGATTTTGGATTTCTGTAGAAATGCATATTCCATGTTTGAGAATCCAGTGCTTTTGAAAGATGCTGACACGAAAGATGCTTTGTGTCGCATAATTGGGTCTTGTGCTACAAAATACCGCTACACTGCTCAATCTTGTGCTTCAATCATCCACCTAATTCATAAATATGATTTTGTTGTCGTTCACATGGCTGATGCTGTTGCTGGAGCTGAGAAGAAGTATGCTGATGGAACTCTGGCAAGTTCTCTGATCAGAGAGATCGGGAGAACTAATCCTAGAGTTTACGTGAAAGATACAGTAGGGGCTGAAAATATTGGTCGCTTTCTAGTGGAGCTCGCTGATCGACTGCCAAAGTTGATTTCAACCAACATTGGAGTTCTAGTGCCACACTTTGGTGGGGAATCTTACAAGATAAGGAATGCTCTTGTTGGGGTTCTTGGGAAGTTGGTTGCAAAGGCATTTAAGGACATTGAGAATGAAGTGAGTTCAAAATCTGTTCGTCTAAGAACCAAGCAAGCCATGCTTGAAATTTTGCTTGAAAGATGTCGAGATGTTTCAGCTTACACTAGGAGTCGGGTTCTTCAAGTTTGGGCTGAATTATGTGAAGAGCATGCTGTTTCAATTGGTTTGTGGAATGAAGTTGCTGAAGTTGCTGCTGGAAGGTTGGAGGATAAAAGTGCAATTGTTAGAAAATCTGCGTTAAATTTGCTCATCATGATGTTACAACATAATCCATTTGGTCCACAACTTCGAATAGCTTCATTTGAAGCAACTTTAGAGCAGTACAAGATCAAGCTGAGTCAGTTCAGCTTTGACATTCCTTCAGAAAGTGTCAAAAATGGTTTACCATCGGACAATGATACGTGCAATGGAGATGGTGAAGTTGATGATGTAGATGCTGAAGGGATGGTTATACAGCAGCAAGAGAGTTTAACGGATAGTTGTTTTCCTCATAGCCAAGAAGGGATTGCTGACACAGAAAGCTCTGTGCCAGACATTGGGAACTTGGAGCAGACCAGGGCATTGGTTGCCTCGCTTGAGGCTGGCTTGCGGTTTTCTAAGTGTGTATCTGCCACAATGCCAACTCTTGTTCAATTGATGGCTTCATCTTCTGCCTCTGATGTTGAGAACACGATTCTCTTGTTGATGAGGTGCAAGCAATTCCAAATTGATGGCGCAGAAGCCTGCCTACATAAGATGTTGCCATTGGTAAGCATCTCCTCTTTAATACCTTGAAACTAGTAATTTAAACTTTTTCGTTTAAATAATATGTTTTGGAGTCAATATGATCTTCTTTCTTGGAGTTTGTCAAAACTGCGGATGTAACTCCAAATAAGTTGTTGGCATTAATAATATGAGCTGGTTTTCTTAGGTCTTTTCTCAGGATAAATCCATCTATGAAGCCGTGGAGAATGCCTTCATTACCATATATATAAGGAAAAACCCAGTAGAAACTGCTAAAAATCTGTTGAATCTTGCTATTGATTCAAATATAGGAGATCAAGCAGCCATGGAGTTTATTGTTGGTGCCCTAGTGTCCAAAGGTGATATTTCTACCAGCACGGTATGCTCCCTTCAATGTCTCGGGATTACATTGTCACTTTGGATTCATGCCATTACTTGATTTGACATGCAAACTAGAGTGTTCATAAAATTTACTTTCATACATAATGTCTGTTTAATACATGTGAAGCATATATTTAAACATCATAATTTTTGGAAATATGATAACAGTTGTGATACTTGAATCAGAAGTCATATGCTTTATTATGGAAAAATTTAAGGGTGTGCTTGTTTCCATTTTTAAAATACTATAATTTTCTAAAAATTCACGTTTACCAATACATTGAAATTAATATCAAGCACATATCATTTTCAAAATAAAAAAATAAAAAATAAAACCGAACACATATTCTTACTGAATTTTAAAAATAAAAACTTAAAATACAAAAACAAACATATCCTAAGTGACTTGGAATCATTTGTTTACGGATTGTAGGGATTTTTTCGTTACAGATATATGATTTATGAGAATTATAAAATAAATTTCCAATGGTTCTTATTAGGTGTTTCTTATTAGTATTATTATTATTTTAAATTTCGCGGTGGTGATCACTTTTCATATTTGTATAATGAGTTCGATCCGTTGAAATTGTTATTCTTTATAGTCATGGAACTTGTTTTCTCTTGAGTAAGAGCAGGAGGAGGTCTGTTTGAAACTGAGTAAGGTTGCTGGAATTTTTTAAGAACTAAATAAATGTTTCTAATAAATGAATCCAGTGATAGTTCATTTGGAATTCTAGAAAGCAATTGGATCACAGTGAGAGGAATTTGGTTCATGGTTGATTGTCATTCATTAGTTGTTTGGCTACTGTTATTACTACTTGGAAAATTGTTTTATGAAATAATTACAAGTCATTTGTCCTCGTTTTTGCTCTGTTCACAGTCCAATTCCTTATTTAGTGTTTGCTTATACAGATATCAGCACTATGGGATTTCTTTTGCTTTAATGTTAGTGGAACCACATCAGAAAGAAGTAGTGGTGCTTTATCTGTCATTTGCATGGCAGCAAAGTCATCCAATGGGATTCTTAGTTCTCACTTACAGGATATTATTGATATTGGGTTTGGCCGTTGGGCTAAAGTAGAACCTCTGCTTGCTAGGATGGCATGCATTGCTATTCAGAGATTATCTGATGAAGACAAGAAAAAATTGTTGCTTAGTAATGGCAGCAGGGTATTTGGTATTCTAGAAAGCTTAATTACGGGCTTTTGGCTTCCTGATAACATATGGTATGCTGCTGCTGATAAAGCAATAAGTGCCATTTATACTATTCATCCAACTCCGGAAACCATAGCAGCTGATATTGTGAAAACGTCGATCAGTTCTGCATTTGATTCTGCTGGAGGAGGTGAGCTACAGAACGACAATGACAATGGTACCTCCAGCATATCTACCACAGTTCAAGTAGTAAAACTTGGTCGATGTTTATTTGTTTTAAGTCACGTGGCCATGAACCAATTGGTATATATTGAATCCTGTGCGCGGAAAATCCAGAAACAGAAAGTTGAAAAGCATAAAATGGCTGCTGATAATCAGAGTGGACATAATGATAATGCCACTAATGCCAATTTACCGAAGGTAAGATCAGATGGATATTTTATTCTGTTAGGGCTACGGTGGTCCTGTTATTTTGGTTAGCTATTAGCTTCTGGATTTCTGTTCTTCATTTAGAATCTTTTCCCCTTTGATATGGCCTTGCAGGACAGTATCAATGCTGAGCTAGGTCTTGCAGCCTCTGAGGATGCAGTACTTGATACATTATCAGAAAGAGCAGAAAAAGAAATTGTCTCTGGTGGTTCGAATGAGAAGAATTTGATTGGACAATGTGCTCCATTCTTGTCAAAGCTTTGTCGAAATTTTTCTCTTATGCATAAGGTGAGTGCCTGATTTGACATTTTTGTTTGCATTTTCCTCTCATCTCTTATAGAATTTGTCGCATTGAGTATCTAGGGAACCGGTTGGCAATGGAAAATTTATATTGTCAATGTTGAGTATCTGGGACACTAATGGTTATGAAGTTATTCTATTTAATTTTTGTAAAAGACTAAGAGCTTATTTATTTGTATATTTTGAGTTTTTGTTTTCAAAAGTTTGAAAGAATATGTGGTTGGTTTTAATTTTGAAAACGATATGTGATTGTGATTTAAATGTATTGGTAAATGTGCGTTTTTATGAAACTGTTTTTGAAAAATGGAAATGAACAAGCCCTAAGTTTTCCCCTAACTTTAATCAAATCTATTTCTAAGCATATCCAAGTACAGTAACATAAATTTGGAAATTAAATTACATTCGTATTCCTTTTCATCAAAATTTTAGATACATTCATGAAGGCATTTGGCTACAAAAAGCTTGATTTGACACAATAGAACCAGTTGGTAGGAATAACTAAGTGAACGACTTTCTTTAGTTCAACAAACATGTTTGACATTTTTGACTGGTGCCTTCTTCACATATCCTAAATATTCACTTGTAACCAATGGAACAGGCCATGGTTTGTACTAAGGAAGAAGAAAAAAGAAGTTTAAAATCCAATTCTTCATAAACAATTACTCTCCATTACATAATTTCATGCTTGATCACTTCCAAAAGAAATATATACATTCCAAATAAAGGGTGTGTTTAAGTGCGTTGGAGACAACAGCATGCTGAACTATTTACAGGATTATAAACCTAATTATGTTTTTGGTGTTGTGCATGGGAGTAAAAATTACCAATCTTGTGCTAATTTGACTTTTCTAAGTTATGCATTTGTAATTTATGTAATCATAAATATTATAATAATTATGACATTCACGGTAATATAATTTATATTGAAGTTTGTAAACTAAGCGTATAACAACATCAATTACTATTTTATTATTATAAATAAAATCTTTTGTAAATATTGATATTTACTAATTTATTATAATATATACAACATTCATGCACTTAATCAGTTTGAATTGACAGCTAAACAATTTACTAGGTTTATCACTTACCAATATAACTAGTCAGTCAAAGGTAGAAAAGGAAATACAATTTGAAAAACTAATTTACTGGGAAAAATTGTAAAACATAGCTATTATAGTGAGATTGGTAACTCTTTAACGAGAAATGTACTTCAACAAAAGCACCTTATTGAATATTCCAACTAAATTTAAAGTTTCATAATTTGGTTTTGATTTTGTTTGAAATAATGTCATACTTTTTAACTGTTACATTCAAAACCATTCTAGGTCATTTGTCTCCCAGTTACTTACACACCAATTAGCTGAAATTTGACAGGGTCCGTTGGATTTGATTGGATTAAGATGTGTAATTGGATATGTTTTCCAGTTCTTTATCTAAGTCACTGGTGTAATTGACGAGGGCCATTTATAATAACACTGACGTCATTGTGAAATAAAAGTTGCATTGTAAAACTTAATGATATTGTAATTTCTAGAGTTATAATGAGAGGAAGTGAACTCATTTTAATAGAATGACTTTTTCTTTTTGTTTGGTTTTCTTCTTGTTGCTTTTATTGTTATTATTATTATTATTTTGATCATTTTGGTTTCTACCTCTACCTGATTATCATTAAAGTTCTAATTTTTTTTGTCCTTGAATTTTGCATTTTTTCAGTATCCTGATCTACAGGCATCTGCAATGCTTGCTCTATGCCGATTTATGATTATTGATGCAAGTTACTGGTGAGACAATATCTCTTGTCCGTCTTCTCTCTCTCCATTTATAGAAGCAAAAATTTATGTTTGAGCTTTATTGAATCACCAGTGATGCAAATCTTCAGCTTCTCTTCACGGTTGTGGAGAGTGCACCATCAGAAATTGTTCGCTCCAATTGCACCATTGCTCTTGGAGATTTGGCAGTTCGCTTTCCAAACCTTCTAGAACCGTGGACTGAAAACATGTATGCTCGGCTGCGGGATCCTTCTGTTTCTGTTAGGAAGAATGCTGTTCTGGTGCTTTCACATCTCATATTAAATGACATGATGAAGGTCTGAGAGGCTAACCAACCATTTCATGTTCTTATGTTGTAATAATGGAAGGTCTCATTTGGGATTTTGCTTGGTCAGGTAAAAGGCTATATAAATGAGATGGCTTTACGGGTGGAAGATGATGATGAGAGGATTTCGAACCTGGCTAAACTTTTTTTCCATGAGTTGTCTAAGAAAGGTTAAATTGTGATAACTTATAGCATTATAAATTGGACGCACTTACTTTTTCCTCTGTCTAAATTAATGAACTTCTCTTATCTCAATGATGCTGCAGGAAGCAATCCAATATATAATTTACTGCCTGATATACTTGGTAAGTTATCTAACCAGAATCTCAAGAGGGAGGTTTTCTGCAACATCATGCAGCTTTTGATTGGTTCCATCAAAAAGGTAGAGATTGCGTAAATAAGTTGAATTAACAACTGTTTGCTCTTATGGATGATTTCAACATTAAATTTCTTGAATCTCTTCCAGGACAAACAGATGGAAGCCCTTGTTGAGAAGCTTTGCAATAGGTTCAGTGGGGTCACTGGTGTGTGTTCTTGCCACCTTTCCTAATTGGTCATTTGCTAAGTTATACTCATCTTATTATGCCAGTGTGTTTACATAAATCTTTAATGCGTTAAATGCATAAAAGGATGAATCATTATTGTTTCAAAGCTATATTTCCTTGGTGAAAAGTCAGATCTAAACCACTAATTGCAATATTCTGATTGAAATGCATTTAATGGAGAATATGTGTCATATGTTGCCTTACATCATGTACTCTGAAGGTTGATATCTGCTGTTGTATTAATTTGTTAACTTGTGAGATTTAAGTTTTAGCTTTTTCACATATACTTTCAATTCTGTTTAAAAATATTTTAAAAATTGAATTATAGATACCGTTGGTTGTTAATAATGGTGTCCTTTGTCTCCGCCATGCACAAGTCAGCAGCATGTTGCATGTGAAATTCTTTGGAAGTTGTAACTTCTGTAAAATCATGAGATTTCTAAATCTATTCTTATTGGCTCTATTTGTATAAATTTGATACCAGTCTTCAAAAAGTATTTTTTTTTCCCCTGTTGAAGTTGTTTGTTTACTCAGCAGAGTGCATGAGATTTGGGAAGCTCCTTATCAATCTGAATTTTATTCTTTTCCAAATTTCAGGAGAGCTGCTTTTCTTGTATGCTTTTCCTGTTACCATTAACTGCTTTGCTTTTTAAATGATCTGGATCAAACAAAGACAATGTAATAGCTGGCCACCTTCATTTTCAAAAAGATATTCTTTTCTGCAGATATTAGACAATGGGAGTATATTTCCTATTGTCTTTCACAGCTTGCATTCACTGAAAAGGGAATGAGAAAGCTCATGGAGGCGTTCAAGACTTATGAGCATGCCCTGTCTGAAGATTCTGTAATGGAGCATTTTAGGAGCATAATTAACAAGGTATTTCACGTTCTCTAGATCTTCTATAGCCTCACTGCCAATGCTTAATGACATGCTTTTTATTTGCATTGGTTTGAAGCAGAGTAAGAAATTTGCAAAACCAGAAGTCAAAGTGTGCATTGAGGAATTTGAGGAGAAGCTTAATAAATTCCACACTGAAAAGAAGGAACAAGAAGTGACTACAAGAAATGCCCAAATTCATCAAGAGAAGATTGGGAACATGGAAAGTTTTGTGGCGGAAAACAATGCTGGAGAAAAAAGTGCAGAGTCTGATACTGTTGAAGGTTGATGAACTTAATTTAAGCTCTTGTTCTATTAGTTTCTTATTACTTTCCACCCTTTTATTGGTTTTCTTAGGTCTTAGTTAGAAGTTTTGAAGTGAATTTCTAGGAAAAGTTGATTATTACTACCTTGCATTGTAGTTTCCTTTGATATTATCCAGAAGTCAAGGTGTTTTGGGGATTGACAACCCGAAGAAAAGAATTATTAGCTCTTTTTTTTTTTTTTTTTTTTTTTAAATGTGTTTTTCTGCGTGGGGTGGGGGGTGCGGGAGTGCAAGGGAATAACTCTTGAACTAATATAATGTTCACAGTTTTTTTACAAGAAATTAAGTGGCTGCTATATAGTGATTTTCTATGTCACAAACATATTGGACACTAGCCGATGACTCACACAAAAATGAAGTCATCTATTCGATTAAAATTATAAGTGAAGTACCCATATACATCAGATTTTTGTTTTCGGAATATTAGAAAAGTTTTGCCTCTTCTTATGGAAAAAGAATATTATTTGGCTTCTCCTTAAGAAATATGGGAGTTTGGGATTGGATCTCAGTGTACTATTTGTATCATGCTTGTGGTTTGGTAAAGACATTCTCATTGAAGAAAAGTAACTATCGAATTTTATAAAGATTTCTGACATTGATTGACCATAATTGTCCTTGATTAATTTACCACCAAATGTATTAGAACCAGTGATTTGGTCATGATCAAACTTTTTTTCGCCTTGCAATGTTCTTTTGTTGAATGTGCAGCATCTAACGTTCAGAATCTTGTTTATTTGCCAGATGATGAAGTCATTGATCTGTCTATGGAAGGGATGATCCAATCTCTGGATAACGTATCAAAGTCAAGACCTAATGAATTCAAAGAACGTTCTGGTACTTCCAGTGAGGTGATAGAATCGGCAGGTGATATCGAAGTTCAATCGCCGATGACTAACATAAAAGGTATCTCTAGATCTAATTCTGTTATGTCTACCAACTGTATCTGTGTGCTGTTAATATAATGATCAATTTTTTACAGTGGCTTCCAAATCAAGAGCCAAAACAAGCAACATACAAGATGTAAATGGCAGTATTTCTGCACCAAGTAGAAGAACTGCCAAGTCAAAACAAAGGTAGAACTCTCTCATGTTTGTTGTCTCTTCATCTTTATGTATATATTTGAGTATACCCATAGAATTGAGTTTAAACATTTAAATCATGACAGCAGCATTCAAAATTGCCTATTTTTAATAGTTGTAACATTATCATGTTCACATGTTTCTTTTAAGAACTCTATGTGCCTCTTCAAATTTTTTCCAAAGGCGAATGTTTCCCTTTGCACATTGAAGGAATTCATTTGATGAATAGGTGTTTTCCAAGCTCAAAGGCAATGATGGCATGCTCATTCGTGGTAGAGTGATTAGATTGCTTAAATTTTGGTGGATTGATGTAAGAATGACTTATTAGTAGCAGAATTGGTATAGAAATACTAATAACATAATTGTTAGGTTACTAATCGTTTTTGTTTTTGAAGACCTAAGTAGTCTTGATATCAAAGCAATAGAAATTTCTTTCTAATATGCCAATTCCTTAAAATTCTTTTGTCTTTTTTGTTGTTCATACTGCATAAGTCATACAGGCTTTTAACAATTAATTATGAATATTTTAGCCCTAAGCTTCAGATTATAGTTTGTTTTTGGTAAAGGTCAGCTGGTCCAATCTTGTGAATCTCTTTGTTCTCAATTAGTAATATATATCTTTTATGTCTCCTACCACCAAAAAAAAAAAAAAATAACTGTTTCTTCAACATAATCAAATTACTTTGAAGATCAGAAACTGGAACAAGTTTGTCTTCCATATCATGCATGTTGGGAAAGTAAAAAATTAACCAATTGTAAAAAGATTGACAGTAACAGGCATCTAAATGATCCCTAAACCAACTGTTATACTACTTTGAAGATCCAAAGAATAATCATCAATTAGTGTTAACACAGAAGACAAAACTTTTGTTTCTCTCTCTGTCATTTAGGTTTCTGAAAATATTGAAGTTTCATCTCTTTATAAGCATGAACCATTAATCATAACTTTGATAGTCACATTTTTAAGAGAAGAAATTCTGTGGCTGAGGAAGTGGAGCTCACAAATATGAATTAGCCAATCATCTTCCAAAATGAATTCCTTACACCATTACTAAGGACCAATCTAGTATTAGAAAAAAATTCATGATAAGTTTGAGCAATGAACTTCTAAGGACTTTATAGTGCACAGCGTTCAATTCATTATCTCAAAGGCCATATTTGCTTTTAATATTGACATCCCAAAACTGTTACTCTCCAAAGGAGATCACCATTTCCATTTAGCTAAAATAGCCAAGTTCCTCTTATTTGTACTACCAAGCCACAATCAACCATAATTCCTAGGTCCAGATGCTATCTCCTAATCAAATGATCCTTCTTCCCTTCAAACACACCCTCACCCCCACCCCCACCCCACCTCCAGAAAAAAAAAAAGAAGGAAATCTCATCCTTTTCTGAAACCTTCTAGTCACCCCTCCAATCTTTTCTCAACTCTCTTTGAAGAAGAGTAATGTCTTATTATTCAATTATATTTGTCAGATGAACAACTATATATTGGCAGCTGGTATACAAGCAAATCAGGTAATTAATTGACTGTTGGGATTATTGTTTGGAGTTGACATCATATAATGTAGTGTAAGAAGTCAGAATATTTTAGGACTTGGATCTTTATTTCAGACTTTGTGACTCATAATAGTTGATCATTGGAAATCCAACCTTGACACTTGTTGGCATTTAGCACAACTTTTTGGTAATTTGGAACAACTTCCTTTAAGGTTATGGGAAAAAATTAATCAAACTTAATAGTTTTTGAATTATAAATTTCCCTTCCTTGGGCTAGTTAGTGGCAAACTTTAACTGATTTGATGAAATTTTGTTTATACTTTTCCAGTGACATTAAAAAAATTTAGTCACAATTTTAATGAATTATTAAGATACTTCCATAACAATATTTTTGAATTGAGAAAGTAACTATACATTGTGTCAATGCCAGTGCACATAAGATAAAAACCTTGATTTAAGATATATTCATAAAATCTTTTGAAACTTTTAAACATGATTTTCAAATAAAAGGGCTATATTTCCTGTGCTTCCTTATGTTCATCCATAATTTAACTGGCACCAGGCTAGGTAAGCTCGCAAATATCGAGGGAGATCACTTGCAAATTGCTTTCATTTTATTGTCGACTATAGGAATGTATTAACAGGTTTACATGATCATGCAGGTAGAAGAAATGGAGAGAGTAATGAGTCACTTGTTATTGCCTTTGTCAATGAAGGAATAACAAGAACCTTATGCTGTACTTGTGAGCGATTCGTAACATTTTGATGTCATACTGCTTGTATTTATACGTAATAGTTGATGTACTTTTACTATGATGCTGTGAATGCTTGAATTAACAGAAGAAAAAAAGAGAGTGCAATCCTGTAAGACAAACAAAAAGTTTGATTTTTTTGTAAATATATGTTCTCTTATGCATAGTGAAGAGATCATCCTGGAGTTAGCTTTTTCATAACTTACAGTTTTCAACCCAACTCTTCCCCTACTTTTTTTCCTTAGACATGATATCTGTCAAAAAGAGTACTGAGTCCAGGGAATTGATACGGCTCTACTTTGGTCCTTGTGGTTTTTATTTATTTATTTTCATTTTACTAGCAGCTTTATAATGACTTAGCTGTAATAAACAGGGTATTGATACATTCAGCTCCTCTAGTTGACTCTAATTGGTTGCATTCATAATCTTATTAATGCCCTTGTATGCACATTACGCGGCGTCTTATAGATTGCTTAGAGTTCAAAATATGGCAGAACTGCGTGCATTTACTTCATACAAGTCAACTGATGACTTTATAAGATTGATTGACTCGAGTATAAGTGCTTAAGTTATTCAGCTACTTGACTTTATGTTTAAGGCTTCTAGCATAGACAGAACATTTCATGTCAGTCTGAATTGAAATCTTCCTATAACCCTTGGATTCGAGCTATTTTATACAATTCTGCACCAAAACTGATAGTGGTCTGCAAATGATAGCTAATTAGTTTTGGATCTATTGCAATTTGATGAAGTTGCAGTTTGAGAAACATTCATTAGGAAGAGCAATTAATGAGCTCTTCCTTAAGTGCATGAATGCTCATGAGCAGAGCTTTAAATTTAAGTTTGATCGTTAGGAACTGAGTGTATAATAAAAAGGTAGAATGGGTAAATAATCCCCAAATCAAAGTCTCCATTGTAAAGAGCGAAGACCCTACAGAAAAAAAAAAAAAAAAACATATCATTATTCTGTCATTGCTTTTAACCAACTGGTGACTACGAAAGCTAGCACTTGCTCATTACTGTCTTTTTTTTTTTTTTTTGGTGGAGAATGTTCCGAAATAAGTAAGGTAGTAATAACAATAAAACGCCAAAACTTCTTACATTCAGTCCTAGGTAGGATATCTGTGACATATATTCTGACCTATAGTGCATAAGTATTTAGAGGAATCTGATTTAAAAGGCAAAAAGAATAAATAAATAAATCCAGCCATGTTTTTCAATAAAATATGTGAATTACTTTTAGGGAATCTGAGAAAACCTATAGTTAATAGTCTTCTAATAAAATTTCCAAGAATGCGGACAGTCCATTGAGTCCAGTTTCAAGTTTTTAATTCCTGGACGGCTTTATCACGTGAAGTAATTAACCCACGAAGCTAGATAGAAATTGAACGATAGATTCACCTTAACTCATCATCGAAGGTCTTTATACAAGGATATTTATCAATCATCATCGGCTAATGCCTTATAATTTCGATCTAGTATTACACAACCACAATCAAAATCCAACAAATTGGTCGCATTGCTTTCGTTCATCGTTGCCTTATAATTTTGATCTAGGATTAAACAACCACAATCAAAATCCAACAAATGGTCGCATTGCTTTCGTTCATCATTTGCAAGAAGCCAGATAGAAATTGAACAATAGATTCACCCTAACTCATCATCTAAGGTCTTTATACAGGGATATTTTATCAATCATCATCGGATAATGCCTTATAATTTCGATATAGGATTAAACAACCCGAATCAAAATCCAACAGATGGTCGCATTGCCTTTGTTCATCATTTGTAACCATTTCTCTTCAACAATAGATGTAATACAAGCACAACACGCTATTACTAGCAATTGCAAATTAAAATTAAAAAGGCTTTAACATTTTCCCTTGAAGCAAATGCACATATTTCTTTCTGGCATCCAAAAATTCACACTAATATCATTTGTCAAATAGAGAAACAGTAACTCATCTCAATGAGGCCGTCAATCTTGCGGAGAAACGGTAAGTGTGACAGTATCACCCTTTTCGTCACCTGGTTATATCTCGTCCTCCTCAAAAGGGTCTCGTTCAGGATAGTCACCTACCTGTAAAGATACAATAGAAACAACATTAAGCAAATAAATCAAGGAGCACAATTTAGAGAGGATGGGCCATCCCATATGTTTTTTAAAACGCCAAACTTTCACTTTTAAGGCATCAAAAACCGATTAAACTCAATAGAAGAGGCTTTAGTGGGCAGGAATCTTTGAAATCAGGGTGAAGATCAGCATCATGTTAAACAAGGATATCAGTATTGAAAATTAAACAAGAAAAAGGTCAAGATACCCAAAATCTAGCATAGAAAAGAATGTAGACAACTAACAAAATTGAAGTTTTTTGTTGATTACATATAGACATTGCTTTCCATCAGTGTTCACTTGTATCATTATTTGCAATCATATAAACTATTCTTTTCACATCCCCACCAGAAATAATCTTCATGATAGAATGGAACTAGTGGGTTGACTTAGTTCACTATCAGCATTTCATCCACATTGCAATGTCAGGAAACATAGAATAAGCCGGAAAGGCTCAAAGAATTAACCAGGTTGAAAAAATTACATTTAAAACATACAGATACAGATACACCTGTTTTCCTCTAAGACAGTAAACAACAAATAATGTTGTTAACCTATGTACAAGGATCAAAGAAATTATATTCAGGGGGTTGTAGGTTGTCGTAATAAATTCTCCTTAGGAAGGAATCCGTGCAAGTACAGAATAGACATGAAGACAACTCCCATCAACATGGAAAATGTAGATACCTTTGAAATTAGGGAAATATATACAAAACTCTGAACCAAATGAAATTGCAAAAAGTGCACCCTCTTGTCATATGAGCACAGTTATTGTAAATACTGACATAAGATTTAGGCTTCAGGGGGCCAGGAGTTAGGGAGTTAGTAAATCTTAGACTGAACTCATAAGGGCCCATTCAAGCTCATGCAATAACCAAAACACAGCTCATGCCAGAAGTCCAAGCAGGTTCCAATAAAGAAACATCAATGAACATAGTTTCCATACAAACCTTTACTTTGTCAGGCCTAACCATTGCACCATGAAGCGGAGGGCAATGAAAGTAGCGAATTCCTTTCACCCTGCAACATGTCCAAGGAAAACTATAATTATTCAAAACGCACAACGAAAGCTGTTAAAGCTTGTTAAACCTCATTTACGAAGTTTTAGATTGTATCAACTGTGTAAATGGTTATATGTTAGCCATGTATGACGGGTGTGTGTGAATTATATTTACTTTATTAGATTTACTCTAGTAACATAAATTAATTTCTTCCCTTGATCAATATACAACAGTTCTCCCTCCTGTCTATATTTTCTTTCTCTCTCTCCTTTAATGGAAGCAGAACATACAAACAGAAAAGTGCATCCCCAAGTATGTCCGCATCAGCCAAACAAAAAGCCCAAAGTAAAGCACCGACAGGAGATGGCAACAAAACACAACAAATTTGATTTTCTTTTATTTAAGATTTTTGAGACAATTTTAGCTTGAGTTGGGTTATATTTATCTAGTCTCTTTATTTGAGTTGGGTTAGGTTTATTTAGTCTCTTTATCAGTGTTGGCTTAGGTTTCTTTTCTAGTTTGGTCAAATATACATAAATAGATCTTCAACCAAATTTTTGGGACAGCTAGACTGATTTGAGAAGTGCAGAAACCTAATAGTTTCTTCTCTCCTAAGTAAATAGTTACTTGGTTCCAACAAATCTCTACCACCAGGGAAAATTCCTCAACTCACAGTAAGGCTTTAGAGACAATGGATGCCTATGTGGCGAAACATTCAGCTTCAGGCAACTAACTCTTGGAAGAGCTTATACTTCAAACAGCAAGTCCTCATAAGCTTTTGCTAAACTTCTGCACACTTTTCAACTCCTTTTTCCATTCATCAAAGGTATCTCAAATAATAATTGCACCACTGGAGAGAGGTCATACAAAATTAAAATGTTCATCAGTGCAATCACTAATTTCTTTAAGCTAAAGAGCTATTTTAGGGATCTTACTCTCTGTATTTGTTTTTCCTTCATCAAAGCTCAAAGCAATTCATTTCAGTACTTCCCCATGCTACTCTAGTGATTCTATAAAATTAGACAATGCTCTATGAAGTTATCCGAAACAACCTATATAATAAATACATCAAAGTTTGCTTTTAAATGCGCTTATTATCAGCAAATAAAACTTGCAGGATTATAATAATAAATAGACAGTATAAGGGCAAAAAGAAGAAACCTAATGACTAGTTATAGGAAAACTACAAAAGAAAGAAATACATTGCCAGAATACACCAAGAAAATGAGAAATAACAAATAACATACATGCCATCATGTTTTCCAAGTGGTTCATCATATTGAATTCCAACCCAGAAACCAGGTGCAATTGATTCTGCTCTGCCCACATATTTGATAACCCCTCTTTTTGCCCCTGGATCAACTTCACATCTGTCTCCTATCTTACATAATGGAAAAATTGAAAATAAATACGCTGAAAAGATACAACAAATGATAGGCCCATAATATTTTTTGGTACCAAAATAGGACAGAAATTATAGTCTATAAGACATAATGCGGCTCCATACATCTGCAGTTAAAAGATTTCTATTGAAATTTCAGTTACATGCTACACATGCTAATAAGCATGAAAATTTATGTGCTACTTTCTATGGACTTAACTACCGTAAGCAGTTATAATAACTCGAGAATACATCACCAGAAAGTACACAGAGAGTACTAACCTTGATATTTGCACAGAGGTCTTCCATGTAGTTGTCTGAAATCTGTCAATCAAAGTAAAAATCAGAAAATAAAAACAAAAGAAATATCAAGACACACCACCAATATATTATTTAGTACCAGTAAAAGTATATGAAAAGGCAGCCTTATAGAGTTAATTATTGGTAACCTTAGTAAATGTTTTTGACAGCAGTTTAGAGCATGGTAAATATATGGAATACATGAAACTTACCTTACTCTCAAGAGGTAATGGGTTCTGAGAGAGCATTTTCTCCTTGAATTTTCTAAAGGTACCTGAAACAAACATACGCACAAAAAAGGAAACTATTAGCCATTTAAGCCTAAGATGTGGTTTTCCATGTAAATACAGTGACATGCAGTACATTCCAAGGAAAAAAAAAAGAACCTTATGCACTAACTGTATTTCTGCAGTAGGTGGAATCTTCCAGAACCATAAAAGTTTTTTACATTAAAAAGGAGATAAAGAAGATCAAAAGATCATCATTTACACATAAGCCCCTCACAACATTGCAGGACGAAAAAAAGAAGCCAAAGTTACCTTAAATTAAAAGCATTGTAAAACACAAAGATGGGAAGGTGTCAGACTGTCAGCCCCTTTAACCCTAAAGCAGAAAGTCAATAAAATTATGATAACTGGCAAGTGAATTGTTTACAAAAAGAAAGGGAAGTTGTTAATCTTCTTATTGATTGGTCCCTGGCTTATAGAGCTGCCTTTTTTAGCGCATATCCCTGCCATCAGCTTAAGGCAGAAAAAACTTAAGATTAAGCAAGTCTAGAAAGATATATGGTGCCAAGGAGTAGCACCAGTACCAGTCCAGGCAGTCAAGACACCAATAATTAATCTAGCAGAAAAACCGTTTCAGGTCGAGGAGGTATTAACAGCATCCTGTCAAATTACGAGGGTACATATTGAGAATGGTTATGGCATGCAAGTTAAGTGAAAATTTACCATCACGCTTTCTATATTCTTCTTCAGAAATGGTGTATTTCTCGACCAATGAAGTGTCTTCGAGCCAGCCACCAGAGGTGACAGATGAGGGGTCAAGATCAATAACATGTACGCGGTACCTGTTACAGAGAAGATGAAGAAGAGAGCAACAAAATCAATAAAAGATCAATCAAGTGAAATGAAGAAGATGAACGAGAGAGCAACAAAATCAATAAAAGACCAATCAAGCGAAATGAGGAAGATGAAGGAGAGAGGAACAAAATCAATAAAAGACCAATCAAGTGAAACGAAATGAAACAAGTGAGAATTACCCATCAAGCGGTGAATAAAATCCAAGAGGTCTGGAATTATCACTCAAATCAGAAAGCTTAGAGTTTGCATCATCATAGAGCTCAAGGCACATTGAATTAACGGAAGTACCGCATTTCTTCCAGAGCTTCTCTTTCACAGACTCCACGCTCATCTCAAGGGAGAACCGAACGTCGGCAGAAAAGGACTTGAGATTAGAGTGAGTAACGCGTAGAACAACAGAGTCATCGCCTTGTATCTGCTGCAACCCACGACCTGCCATACTCATACTGGACGCTCCTACAATGCAAGAGAAGAAGAAGATCTTCGTAGGGATGATTGCTTATTTGACCCTTTTTGAACTCTCGCCACCCAATCTAACCCCATTTTCCATTCTAATCATTTGTGACCCCTTTTAAATATGAAAAGACAGAAATACCCTCTTTCCCCACCTCCCTCCCTACCGATTTCTTTCCTTCTCCTGTCGTTTTTCTTGCCAACCCAAACGTCTTCCACGGCGAGAACCCGCAACAAAAGGACCGAAGAACCACAAGTACAATCATGATCTCCTAACATAAGAACCCATTTTGTTCTAATCATCCTTATTTTGACTCTTTAATAGTAATTTATCAGACCATAAAAATCAAATTCCTAATGGAGATCCCTAATGGAGACCAAAGAGCCATTTCTGATCGATTAATGAAACAAAATTTCCTAACTCAAACAAACCCTAAATCTCTAAAAGCAATCGAAATTACCGAGAAAAGTACAAATAAAGCCTAGATCAAATTGCAAAAGAATTGCCTACTATTAGAAAACGTAACCTTCAGTTGGGACACGACTAGGACGATGGTTGGATGGTGCTATTATAGCTAGGTAGCATGACAGTTACGTGTTCTGTCAATGAAAGGCCTGGAGGACATTGAGTTACATTGAGTTAAAAAATGATGGATTTACCCTTTTCATAAATTAATAAAAAAAAAATTCTTTTGTCTAACTCCCTCTCTACCCATCTCTTCTCACATCTCTCAATCTCTCGTCTCCTACTACCATAACCACCACCAGCAACACCATATTGGCAGCCCCTACTCTCCCTCCTCTCACTCCATGGCCATTCCATGAACCACGCACAATCGCCACTCCCGATCGATTACTGAGGCTGTTGTCTACTGTTGTTATGACTAGAAAACCCGATTTATTTTTGTGTTTTTTTTTCGTTTTTCGGTGATGTGGGTTTGTGTGGCTGTGATGTGGTGTTTCGGTGGCTGTGCCTGGTGTTTTTTGTGGCCGCGATTTTCGTGGTGCTCTGATTCGGGTGGTTGTGACTCTGGGATGTGATATTGAGTTTGATCTCTGGTTGATGAGTACTGTGATTTTGAGTCTGAGTTTGATTTTTGTTGATGATTTCTGGCCCGATTTTCATGAAATGACCCCCTCTAAAATCTATTGTCTATATATGACCCCTTGTGCTATTTTAACTATTATTGACCCCTTATAACATATAAAAAGACGAAAATATCTTTAATAAATTAAAAAAAGACAACAGAACTCAAATCTCATAAACCCTAATCAATCCAATCACTTGTGCAAACAACACAACCCAAGACCAAGCTTCCGCCGTTACTGATAGGCTCCACCGCTGCCCTCACCGAACCGATCCTGCTACTGTCGTAGCTCCGCGATGATTCCCTGGTATGATCGCGTCGTCCTCAGCTTGCTCCGTCACTGCTCTCCCCTTGTGCCACTTCGTTGGTTGCTTGCCGATCGATCCGCTGCCGTGCCAACCTCCTCCCGCCGCTGTCGTCGCTTGCTCGTCACGCCTGTGATCTCAGTCATCCGCTATTCGTGTCATCGTACTGCCGGGTGCTGCCGATTGCGTAGCTTGCTGGTCACGACGAGGGCTTGCTTCGCTGTAGCTGTAACGCCGTGCCGCTGCTGTGGTCGCGCCTGTGGTCTCGCTCCGCCGCTATGGTCGCAGACTGGGCCTGTTCCCTTCCTCGACAAAACCGAACACCTACGAGTTGTTTTGGATAAGTTGTTTGTGTTCGATGTGTACTTGGAGTGTGGATTTGTTGGAAATGCAGTTTATTGATGTGGGTTGGTGGCAGAATTTTGAAATTTGATTACATTGTGAAGGTTGTGGCTTATGTTGGGCATGTTTTGGGAAGAAATTAGAAAAAAATTTAGGTTTTTTGTTTGTATATTGTTTGATGATCATAAAGTTGTTTGTTAACTTTTCTGGGGAGATCAATCAAAATAAGATTTCTATGAAATTTATCCTCTGCCGCATGCTTTTCTTTTCTTAACCTTTCCTCTTCAGATTTCTATGATTGTGCTGGAGAATGCAATCTGTTTTTCAGCACGACCCGATCGTGCTGTCGGTCGTGCAGAAAACCAGATTGTATAATACAATTTGCCTTTCTGCACAACCGGGTCGTGCAGTCAGCACGACCCAGTCGTGCAGAAAACCAGATTGCATAATGCAATATGGTATATGCAATCTGGTTTTCTGCACGACCTGGTCGTGCAATCAGCACGACCCAGTCGTGCTGAAAGGCAGATTGCATTATGTATTTTATTTTCTGCACGACCAGGACGTGCAGTCAGCACGACTGGGTCGTGCAGAAAGGCAGATTGTATTAAGCAATCTGCCTAATTGCACGATCGGGTCGTGCAGTCAGCACGACCGGGTCGTGCAAAACGGCAGATTGCATTAAGCATCATACTTTGCTGGTTGAGATTGTTGATTTACATTGTTACATGTGAAGGGTTTTTTCAAAGATGGTTAAAACAGGGAAATACAAAGTAACTGCGAGGGGAACGAAGAAAGCGAAAGAAAGGATGTTATCAATTGAGAAGCGAAAGACAGAAAAAGAAAGGATAAAATTGGACGATGAAAGGCCACATGAAGAAATGAATTGGCAGCAGACATGTTTGATATGAGATTGTGGAAATGAGCTCTCAAACCATGTTGAAATCCCGCATTGTAGAAACCACGACATTTTTCTCAAACTTTGTAATGCTCTTTCGGATGTATGTATTTGACTTTGATGAATGAATAATTAAAGAGTAATACCTTTAGTGATTTTATTATTATTTGTATCCATGTAAAGCTCAGAAGAGCTGACAATTTGTAAAGCTCATTTTGTGTTTACATTTTGCAAAGAAACAGGATAAACTAGTCATGCATGCCTCCTAGTTTGCTGGTTGAGGAGATTCATAAAAAGTTGTATTTTCTGTTGAAATCCACTGGATTTCTTTTTGTTATTGACAATGTCAAGGAAGATGTGATCTGCTGTTAAATGGGTGTTGAGGGATCATGATAATGTTTTGCGACAAAATAAGACCGTATCGTGAAGCAATCTGGTTTTCTGCACGACTGGGTCGTGCAGTCAGCACGACCCGATCATGCTGAAAGGCAGATTGCATTATGTATAAGTAATCTGCTTTTCTGCACAACCCAGTCGTGCTGTCAGCACGACCAGGTCGTGCAGAACGGCAGATTGCGTGCAGAAAAGCAGATTGCATTAAGCAATCTGCCTAATTGCACGACCGGGTCGTGCAGAACGACAGATTGCATTAAGCAATCTGCCTAATTGCATGACCGGGTCGTGCAGAACGGCAGAACAGCACTTTGCACAATTAGGTTGTGCTGTTTAAAAAAAATTACACATTTGTACATCATTTTGTTTCACAACTGGGTCGTGATGTTATATATAACATCTGTTTTGGTCCTGTTGTAAATGTTACAAACTGTCCAGCTCCTATTTGCACAAATTGTTCGTGCTAACTCATTGTGCAAAAAATAGTGAGCATGACTATGTTGTGTAAATTTTAGGTCTTAGGAATTTTGCACGACAAAATTGTGCTTGACACACAACAATGTTATGCAAAGTTTAGAAATAAAAAAAGTTTGCACCATGAACATCTAAGACAATACATTTTGTCCTGGTTTCAAAAGTCATACACAATTTGTCATAAAATGAGTCAATACGTCTAATGACTTATGACTATATCACATTAAATAAATTTTGTTGCCTAATTAATGAGAGAATGCAATCACAACACGATCAAATAACACAAATAAAGACAATTTAAACTTTTAATCCTTCATAACAAACTAGAAATTGATTAATATTTTGTATGTTTGCTCGAGTTACAAAATTTGAAGATTGTCACCAAATGGTCATTCAACTGAAACACATAAAAGACAAACAATTTTCATAAGCAACAACGTGACCTTTGGCCAACATAATGTGAAATCGTTTTGACATTACAGTTCAGGTGATGCAAATCAATTAAGGTAGGCTAAGCTTCCATCTCTCTATCCAATGTCTTCTTTTTGAGGATTTCTCTAAAATCTGCCTCATCAGCAGTACGTGCCATGATGGATTTCTCTAAAATCTGCAACATTTTTGAGGCAACGGCTTTAGCATCATCCATATTAGTAATACCCATCATTTATGTCATAAATGAGTCCACCCATTTTGTACCATCCATTGAAAGCTTGTTTGGAGTCGATTGACTGTCAGATGCAAAAATATTTATAGAAACAATCATTCTAATGTAGCAATTGAACAAAAAAGAAAGAAAATAATTTATCTGCACAATCAAACGAAAGATACAAATCTGTTCAATGTGAAATCAAAGGATACAAATCTAACCTCATTAGATGGACAAAGTAGTAATAATAATATTGTGACAATGTATTACACTTAGCAGTATACATCATCTTAAAGGTCTATATAATACTGTTTGCACCATGGATATGCACCAAGTAAGCAAGAATTCAATTCAAACATGCATAACATTGAAGCTAATTATTAACTGAACATATATCAATCAAATGTGAAGAAACGTAATGAACTAGTTAATAGACATGAATAAGGAATTAATTAATTGACATGGACAAATATGCACCTCAATGGGGTATAAATACAATGCAACATCATAACTTCATTAGCATTTGTATACATTTCTTCAACAAAGCTGAAGTTTTCAACAGCTGATCCTAGGCAAAACTCATTTGATTTCTCAGTTGCAGAGTCTATATCATTGTTACATTCCTCAACAACTTTCTCTAGAAGTTGCAAGGTAATACCAATAAAAATTCATATCACAAAGATTGACTATAAAACTTTTTGCTCGTTATATAAACTTCAAATCAAGCTTACAATGAATCAGTCAAGATCCAACTTCTAGGTGATAAAATTACCAATTTTCAAAGCAACACATAACACATCAGATTACAAAAACACATGCAAACAAATGGAAGAACTTTAAACTTTTTTGTTAAAAAAAATACAAAAAATCACACAAGTTCTCAATTTCTTTCCTCTAGTTTCCTCACCGTCCAACCCAACCCAACCCAACCCTTCATGTAAAATCAATAAACTGATACATAGATCAATATTTAGACTATTCTAAATATCGTCCATGAAAATCAAATATCATTTCCCTTATTTGAATGCAATTTTGATAAAAGCAAGAAGCTGAAACAAATACGCCTTAGTTTCAGCTTTTAAACTAATTCTACAAAGAGCAAGAGAGGAAGAGATACTTTAGGGTCGAGGTAAGGAAAAGTAGCTCAGAGCTAGTCGAGAGGCACTGACGACAACGACAGTGAAGCTTCGATGGAGAAGTCGAATTTGATGCAGAGCCGCACTAAAGGTGCTTGGATGACAGAGGCAATCCTGGGGATCCACAAAAAGGGATCGCTTTCTTCCACAAAGGAGGGGTGGCCATCACTGGAGTTAAGATTCAAAAATCTTCAACTGATTGATAAATTAAAAGATGAAAACAATAGAAGCTATAAACACTCATTTGAAAAGGATATTTATGTCTTTTTACATGAAAAAAGGGTTATATATATATAAAAATGAGATGGGGGTCACATTTAGAAAGCCAACTCTTAAAGAGGCTATTTAAAAAAATATCCCTGATTTCTGTGATTTTGGGTTTTATTTTGATTGCTGGGTGATGATTTCTATGATTTTGTTTCTGTGAACAACAATCGATGATTTTTATCCGTTACTGTGTAGCTGCTTCGATGAAAATGCCCTCCTTCGTTTATAAAAAAAATTAACGAAATTAGTCAATTAAAACTTCATGATAGAAATATTTAAACTTTTGGATCTGAACGAAACAAATATATAAATTTTTAGATCTATATAATACAAATATAAAACTTCGTTTCTATTGCTGAATGATATAGTGTAAAAGCTCATGAGTACAAATATATAAATTTTTGGATCTATGTAATATAAATATAAAACTTCGTTTTTATTTCTAAATGATATCATGTAAAAGTTTACCATGAATGATTTACGATATTATCTTAATTTAATATATAAATAAGTTAAATAATTTTAAAATATATATAAAAAATTATAACACAAAATTAATAATAAATAATAATATTTTAAAATTAAAATATTAAATCATAAATAAATTTTATAAAAATATTTGAGAGAATTAAAATTTATTTATAAAATTATTTAAGAGAATTAGAAGAATAATAAATAATTAAAATATTTGTATTGAGATGAAAGTTAAAATTTTTAGTATTTTTTTATTTAAATAAAAATAATTTAGATTAAATCTTTAATTAAAAAAAATATGAGAAGATTTGAAATTTGAGGCGTCAAACCAAAATACAATAAGTCGCTTACATTTTCTTCCCTCTCCCTATCAATGAACCAAAAACATATAATACTTTTGTACTCGATCAATCCCCATAAAAAGAAAATTTCGAAAACACAACAAAATGACAAAAAAAAAATTGCTTATAAAATTTAGATGTCTGTATTTGTGGATTTGAAGCTAAAATACTCGCGAGTAATTTTAATTTAGAAGAAATTTCAATGGATTTAATCCAAATAAAAAAATGTTGAAAGTTTACTTAAACCGATAAATTTAAGGGCATTAGGCCATTGTACAAGTCAACTTTACGTTAAAAGTTAAAATCTATGAACAAATTTAGATGGTAAGGGAGATAATTTATGGTTTTCAAAACAAGACGGGATTCCCCAAACATTAGGGGAGGTAGACGAGTTTTTACCACCGAATATATTTCACTTGCAGCGAACTGTCACAGTATCAGTCTCTCTATATAAATGATTACTTCCTGTAATGGCGCTTGATCTCGCAACTGCCACTCCTTCCTCTCAACACACCAAGATTACCCTATTTTCCATGGCCTCTTCTCTCGTTACCAGACCTTTCTTCACCTCTCTCCACTGCAATGATCTAAGCCGCCACCACGTACGTCTGTTTCATGTGAAGCGTTGGTTGACAACACTGCCTTGTTCATGCATGAAACTTATGGTTTTGGTTTTGTGTTAATGGCAGGGCTCTGCAAGTGGGAACTTTTTTCCAACATGTTTGGCGATGAAGAAGGCGATGAAATTCAACTTAAATTGTTCAATGGACGTGAGCACGGGTGCTTTGGTTGATGATTTAGCAGGGTGTTTAAACGGTTTGTTTGATTTGTGGGGTTGTTGTTGTTGCTGTCGTTCTTATATTAATGTTGTTTATTTTTTATTTGATTTAATTAAGTTGATGCAGAGATGAATGCTGAGGAGCCTAATATTTCAACTTTATTGATGAATTTCGAGACTAGGTTTGATCCGTATTATGCAGTGAGCACACCTCTTTATCAGACGGCCACTTTTAAGCAGGCAACCCTTTCTTTACTTTCACATTTTATATATAAGGAAGATATGCTGTGTGTTGAAGGTATCAGATACACTTTCTGAAAGCTTGCTCCATGTTTATCTGTAAAAGACATCAGATATCAGATTTTTTTTTTTTAAATCAAATTAGATCCTAATGTTTCATCATTCATCAATGTAAAATAAATCATTTTACTTGTTTCAATTGCATTATTATATACGATAAGATGACAAATGTTCTTTTAATATTCATTAAGTTTTTTGTCACTTAATTTATCTTTTCATGAATCTCCTCACTAAAAACTTATATAATTAAAACATAGTAACAATAACAGATATTTTAACATGTATATAAGTTTAATTCCTAAAAATTTCTTATCACAAAATCTAAGGAGAAATAATTGGATGAGTGGTAATTTGATGTTATATCTATAAAAAAGAAACAATTATACTAGTATTCATAATGCTATCGTCGTGCAACAAGAAAATACGAAAAATGGAATAAACAAATCTATAATTTTTTAACTTATTTTTTATAATTTTTAATTTAAGTTTGCTTATTTAAAGCTGCTCCTACTATGCAAGCTTCTTGCTCCGTGCGAAATGGGAAGGTAGAAAATAGCTTAATTATTTCGTAGTTGTTCTTTTGGTAAGCTTCTAGCTTCTAGTGAATTCTAAAGTTTCCAGTGGATAATATTCTTTAAGATGTTAGGATATGCATGTAATCTGTTGGACAGGTAAAAATATATAGAACATTTCACTAGCATGATGTTTTCATTTTTGAGTTTTAATTTGCTTCAATGATTTTTTTTTTTTTCTTTAACTTTGTGTTGCAGCCTTCACCTACAGAAAATGGCCCGTATGAGTATACCAGAAGCGGAAATCCTACACGAGATGCCTTGGAAAGGTATTGTAATACTTTTTGACTTACCTACTCTATATATATATATATATATATATATATATAATTTTTTTATTTTTTTCTTTCAATCTTTAGATTTAGAAGCTGTTCATGTATAAAATGCCATGAAGACTTCTCTTTTAATCTTATTAAAATTTCATAACGTAATTTCTTTTAATTTTTTAGCATCCTGGAAAAGCTTGATAAGGCAGATAGAGCATTTTGCTTCACCAGTGGAATGGCTGCTTTGGCCGCTGTTACTCATCTTGTTGGACCTGGTCCTTATTTTTTTTTTTTGCTTGCTTTCCTTTTATCAAATTAAATATTATGCTTTCAATTAATAATGTTTCTTTCATATAGTCTGATTGTAAACTTGTTATTTACTTATGCTATTTTTAGGTGAAGAAATTGTTGCTGGAGCTGATTTGTACGGTGGCTCTGATCGCCTCTTATCACAACTAGCTCCAAAAGCTGGAATTACAGTGAAGTCAGTATATTTTCTTGTTTTAATTGTCATTTATTCTTCTGTAACTGAAACTTGAGATTGTTATGCTTGAAAACGTGCAGACGTGTGAACACAAGTGATCTAGCTGAGGTTGCATCTGCTATTGGTCCCTGGACAAAGCTTGTGTGGCTGGAGAGTCCAACCAACCCTCGTCAACAAATATCCGATATTCGCGTAAAATGTTATCCTTAGTTTAGTTGTAAATAATTTTCTTTACAACTTTAGGTATATCTACTGCTGGAAGAATCAGTTACTGAAATGTATACCATTTCACCATCATCATGCCTTAATAATTTATATGTTGTGCTTGTTATAAATGCTTTCAAGTTTCATCATAATTTCGTTTGAATAAACATGGAGATGAGTTGTTGAACGATTTTAATAAATTTCTTAGACTGTAGTGCATCTACCCCTTCTAATAAGCCTGAATATGAGGATAGATTTTTAATTTTTCTCTATATAATATGCATTATTTTCATTAATTTTCCGATATTTTATTATGGAGACTTTAATTATATATCTGATCTCTTTAGTTCTTTCCTATGGCTATGGCAATAAAGTGATTGATACTTTTTAATGGGAAACATTTTTGTCAAACTTGTAGAGAATTGCTGAAATGGTTCATGAAAACGGTGCCCTTCTGTTGGTGGATAACAGCATTATGTCCCCTGTATTGTCACAGCCCCTGGGACTTGGAGCAGGTATCACAGTTTACGGTGATTATGGCTTGAGTTTAGAGGACTGCTTTTTTTTTTTTTTTTTTAACTCTTTAAACACTTGTTAACAGTGATGTGACCATCTCTGTTTCAGACATTGTGATGCACTCAGCTACTAAATTTATAGCTGGACATAGCGATGTCATGGCGGGTGTGCTTGCAGTGAAAGGGGAAAGGTTGCCGTTGTTCCTCTATGTTTGTGCTATATATAAATGCTAGAGATACTTTCTTATGTAGGATCTATTATATTATAATCAGGAATAAAGTTAGGAATTTCAATTTAAGTTCAGGGATTTTCACTATTATTAGGGATTTTGACTTCCTAAATTGGAAGATCTTTTAATTGGGTTGCTTTCCTAATTAATAAGTTTCTTATATTTCATAGTATTTATTCTTGTTATTTTCTAGTTAAACTAGGATTGGTATTCTATTTTTTAATAGAATTTTATTTCCTAGTAGAATTCTATTTTAAAGTGGAGCATTTAGTTATGTTATTTTCGGATTTGGTTATGATTGATTTTTGATCTTTTAGTAAAAAGATTATTTTTCTTTCTCAAATTTCACTCTATTTTTCTCCCAAATTTCTTCTATTGATTCTCCTTTTAACTTGAAGAACCTCATTCCTCGTCACTTTCCTTCTAAATTTTCTTTTGGAATATTCATTTGAATCAATTGTTTTTCAATGTTGTGGATTAAAAAAAGTGGGTACTGCCCTTATATTCTTGTTAGGATTAGCATGTGGATTTGGTTGGATTATAGTTATATCGTTCCAAATTTATATCCCAAATGCTATGAAATCAATAAACGATGGCATGTAAATGATATGATGCTGACGATATAATGAAAAATTATGACATATAATTTTAGTTTTAAGATGTATGATTTGGGATAGAATTATAAATTAAGAAAATGTACGAATGAAATAATGATTATAATTGTTCTTAATGATCTTGTAATCAACCTTCTTTTGTACTGGCTATATGGTTGGCAGCTTGGCGAGAGACCTGTACTTCATACAAAATGCAGAAGGCTCTGGATTAGCTCCATTTGATTGCTGGATCTGTTTGAGAGGTATCAAGACCATGGCCTTACGTGTAGAGAAGCAACAGGTGTGCTTCCATCTCCTCTCACTTCATTAGATCTTGCATCCGATCATGCTTGAATCCTCCTTTCCTTCAATCCTATCAATTCCGAAGTGCTGACAGTGTGGAATGTAATATAATTGGAAGTTATGCAGTCCACCAACTGGGTTACCATGAATTGCGGATTGCTTGGTTTCAAATCTATGATAATGTGCAAAACATAGGTCCTTCTGTGCTGTTTATAATTTCTAATCGTAAATGCTTTTTGCTTTGCAAACATGTCTAATTGGAGGTCATAAGTCTATGAAACATGTGATACAGAAGCCTAGTTATAAGACAATAAAATGCATAATACTTACTCAGAAATGTTGAAGCTGCAAAATGCGCTATTAATTTTCTGCGCATGCAGAGTTCAAAAAGTTCAAAAAAAAAAAAAAAGAATGTTCTGATGTTACTTCTGTACAAGGTCGGGTTGAACTCCTGTTGAATTGGGTATTTTAATTACTTCTTCATTAGGCCATGCTTCATTTCTTTAGGTTCAGTTTTGTTTGTGCGTCGGTGCTTTCAATAAATTTTATTTGTGTTTTCATGATTTGTTTTGGAGTTAATAGAATTAAAAAAATGATGAAGAGACTTGTTCCGGGAAGGTTTTGGTATGGAGAAGTGCACTTGGATGACCTCTGCTCCGGTAGCAGTTATATGCATAAAGAAGAATGATACCATTCATAATCATAACCAACAAGCACAGCTCCATCAGATTGTAATTAGAGTCGGAATCTAAATTTGAAAAGGAACTTCAACGATGGAGAGATTCAAAAACTTTTAGATCTTATAAGGATGATTAAACAATGTCCACATACTTGGGAGAGGATAAAAGAAGTAAAGTAAAAATGGAGGCAATGAAGAACTTAAACAGTATAAGATGATACGGAAGCCAAAAGTCCCTCCAAAGTTATTTGTTCTAAGTTCAGAGGGAAATTATCTCAGCTGATGCTATAGAAACAGAAGAACAAGACTATGAGGGTGTAGGTTACTCTTTTTTTTTCATGAGGGAATTCAAATTGCTGGCAAATTGGCAAACATGGTTCTTAATCATCTTACTCTTTCACGGTGGGATATGCCTCCCTCAGACATCTGACCACTTTTGATTATGGACCATTGTGGGTTTATATATATAGATTTTGCAAAGCTTTTGAGAATTTTTGGCAGGCATTTTTTGGTTTTTGACAGCAACATGCATGACTTGCCAAAGTTCAACTCGAAACTGACACATTTGCAAACTTTGCAGGAGAATGCACAGAAGATTGCTGAGTTCCTTGCTTCTCATCCAAGAGTGAAGAAAGTAAACTATGCTGGTCTCCGTGATCATCCTGGACATGATTTACACTATTCTCAGGTACTCTTCAGACAGATGGATCAAGATTATTGCCCAAAGCAACCCCTTTTCCTAGTCCTCTCTGACGTATATATATGGACACTTCACGCAAATACAGGGTGCTTAACTTGCCTTCATATTACTGATCCGTGTGGAGGCTACCAATTCTTATGAGCTTCAGTGATCAGCTTAAACATAAAGTTTTCTTCAATGAAATTCGAAAACAAATTTTGCTTAGTGATGAGGAACGTGGTTCCTCAAGTTAACAGAAAGGGAGGGAGATGTAGACGGAGGAAAGGGGAGAAATAATAGAAGACATTTGGGGAAGAAGTAGAGTGAAAATTGAGGGAGAAATAATCTTTTTACTAAAAGATCCAAAAAACAATAACAATCAAATCTGAAAATAACATAACTAAAGGTTCCTATTTATAGGACCTTAAAGCCTAGTTCTATTAGGAAATAAAATCCTATTAGGAAATAGAATCATAATCCTAGTTTAACTAGAAAATACCAAAATTATATCCTAAATAAAATAGTAAACTATTAATTAGGAAAATAACTCAAATTAGGATTACTCCCAATTTAGGAAGTCAAAATCCCTAATAATAGTCAAAATCCCTAATTTATTAAAATCCCTAAAATCAAAATTAAAATCCCTAATTTATTCCTAATTTGTCCTACATCAATTCTCTCCCTCTTGAAAAAAACTCGACTCCTGGCGAGTTGTCAAGGAGGAAGTTGCCAATACACGAGAAAACGCCACGTCTTATCTTGCATGATCATTGAAAAATCGTCAATCCAAATCTTCGCTTTATAGTGATCTAATAGCGTAAGCACACATGAAAGAAATATTGATGATGCTTCAATAACTTCCAATTTTGGTGTAGAAATAACACTTATCATAAAAGAATTCACCAAGGACTTAGACCCAATGATAAGAGTAGGTGAACCCAAATATGACTCACAACCTATGAAATCAATTTCTTGAATGATTTCATGAGATTCTTCTTCACATATGGATTCGACTTCACATGTAGGCTCTATACCATTCTTCAAATTCGTTTCGCCCTTGACTTCGATAGGACTATTAGATTCATGCTCATCTGCAAGATCAATCTCGCTTGCTTCATCATCTCCACTAGAATCATCACACTCATTCTCATGGTTCTTAGAAGTTGCACCCAAGACTTCTTGATTCCTATGTTTGGTGGATGACTCCAAACTAGGGCCATGTATTTTAAGAAAGGAAGCTTGTAAAGCTTTTACAATTGTTAATACTTCTGTAATTTTATCTTCCATGGCATCCATTCTACTTTCCAGCGCATCAAACCTGTTGTTTATCCTATTTTTTGAAACTTGTATCATTGAGAGTATTGAAGTTTGTACTGAAGGACACATTGTAGATATTGACAAGAACTGTATGATGATGTCGCGGTAAACAGTAACTTCGGTGAACAGTGCCCGTGATGAACAGTAACTCAGGTGAACAGTGCACCGATGAACAGTAATTTCGGTGAACAGTAACTCCGGTGAATAGTGAATTTTTTTTTTTTTTTTTTGGTAGGGGTGATGGAAGATGAAATTGGGGTAAAATAAATTGATGGTAGTGGGAGATTTTAGGGTTAATGGGTTGAACAAAAATTTAAAGGATAAATAGTATAAGAGGGGATCAAAACCACGCTCTGATACCAATTGATGAGGAACGTGGTTCCTCAAGTTAACAGAAAGGGAGGGAGATGTAGACGGAGGAAAGGGGAGAAATAATAGAAGACATTTGGGGAAGAAGTAGAGTGAAAATTGAGGGAGAAATAATCTTTTTACTAAAAGATCCAAAAAACAATAACAACCAAATCTGAAAATAACATAACTAAAGGTTCCTATTTATAGGACCTTAAAGCCTAGTTCTATTAGGAAATAAAATCCTATTAGGAAATAGAATCATAATCCTAGTTTAACTAGAAAATACCAAAATTATATCCTAAATAAAATAGTAAACTATTAATTAGGAAAATAACTTAAATTAGGATTACTTCCAATTTAGGAAGTCAAAATCTCTAATAATAGTTAAAATCCATAATTTATTAAAATCCCTAAAATCAAAATTAAAATACCTAATTTATTCCTAATTTGTCCTACATCACTTAGGCTGGGAGATGTTCTACTAATCCGACACTACAATTTCCCTCATTCTAAAATAATCCTTATTTATAGTACCTCATGCATCTTTTTGTAGGCAAAGGGAGCAGGTTCTGTGATTAGCTTTCTGACAGGATCACTGGAGCTCTCCAAGCACGTCGTTGAGTCTACCAATTACTTCAGCATCACTGTCAGTTTTGGTACAGTTCCCACTCAAAACTACTCTAACGACTTCACATCTTTGCCTACGTAAACTTTCTTAAGTTTGTTACGAGACTTCACAATATGTACACATGCTCAAATCAGTATAATTTTTTCCTCTAAAGTGTAGGGAAAATACTGTGGCAGTAATATTTGCTAAGAAAATGTCTCATCTACCAGCTTGTGTGTTTTATCTAACGATAGTCAATTCAACAAATATGTCTCTTTAGAGTGGTTCTAAGTATTCAACTAAACCAAATAATTAAATTCATACAACTTGGTATGACACAAATCCACTGGATGGATAAAAATGAAAAGAAATTAAGGAATTGTTAATAAATAAAGTGAGATACATCTATCCAATAACTTTGTATCAACTCAGATTGAATGGATTTAGTTGTTTCACCTAGATTTATTTTTTTTTGAATGATACTATTAGGTTATTGGTGCACCCATAACTGACGAAGTTGATTGTAAGTTTTGTGTGCATTTATGGTAAATCTAACCAACGGATGTTAAATTGCCAATTATAGAAGTTTGCTTAATTATTTTGTGATAGTGGTATTGCCTTGTATGTTTAGGGAGTGTGAAGTCTCTCATAAGCATGCCCTGCTTCATGTCCCATGCAAGCATACCAGCAGCAGTGCGCGAGGCAAGAGGTTTAACAGAAGATCTTGTCCGAATCTCAGTTGGAATTGAAGATGTAAATGACTTGATAGCTGATCTAGACAATGCTCTTCGTACTGGACCTCTTTAAAACCTTTCCAACTTCGAATTTTGTAGCAGTCATAGACCATAACTGGACAATGTCCATGCCCCAGCTTCAAATGCCATGAAGGTACTCAAAATTTGCTTTGGGAAGTCCCAAGTCAAGGCTCAGCTGGTGAGCTGATGCACATTGGAAAATTTTGGAAACCTCCTATTGCATGAATTTTTATCTTATCATTGGTTACGTTTTATATGATCTCTTTTGAATCAACTTAACTTTATAATAAATGACGCTAGTTTATAGAGAAATTTACTAGTTAAATTCAACTTGAAAAGTTTTTGGGGTTGCCTTGCCTTCAATTATAGCTATTTGAGGATGGCATATATTCATTCCTATGGTGTATAGATAGTTTTATAGTTTTGTTTATTGTCTATGGTTGTGCAGTTTTGTTTTGTTTTCATTATTATTAATATTTTGGGAAAAAAAGCTTTGCGTTTTTATCCCAATTTCCTCAAATACAGAGACAAGACTCAAAGAGCTTAACAAACATTTAATATGGCTTGAACGTTACCAACTCGGCATATTGCTCGACAGTTCAACACTTGACTGGATAATTAAAAACAAAAAAAAAAAAAAAAAAGTAGAGTTTGACTATTTCTTAAAAGAATTTCTCGGAGTTCTTTTTTTTTCCCCTAATATTTATCACGTTTTGTACTTAAAAGAAATAAATAATTTTCTCATAAAGCAACGAGATCCCTATGATAGTTGATATAAATTTCTTGAAGTACGAGGTGATTGATTTTCATTCAAGGTCAGGGATTGCAATAAAATTGTCCCTCAAAAAATTCTCATTCAACATAGCATTCGAATGCAAGTAGTTATGGTGCTTACTTCCGAAATGTCAAATATTGCGACATACGAACGATAATTTTAATCGTTAAACAATTTGAACATTTTGTATTGTCATAAATCTAGTGTTACACAAGTGTATCATTAGATGTCACATTTTTTATCATTCAAATTTAAATTCATCATTGTTAAAAGGTGTTTATCAAATTTACTGATTTTGTAAGAATCATTAGAGTGTGGTTTTCCAAAAAGAAAAAAAAAATCCAATCTGACTATTTCCACTATATATATATATATATATATATATATATATATATATATATATATATATATGGGGTCAATTTTATATATATATAATTATATATATAATTGCAAAATAATAATATGTTAATATATTATCAATTAACTCATAATTGTATTTTAAATTATTATTATTATATATAATATGATAATAATTATTATTAATTTATCATTAATATTATAAAATTATATAAATCAAATGCCATAATTATGGTATAATATTAATAACATTAAATAATTAATTATTATATTTCAAATATATTGTTTACCTTCGTACTTGTTATAATATCAAATAATAATATTATTATTAATTGGTATAATAATAATTAATTTTATAAGTAATATAAAACTAATATGGAAAATTATATTAAAATATTATAATATATTATTATAAGGTAATATAATGATTTGATATAAATTCATAAAAATCAATAAATTAGTTTAATAACAATTACTTAATATTATTAATTACAAATTGATGATATTATTATAATAAATGATAATATTAATCTTAATTATTATAATTTATTAATATATTAATATAATATATCACTGATATAATATAATACTGATAATATTAAATAATAATATTATTATTATTATTATTCCATTACAATATATTAATATTATTAATATATATTATTAATAATTATAATGTTAAAATAATTTGTTATAATAATATAAATTATATTTATGATAGTATAAATAATTATAATAATATTATAATATATTTATCAATATTATTTATTATCATTACTTTTAATATTATTATAAATATTATTTAAATTATCTTATAATTATTTATATTAAGTATAATAAACTGATTATAATATTATAATAATAATATATTGATATCATTAACTTATATCAATTATTATTTATAATTATATAATAATATGTATTATAATGATATTAATTATAAAATCTTATTTTACTATTGTTAACAATAATTTAATATGAAAATTATAAAATATTATTTAGTTGATAATTTATAACTTATTTGAATATTAATAATAGTTTAATTTAATACATATAATTATTTAGAAAATATACTTATATAAATTAATACTCATTATAACGATATATAATAACAATATTCAAATAATAATTAATCAATATTGATAATTATCAGTAATTAATATTATAATAACTAATATTATTAATATATTAATAATTATCAGTTTATATTATCATAAATAATATTATTAAATAAAATTAAACTGATATGATTATTATAATTATATTAGAATATTAAATTAATTAATATTATAATTAATATAGCAACCTAGCCAATAATAATTATTAATTTATTAATAAATATTTTATGATACTCATTATTATTATAATCAATATTGATAATTATTATTAATTATATCATTATTAATAGGTAAATATTAATTACAATTATTATCAATACTGATATTATAAATTATACCCTTAATCAACAAATATATATTGAATATTTATGATATATCAACATTATAATTAAAGAATAATTATTTAATTACATTAATGCTATGATAAATCATCAGTAATTATATAAGATTAATAATTATATAAATTTAATTTTGTAATATATGAATTATAATAATATGTTCATTATTAAATTAATATTAATTATTCAATAATATTAAATTAGTATAATCATATTAAGTATAATTAATATTATAATAAATATTGTTTATAATACAATTAGTATAAAACAATATATCATAAATTCCATAATTATTATATAATATTTATCAAATTATAAATTATTATCAATCTATTATTTAATTAAATATACATTATTTGTCAATGTATTATAATTATTAGTAAATTATAAATTAATTATTATTTTTAGTTAATGATATTACAAATCTTATAAATTATAATAAAATTAATGGTAAATTACTTATAATATTTCCAACTACATTAATATTTATTTAATTAATTTACTATTATTTATTAATATATAATATAATTTATAATTAATTATTTAATTTCATTAAGATAAATTATAACATAGCTAATCAATGATTGTATATGAAATTATATATCTTAATTATTATATCATTATAATTAATTATATTACGAAATATAATAAATATCATAATTAATTAATAATACTCAATTTGATTTAATTAAACCCTAATTACATAAATATTTAATTATATCAATTTACAATATTAATTAGTACTATAATATTAATTTAACATTAAATATAAAATTATTATATAAAATTTGCTATAATATTAAATTAGATATAATATTAATTATAATCTTAGTTAATATGAAAATTAAATCTTATAAATTATAATAAGCATTAACGGTACTTCAACTGCATTAATCACCATGATAAGTGGTAATCCTAAATCTTCTAGAGTTTGTCAGGTGACTAAAGAAAAGCTGAGGTCCATCAGCAATATCTCCATGATTACTTATAATTTAGATGATTATAAATTTGGGAAATTATCGGTAAATAATTTATAATATTAATAATAATTAATATTAAAAGTATATAATAGATATAATCATACAATTTAATATTATTTTTTATTAGTAGTTTATAAATATTATAGATTAAATTATTTAATTTTATAAATATTATAACTTAATAATATTTGCTATTACTATATGTTTGTTTATATTATAATTATTAATAATAGTATTATTACTTCATGACAAATTACAAATTTAACATTATAATAAATATTAGAATAAATTAATATAATATTTTATTTATTAACAATTTAAATATTATTTATTAGTATTATAATCAATATTTTACAAATTAATTTATAATATTATAATCACCTTATTAGTTTATAATAACAATATCTATATAATTAAATTGATAATATATTAATAATTATATAAATATATATAAATTAGTAAATAATATTATACTATGAATTATAATAATAGTAATTAACAGTTTACTAAATTTATTATTATTAATTATTCATAATTTAATATAATATGATAATTATATGAAATTACATAACTATTATTAAAAATAAATTAATGGGATAATATTTCATAGTTTATTATTTGGGTTTTTGCACTTGTGTAAATATGCGCGTGTGCGCGCGCGCATATATTCAAATAAAATATATATATATATATTATTTACTTTATCATTCGAAGATCAGCTTGTATAAACTACAAGCATATAAATCTCACAAGAACATATTCTAAATCCCAATATTATCTTATAGACAAAATGCAGGCACCGTAAACAAGATTTGGCATCTAAGCCACCGAATTCCCAATTACAATAGTGATTAATTTGTGCATCAAAAATCAAACTTAATGGAAATATAACAAATCCTTCTATTCTTTTATTTAAACCAACATGTAGACTTGATTTGTACAAAAACTTCAGAATTTCCAGATATAGATAAATGTTCTTTCGTCCCCGTGAGTGAAGCAGAAAAAATAAAAATAAAAAAACCAAACACTACCAGAGAGCTAATGTTATTTTCCAAGGCAAGCTACAGAATGGATAAGGTCACCAACATAGATGACCCGATGGCAGTGGAAAGACAGAAAAATGCAAAGCAGCAAATATCACTACTGAATCAAAATATTTAGCACTCCTATTTTCTCAGCAATCGATATCAGTAATCAATTCTTGACACTACCAAGTGATGTCAGTGAACTTAAACAAACCAAATGGTATCTTCAAGAAATTTCTGCTCCCAAGCTTCTCCAGTTACAAGATGTTATGTACAAATCCTTATACAAGTTGGACCTGCAGTAACAGATCAGAAGATAAATAAAGCAATTATATGCAGACAGAATGCCTCAGCAAGGCAAGAGGTTTTCACTTTGCTTAAACATCTTTACATG